>CM029123.1:17069118-17584118 GCA_016859345.1 Istiophorus platypterus
GGATTATACATAGTGAATGGGAGGAAAGACAAGCTGCTGTTGAATATCCCATCCATCTGTGTTGCTTTGGGATGGAGCTCTCACAATGTGGACATATTGCATTGTCATTTCTTAGTTTTGTCATCCTATGCATTAATTGATTAAAAATCAATTCTCTCATGTCTATTTGAACATCATAACGGTTACTAATGAATAGGTTGTTGTATTTGGGTATATCATGCTTGTTCTTAATGTTTTTGACAGTCTTGGCAGGGTCCTGCTGTGTTTTGTTGCTTAACATGCTAACTAGTGCACAGGGAACATCATCTGGTATGGAGCAAAAAGCTAATAGTGACAAACACATGCATACACACACACACACACATGCACATCTGTTCACACACAATGCCATGCCACAGTAATAAGTACTCTGGTTACATTACATTACGCATACACTAAGGTAATAAGAACTTAGCACGCACATACACACACAGAGACCACCTCACATCCAGCCCCTCTGAGGTAATAAGGGCTTGGCTCACACATAAACACACACACACACACACGCACACATACACACTTACACACTTACACACTGAATTACTGCAGTCTTGCACCATCTTGCCAGGTGTCTATGCTCTCTCACCGCATGGCCAACAGCCAAACAAACGACCAGCTAACCAGTTGACCAGGTGACTCCCTGTACCTCAAGCTCCTCTACAAAACAATTTTTCCAGATTTAAATGCTTTGAATCAGCTTTCAGATCTATCAGCAGAACCCTCTTAACCTAATACAGGAAGAGTCATTAGAAATATTACAAGCATTTACACAGGGATGTGGCTGACATTTCCTTTTGGGTGCCCAGATTTGGGGTGCTGGTGGTTAAGGCGCTCTGCTTCCCATTACACAGCTTTCAGGTCATGGTGTGTCGTATACGAGTGGTGTGATCATGCAGAGAGAGAGAGAGGGAGAGAGAGAGAAAGAGAGAGAGAGAGCGCAACCGGATGAGAACCATGTTGAATGGTAGCAAGGGCTCAACTGAAACCATGTGCTTTTGTGGTTAGAAACTTTGTCATGACTAACTACCTCTGGGAAAGCCGCTGTACAGCTGGACACTGGGGGGTAGAAAATCCCTTTTCACCTGACTGACAGTAACTAGACAGCACGATTTGTTGTGATTTGATGCTCAAAAAAGTATACACCAAGGCTATTGACCTCTGCTTCAGTCAGTGGCCTCAAGGAAGTCTTGTGTATGTGATACAAGTGTAGCAGTTACTGCACTATTACAGATTTTGATGTGCTATCAAATAGCAGAATATTGCCCAAGGCCTGTTTAATAAGTTAATTTCCTGGCTGGTTTTTGAGGGATGCTGACAGTGACCTCCAATAACCTACAGTAGAAAGCATCTGCCACCATTTGCCACTGTCGCCAACCCCCAGGGTCGAGGACTGCAGGGAAGATTGCATTTTGCAGCTTGACATGCTGAAAGGTCAACAGTCAACAGAGAGCTTCTGGGTATGGAGGAAGAATGGGGCCCACAAGGGAGACAGTGTGTTGACACTGTGTTTGGATACTTTGAACAATGTTATCTCAGACAGTGTGAGGCTCTGGGCCAATCAATCATTATGTTATTGGACCAGCTCCGGTGATTATTCATCCTGGACCTTTGATATCATCTGATGTCAGAGGGATCCTGCATGAGCCTCCTTACTCCCTCAATGTCTGGACTTTGTCCTTGGGAACTTGTCATGGCTGTATTTTCTTCCAAACATTTAGTTATTAAAGTAAATTGAGTGTTCTTTGCTCAGTCCAAGATGAATGCAATCCACTGCTGCAATGGGAATGTCAAGAATATTTATGAATCTAAAGCAATTGTGTTGGCACAAGTTAAACTCCAGATATTTCAAGCTCAGTCATGGATGTAAGGAGACAGCATATAAATCTGTAATATACAGTACAGGCAGGTGTACCTCAGGAGCAGAAAGAGAGCAGGTCATACGTTGGGAAGGCCGTGCATTTACAATGGCAATGATAGTAACAACACACAGTGCATGGGATTATTTCCTCTGTGTTGATGGGAAAAGCTCTGAAGCGTAAAGTCGTGTTTCTTCTGGCCAGTGTACCCACATTGACCACTCCCGATCAACTCTAGCACTTGGGGCAGACCTATTACTGGAAAAGAACAGAAAGAAAAGAATATGTTTGAGAAATTATGGGGTGAGTGAGAGGTGTGTGTACTAAGATATTTTTACATTTGTTTAGCAGATTTTTTTGAATCAAGACTATAAGCATTTTGGAAAAAAGTTGATAAATTTTTTGATATATTACAAAACTTTTTCATGCAATTTCTCTACTTCCTGTTTTACTAGTGAAAACTACGATTCATCATATATGCAATTTTCATGTAGCTTTTATATTGGCTTGACACATTTCCTGATACATAAGAAGTGATGTTAAAGAACAACCAAAAAGGTTTTGGAATAGAATATTAATTTCATGACCAAGTAGTGATACCTGTTGATTTCTAAGAGAATAGCTCTTAGTTTGTGTAAAAGAATCAAACATACACACACACACACACACACACACACACGCACACACACACACACACACACACACACACACACACACACACACGGCATACATACACACAAACACACACACACATGCATACACACAAACACACACATGCACACAGTCAAACACTCACACACACACACGCAAACACTACACCTCCTCTTTGCCTGGATTCCAGCTTTGAGCCCTTATGAGATTCTCCAGAGCCACCCACCACCAGCTCCTCCTCCACCAGTACTACCAGTACTCTTTGCCTGTTCACACACACACACACGCAAACACTACACCTCCTCTTTGCCTGGATTCCAGCTTTGAGCCCTTATGAGATTCTCCAGAGCCACCCACCACCAGCTCCTCCTCCACCAGTACTACCAGTACTCTTTGCCTGTTCACACACACACACACGCAAACACTACACCTCCTCTTTGCCTGGATTCCAGCTTTGAGCCCTTATGAGATTCTCCAGAGCCACCCACCACCAGCTCCTCCTCCACCAGTACTACCAGTACTCTTTGCCTGTTCACACACACACACACGCAAACACTACACCTCCTCTTTGCCTGGATTCCAGCTTTGAGCCCTTATGAGATTCTCCAGAGCCACCCACCACCAGCTCCTCCTCCACCAGTACTACCAGTACTCTTTGCCTGTTCACACACACACACACGCAAACACTACACCTCCTCTTTGCCTGGATTCCAGCTTTGAGCCCTTATGAGATTCTCCAGAGCCACCCACCACCAGCTCCTCCTCCACCAGTACTACCAGTACTCTTTGCCTGTTCACACACACACACACGCAAACACTACACCTCCTCTTTGCCTGGATTCCAGCTTTGAGCCCTTATGAGATTCTCCAGAGCCACCCACCACCAGCTCCTCCTCCACCAGTACTACCAGTACTCTTTGCCTGTTCACACACACACACACGCAAACACTACACCTCCTCTTTGCCTGGATTCCAGCTTTGAGCCCTTATGAGATTCTCCAGAGCCACCCACCACCAGCTCCTCCTCCACCAGTACTACCAGTACTCTTTGCCTTTTCACACACACACACACGCAAAACACTACACCCCTCTTGCCTGGATTCCAGCTTTGAGCCCTTATGAGATTCTCCAGAGCCACCCACCACCAGCTCTCCTCCACCAGTACTACCAGTACTCTTTGCCTGTTCACAAACACACACACACATGCATACACACAAACACACACATGCACACAGTCAAACACTCACACACACACACACACACGCAAACACTACACCTCCTCTTTGCCTGGATTCCAGCTTTGAGCCCTTATGAGATTCTCCAGAGCCACCCACCACCAGCTCCTCCTCCACCAGTACTACCAGTACTCTTTGCCTGTTCACACACACACACACAAGGACACACACACGTTACCCACACACACACACACACACACACACATACACAGACACACACAGACAGACAAACAGACAGACACACACACACATACACACAAACAAACACACACTAGTACATGTACACACGTACTAAAAGACACTCTAACATAACCAATAGCACACCATTTCCTTAATATTGCCAGAGTAAAGCAATCCTCTCACACTCACATCACATTAGTGCTGCTATTAGACCAGACCAGGCCCCAGACATAAGAGCTACAGGGTGTGTGTGAGTATGTGTGTGTGTGTGTCTGTCTGTCTGTGTGTGTGTCTGTGAAGTCTGCAAGAGTTTTATGCATGCCAGAGGGGGCGAAATGTGTGCGTTTGTGTTTGTGTCCGGACATGTGATTTGCAAAGGAGATAGATAAGAGTTTAATGTGTGTCAGAAATGGTCTTGGGTCTGTTTGTGTGTGTGTGTGTGTGTGTGTGTGTGCCTATGTATGTGTGTGCCTATGTGTTATGTTCAAAGAAAGAAATGGAGACACTGATATCCTGGCACGAGATGAGTGGGAGTAAGGATGGATGGGGTTAGTGAGGGTCTGGCGAGGGCACAGTAGGTGTAAGCTTGAGAAATTTCCATATGGCAGTAAAATGTCTGCCACTTTACTTATTGAGTTTCTAATGTGTGCCAGGTGCTTCTCAGGCGCACTTAGTGGACCATTTCTCTGTGTCTTTGTACAGTATGTGTTTATATGTATTATATGTCCACAAATTGTGGACTTCAAACCAGATCAGACATTGCTTCATGAGAAGATTGGCATTCTGAATTTGGTTTCACAGAGCCTGGATCCAGCAAGAGTCAAAATGTCTTCTTGTCCTTACAGAGATTATATTATAGGGTGAAGGTAAGAGTAATGGTTAGGGTCACGCAGTTTTTGGTTATGGGTAATGGTTACAGTAAGTCTCAAGGAAAAAAAAAAAATCAATCCACCGTCTCCAGAAATAGGCTATCTGTTTGTGTTGGTGGGTGTTTTCAGCTCTAATCTTGACCCCGTTATGCTCCTTATATGACTAAGAGAGCTGTATAGACAGATTTACTGCTGACATTCATAGATGGGAATACTCTCAACTCAAAAACCGGACCCAAGTGATACACACAAATGTAGAAAAGCCAACCTGCTCCATAAGTTTTGTAAAAACATAACCATAGCTAACCAAAGTACAGAACCGTCAGTTTATTAATCTGGATGCTCCAGTCATTGGAAAAAGCCCCCCCACCACAGTGTGTCGGTTTTTACCAAGCCCATATTTATGGTTTGAGACTTATTTCTTACACTGGTATAAAGCTGGGGGGTTCAGGAATTCTCATAGACTCACCCCTTGTAATCTTTTGTTTATCTTAGACCGAGATGCTCTTTGATCATCTGAAAAAAAAACCACATCTTTCAAAGTTGTAGCCTGATCCCGGCAAAAAAATCCATAAAACTCCAAATAAAAACTGAAATTTTAAAGTTATGTCAACTTTTCTTAGGAATTTTTCTTTTCTTAAGTCTTTCTACCTCATTTACTTTAAGAGTAGTCAGAAACATATAGAAGTGGCAGAGGTGACAGTCGTGAACTCAGTGGTTGTCCTTTAATGGCGACCAGGCAGGAGAGCCCTGGGCTTCGGTGGTTTTGGCAACAAATGAGACAGTCTTCTGTGAAGCCGCCACAGATTCTCTTACCCACGTTGCTTCACTTATTACAAATGCTTTGCCTTTCGAATAAACTATGTCGTTCTGAGGTATATAGGAATTCACATGTCAGAAAATTTTGTGTCAGTGAGACATACCCCCCAAGTTACCTTGTGTAAGTCTGAGGCAGCCTTTTTTTCTCTCTTTTTCTAGTTTCTAAATGATTCAACATATCAGGACAAAAATACTGATATAATTTATCACAGAAGACATGATGAGAAAAAAATAGTATTATTTGCATTAAATTTCTTTCTGAAGAAAAGACAATGAAATGTGTTAAATTTGTAATGAAGATTCATCTGATTTTTTTTTTCATTGTAGAGAGCAACACTGAGTGTATAAGACTGTCTTTTATTTTTTCCTTCATTTACTATTGACAGTCAGAAGTTGTTTAATCTCTTGTGGATATGATATTCTTAGAATTTCCGAAGGCCGTCATCCCGCATGCTCAGCTGCTATGTCACCGAACCACAGCAACAATAATCATAAAAGCAAAATAGACTGTTATTTAAAAGGAAATATTCCAAATGCATCATTTATACTTATACCAGCAGCAGCTATCATTATATTATGTATATATATTTTTTCATTTAGTATTTTGGTTTACTTTGTATATATATATTCTCTTGGCTAATTTCTTTTCATAGTAACACTAAATAGTAAAGCATACTGTTAGTCATTGTAATAGATAGATAGATAGATAGATAGATAGATAGATAGATAGATAGATAGATAGATAGATAGATAGATAGATAGATAGATAGATTTATGTTTGTGTTCCCTCATGTTTTCAGACACAAGGGAACACAAAGTGAAAACATCCCTTTGAAAGTTGACCCGTAACATAAACCTGGAAACCTTCGGGTTGAGAGTTTCTCATTTACATCCAACAGTTCCATCTTTTCTTCATATTTTCCTGTCTGACATCAGTCAGCTGGAAGCTCCAAATCCATACATAATAAGTTTAATAAGAGATTTACATGTTTTATAAGTGTTGTTTTTTTTTCATTCAATGGGACCCTTACAGTCTGGAGGCAGAATTACACTCTGTCAACATTTCCAGAGTTAAAATTTCTATTTTACTTAAGTTCTAGTGTTATGAATGTTATGAATTAAATCTGTATATGAGCTTTGCATTCTCACTTTAAAACCCTAAACTATCTTGGAAATTTTAATGCACTGGTACACCATGTTAATGTCTCTTCTTGCTCCTTATAATCAAATGCAAATATATCAGCTTGATGAGGGTCAACATTGGTAGCCTTGCACATTCAAAACTAACCTATGGGTACATGAAAAAAAATAATAATAATAAAATAAAATCTGACAGATGTTATTTGGGACAGATGAAAGTGCAAGTTTTAAAAAAAATAATTTGTGATAACAAAAGTAAGAACTTCTGTAGTAACACTGAGTGAAGTTAAACTAATTTGCCAAATGGCAGAATATTAACTCTTTAAAGGTTTTATTACCAGCCAGCTCTGTGACAGTGGCAACACTGACTCGTAACTAAAAGGGGCTCACACCAGAACACATGTTTACATCTGTCTGCTTGCGCCTCTCAGGAAATACCATCCAATCACATTTCAACTTTACACTAACACACCTTTTATTTGGCATCGCTTCCACATTTCACAGGTCTAGTTTCCTCGTAACACACCCCCAAAAAAAGTTCTCTATATACCTACAGATCGGGCGACAAATTCCATTGTATTAACATAAGTGCTATTCTTTACATACAGAAAAGGAAAAGAAGTGGCTTGGCATTACTGCAAACCCCTTAGACTCTATTAACTTTACTAATAATAACTTAATTTGAGCAGCGGTTTCGAGCTCTCCACTATTTTATTATTTCCAAATACAGCAGATAACACATTAATATTCAATATGATTAATAGAGTAGTGGACATCTGTTCTTTGGAAGCCTAGTATTAATGCAGACTATGCCCAGTTCTGCCATTTATATTTTAGAACTGCATCTGTCATCTCTGTTATATAATTCTGACTTAATTCAATGCATCAGTTGACTAAATTTCTTGATTTAAAACGATGGAGAAAATATTACTCTGCGTAAAGGTACGCGTCAGTATAACTGAATGATTCCCTATACATCAACCTGTGCCTATAACCGGTGGGCTGAGTTACCGTCGTTTTTTTTTTTGTTTTTCTTGTTTTTTCTTTTTTGTCAGCCGTCCTTTAAATCCCAGATAGATCACAGGGCGATATTTGAAGGACCAAATGGCCCTTCCCGTTCATTTAAAGCACCGTAATGACCCCTAATACCGAAAAAATAAGCACGACGCTAAAGTTTCTTTTCGTCTGTAAATACTAAATGATATATTGAGGGTCGCCGTTTGCTCTGAAATGCATTTGCTCTCACTTAACTTTGTTAACTGCTGTTTTGAATAAAGAATGAAGAAGTTACTAACAGAATAAAACGACTGGAGAGGCAGAGAGACGGGCTGGCCGTGACTGATGCCCCCTTCTTCAACTCATCCAGGGGAGAGGAAAAGTAAATTGGAGGTCTGTAGTATAGCTGGCAAAAATAAATAAATGAATAAATAAATAAATAAAAAACCACATCCTACCTTGTGCATTATTATTATTATTATTATTATTATTATTATTGTAATAATAAACACGAGTAAACGTTTTAAACTACTGCGCGTTTATACGCTCCGCTCAAGTGAGAGCGTCGCTTCTCCGAAACTTTCTTTATTACTTTTAATTTGACAGAAGACTCGGATGCCGCGGACTCTCAAATCTAATTTAGTGGAAATCTTTGATGTTTTCCCACGGAACTATCAGTCAAAGTGTCGTGGTAAAATCGCCTTTTATTCATCCATATAATTTCTTTCTTTCTGAAACGGAGTCTAGAATATGAAGTGCGATTGCGGGGTGAGTGTGATGATGTCACTTTTCATACTCACGGAGAATCTCAAAATGGGCGAAGCGCCTTTTTGGGGGTTTCGAGGAATAATAAAAAAAAATGTCCGTGAATGTCCACCTGAGCTTTTTTTTTTCTGGATGTTTCGGAGCTTTGCGGTCGAGCAGCTGAAGAGATTTTAATCGATGCAAAAAACTCGGCAGAAACTTCCTTTCTGCTTTTTTTTTTTTTTCCTCCCCAAAACAGAGCGATCCGCAGGGGGCGCTGTGCGTCCATGACTGTACAAGGACCGGGAGTCCCAAGAAAGGCAAGGCGGACCGACACGCTGCGATAGGGATAAAATAGAGAGAGAGAGGGGGGGTGATAAATAAGCCATTAATTCAAGGCTAGTAAATCATCGCAAAATTCCATTTTGGGATCGATTTCGGAATTCGGTGCAAATCATTCCCAAAATATTAATTTATCCCATTTTTTTCCCCTACCAGAAATGTTTTAAATCAAGTGTCTGCAAGAGAAAATCGTCTGACATGCTTTTTTTTTTTTTTTTTTTTGATTGTGTGGATCGAAGAAAACAAAAGGCTGCTCTGTGGAAAAAAATAAAAGTGGAAAAACACACAGTGTTCTGATTTTTGATAATAAATGTGAGACTAAATGATTGTCAAGGTAGACGTTTTTTATTTTTTTTTTCAGTGCAGCTGCTTCAACCGTAACCCCTCCTCCTCCTCCTCCTGTCGCCCCCCTCCCTCCCTCTCTCCCTCTCTCTCTCTCCCTCTCTCTCTCTCCCTCTCTCTATTTTCCTCTCCCTCGCTCTCTCTCCCCTTATTCCTCCAAAGCCGTGCGCTTCATTCCAGTGCACAAGCCGAGCGAAGCAGACGGTTCCACGCAGCAGCCGAAGCCGATAAATTCGCTCAGGGAATAAATATCCGTAAACCGCGCGTCCGTCTCTTTGCGGGAATAACACTTGCTCGCGGACGCATTGCGAGCGTGCACATGCCCGGCCGGGACGTTTCGGCGTGGTTCTGACACAAGTGCGGCTTTCTCTGCCTCTGCTCCTCTGACCATAGAAGAAGAAGAAAAATAAAGAGAAAAAAGTCTTTTGGACCTCGTCGAGAAAGGCTTTTATTTTCTGTCCTCACTGACTCGAAACGAAATATTGCGGGGAATATCCTCCGGATGGTGACCAGGGACTGGACTACCTGTTTTCAGCCGATCCGCTCAGTGCGAGGGGAAGGGACTGGGAGACTTGCGCCCGCTGCCTGTTCTTTGGTTTTTATTAAGCACCTTGGAGATCACTGAAAGGGGAGAGGGGCTGCCGCACTCACGCAGTTTTTACACCGAGGGTGTTGTTTCCTCCGAACTTTCTCCGTCCCCCCCTGTTTTTTGGTGAATGGGGGTAACTCTGGTCCCGGAGGCTTGACGCAGCTGGGACAGGGACGGGACTGGGTGCGTGGAGCGTCGGATCGCCCAGGATTGTATTCCCTCCTCTCTCCCTCTCTGTCTCTCTCTCTCTCACCCTCTCTCTCCCTCCCGTGGGTCTATTTACATGTCCGACCTGACCACTTTATGACAATGGATTACTTTCTGCTTTTATGCAGCCTCTTGCTGCCTGTGGTGTCCGCCGTTGAAGGTAAGAAATTTCTTCTTCATATAGTGTAATGTTGCATTGCAGGATGCCTGAAGCGCATTGCTCCTCCATACCAGGCGAGCCAGCACCCATGCCTCTCAGAGGCTGGGCACCGCGGCGGGCGAGGCTCCTTTATACCCAAATTCTTCGTTTTCTTTCATCCCCGAATTAAACCAAAGGTTTCATTTGCAAAGTGGCCATCTGGCTTGTTTTTTAGGGATAGCTAATTGCATTACTGGCTTTACGCAGCCAAGCGCTGTGGCCGGCACAGGTTTCAGGACACCATTGTTGTGCGCGTCAACCAAAGCTCATCCATTTCAATGGTATTTGTGTATTCTTTTCGTGACTAAAGCTATTGCCGCCTGCTAGTGCTTTATTCCTCACTTTAAGGAAATTAGCTCTACACTGAATCCCTTCGGGGAGTCGCGGATCCAAGCCTCCCCCCCAGACCCCCCAATGTCGGCTGCGTGTATTTTAGGGCTATATGAGTGTGTGGCCTTTTGACATGTGGACTATCAGTTTAAGTCCGAGGAACACTCTTTAAAAAAAATCTAATGAGGGGCTATGTCATACTCGGTTCATTTAGAAACGCTGTAGAATTATTTTACAAACTGTACCGAAAATTCTTCGGGACGCAAAATATCGTTTGGCTACTGAATTCAAATTAACAGCTATTGATTTCTATCAGTTAATTTTAGTTTTGTTCATGTTTTTTTTTTCTTCAAGTAGCGTCAATTGTTTATTAATAGTTATATTTCCTAGCAGTGGCTTTCATGTACGAAGCCATCTGTTTTCGCTGAGTGTTGATGTCTGCCGTGCGTAAAATCAATGGGAAATTCTGCCTACCTTTCTCTCAGCAATATAGTGTCCCACTCTTGCGGCTTTTCTTCTCTACATTTCTGAATGTCTCTCTCTGCTCCGTTTCGGGAGAGAATGATAAGGAATTGTGGAAACAGGGTTGAAAGGGGCCTAAAGCATGAACTATGAGTGCTGGAGCCCAGGCGAGGCTCCCGGTTGGCTTGTGATGCCAGCAGGAAAGTAGGACAGTGGGCCACTGGCTCAGGAAACGCGTTCCCCCTCTCAGCTTCCCTCTCGACCTGTCCGTACAATGTTTTAGGGCTTTTAAAAAAAAAAACCTTAATAGAAGTTAAATAGTTTTGACATAGAGTTGAAAAGGAGCAATTATTTTTTCCAAGCAGTTTTTACTCTGACAAATTTTCTGCTTCACGTCGATGACTTGAAATAAAGCAGGGACATCAGTGGATAGACTGTCTACATGCTGTCGACACCAGCAGTAGATGCGCTCAAACGGCAAAAGTAGAAAACTTTGCACTGCAGGAAAAGGGTTCGTTTATTTCACTCACTTTTCTAAGTTATTGAACAATTACTGAACTAAATAATTATAAATGAAGATTTGGTCTTGCAGTTTGGTAGCTAAAACACGTGAATACGTGAATTTGACTAAAGTCTGTCTCTAAACTAACTTTCCAGTGTCTTGAACCTACTGTGCGAAAACATCCGTGGGCCTGTTACAGTCGGTGCGGAGAAAAGATAAGGCTGCTCCTTGATCTGATAACGGCTGTTGTTCTATTGGTACCTCTTGATAAAAGGGAGGAAAAAAGTAGTCCCATTACAGGCGTCGCTTATTAGCTCAGACATCTTGCGTTGGAGCCATCAAACAAACGACTTCAGTCCCTGAATTAAGTGCGGACGCAATTAAAGCAGTGCCCCGTAGATGCGTGTGCAATTACACAATGCAAAGAAACTTTCTCTGAGCGAAATTATTTTCAAATTGTTATTTCAGAGATATTTTGCTTGGGACCCCCCCCCCCCCCACACCTCCACCACCACTCTCAGTGACCCCTGCGGGTCACCGGACCCCAGTTGGGAACCACTGACTTAAAACACATGGCTTGAATGGATGAGTGGATTCTTGTTGTGCAGAAGCAGGGGGCTCTGGAGGTAGAGACAGAGGGGGAGAGAGGAAAATAAAGAAAGGGGGGAAGAGAGAGAGAGAGAGAGAGAGAGAGAGGAGAGAGAGCTCGGTGTTTTCTTGACATTAGAAGTGAGTTGACTGCGCACCGACTTGAAGTTGACGTATTTCGTTAGAACAATCTTTTCCCTGCATAAGTGATGTCATAAATTGTACCCGACTGACCTGGCAGGGGGGTTACCTAAGCTTTTAATATAGTCGGGTGATTTATGGCCGCTACTGGGACGTCTTTCTGGGATCTCCGGGTTTATGACGAGTTAGGGAGAAACAAGTGGCCAAGCGGGGGCAGTTTCACCGGCCCCATCGTGCGTCTCTCCGGGCCCCAAGGGTCACGCAGCCCGTGGAAAAGGCTCCTAATTATTTCATGTTTTCTTTTCTTTTTTTTTTCTCCCTCTTTTTTCCCCATTGTCTTTTTTCCCCCCTCCACACCCGCTTCTTGAATGGAGATGTAAAAGTTTAAGCAAACGTCTTCAATCTCGTAAATGTAGGTTAATTATTGAATTACGGGCCCGTTACACTCCCCGAATCGCCCGTTTCTTAGTGCCACATTGACTGCAAACATAAATGCTAAACAATCACTGGACTCTATCCAAACACTTTACCTCATGTAACTGTTAGGGTGTGTTTCCATGGCATAAATAAGGCCCAAGAAAGAATGACCAGTTACGTAGCAGAGCATTTGGGAATTCTGTTATTTTATTTATTTATTAATTTATTGTGGCTCTGTGAAAAATAATTAAATATCCAAATAACCAACATATTTTTTTTAATTGACTCCTTTTTTTAGTGTGGGTATTTAAACGTGTCGAATGCGTTCATTGGATTCTGATCATGATCTCTAATTCCACTTCAAGTGTTTTCTGTTTTCAATCCACAGAGAAATTCATTAAGCCGAAAGTAATAGAAAGGCCTTGGCTGTTGAACTTAAAGCTGCTATCACTGTGCTGTGGAGACAAATTGCATCGATGACAGTCATTCTGCGGTGCACAGGCGGTTTCGTTGCTCTTTGGTGTAAATTGCTCGTGATGGAGGAAGAAAGGACGGGGGGGGGGGCTATAAACACAGGCCGCATAATGACATTCAGGCCAGGCCATCGAGCAGCGGACCCACGTAGAAGCAGCTTGCCTGAGTTTATTGTTTTATTTAGACCCTGTTGTGCATAACGGGATTCAAATGCTTATGTTATGCTTAAAAAAAAAAGACATATTACTGTTTCTTATCTATTGTCTAGCAGCCTGTAACCACCAGAAGGAGTCTCAGGTGAAATAAACTTACTCCGCAGCCCAGTGTAGGTGCCGTTTGTTTTCAGTGGGAAAAAAAAAACGTTTATTGTGTATTTATTATGACAAAAAGAGCCAGTTTACACTTTAAACTTTAAACCTCGGGTGAGGACTGCTATATGACTGACTCTAACCTGGAATAATTTTCTATCTAAACTAAGACAAATGGGCTTTTACAGTCGCAACTCAAGAGCTCTGCACTCACTGTTCTTGCCCCCCCCCCCCCCACACACACACAGTTTCTGGCGATGTATTTCGTGGAATGATTACACACAATCAGGGCATTTGAAGCGCACATGTTTATATTTTTACGTGGGTGAGATCACACCTCCGCAGGAGCTTTCCTGTGCCTGTTTGCAGCTGGCACATTTTTCATCAGACTCACATGACTTAACCCCCCCCCCCCACCATCCCCACGGCCGTCGTCACCATCATTATTTTATTATCAGTATTATCAAGACACTGCTTGGCAGAGAGGCTGTGGCAAATCGTGAAAGGCGGAGGAAAGAGGTTTGTAAATTATTATTTCCAGGCGGTGTTAATCAGGCAGACATCGCACTTACAAAATATATTAAGGTTAAAGAGAGAAATACATAACTAAACCGCCCCTCCTTCACTGTACTTTACACTAGAAAACATGGCGAGGAGGGAATTTCCTGCCAGAAGTGAAAAATATGCCTAAACTCGATTTCCAAATATATAAAACATACCTCCGTTAAAATCCAGACGTGGTTATTTAACATCATTTAATGGGGATCCTGGTAGAGGCTCAAATTATGATTTTTTTTCAACTCTAATAAGATCCAAAAACCTGGCCTGTGGCGCCCTGATTCATAGCCTATGTGTTCCGTTTGATATTGATTAAAAAAAAAAAGTACAACAGCAAATTTGGGCCCAGATATAGGTCTGGGAGGGCCACGTCTTTCTAAGAGGCAGTTTACATTCATGATAAAATGAGTAAAGGGGCCATTTTGTCCGGCGCGCATGCTTCGCCAAGGGCCTTGATACGCCAGGCAGAGCGCAGCATGTGTGGCCCGAGCGGGACTCACGGTGGAGACGCCGCGTTCAACTTTTTCAGGAGCTCTTCCACGTATCACTCGAAGGAAAACTCAGGGAACACACGCATGTGGGGTCGCAACTGAGGTTACAAGGGGAACTATTAGTGACTCCGTGGTGGCTGTTGCGCACAGGCCATTCGAGGGCCGAGTGGAAACGTGCTGAAGAGGCTTTGGAGAGAATTTGCAAAGTAAAAGCAATCATTTTGGTGGTTTTACTAATGAATGATTGATGAATGAATGAATATCTATCTATCTATCTATCTATCTATCTATCTATCTATCTATCTATCTATCTATCTATCTATCTATCTATCTATCAAAGTTATGTAGGATAACTGGATTCATCAATAATTTATTCATTTTTTTTTCAAGTGGGCTTATCAAACAGAATTGCGTTTTTTCCCCAAGTAGAATTACGATAACGCTGGCAGAGATGTAACAGGAGATAGTGGCGTAAACACCCACACAACACACGGATAGTGTACAAAGTGTCTATCGACGGGGTCTCATTGATCGAGCGCATCAGCGCCGCTCACCCCTTTAACCGCAGATTCAGGTTGGATGCGGGAGGCCGCCTCGCTCCCTTCCTGCTAGCAGCAATCACCGATTCATAAGGATATTTATCGGTGCGTCCTGAATCAATTTCCTGGGTGAAGGGTGACTTTGACTCCAAGAGCCGCGAGTGCACATTGGTAAACAAAGAGTTTCTGTCTTTACAATATGTGAATAAAAACAGTAATGGTTATATTATTAATAATATTACTACGACTACAGCTACGACCAGTGGTGATAATGGTGGTAACGACAACATCAACAAAAACGTTATTCTTATTCTTCTTATTATTATTACTATCAATATTAATATTAATATTATTATTATTATTGTTGTTGTTTTAGTACAAATAACAACAATAATATAATATAACTACTACAACTGCTACTACTAATAATAATAACGAGAATTTATTTGATAAAGTCATCTGATCTGGTTAGAGTAATTTATTTTATAATCTAAAAAATATATTATTTAAATTATTTACTTTTACCTCAAATGATAAACTATTCATAATAATAACACCACCACCACCACCAACAACAACAATAATAATAATAATAATAATAATAGTGATAATAATAACAACGATAACATTATTATTATTATTATTATTATTATTATTATTATTATTATTATTATTATTATTATTATTATTGTTATTATTATTGTTGTTGTTGTTATTATTATTATTATAAATAATAATAATAATAAAAACAACAACAACAACAATAATTAGAATAATGCGCGGATATTTTAAATACAAAATTTATTTTTATCTATTTTAGAAATCAAATTAAATATAACATTCTACATCACCATATTAATCCCATTATTCTTAAAAAAATAAATAATAATAATAATAATTATTATTATTATTATTATTATTAACTTATTTTGTACATACATGTATGTGCAGTTTAAATCCAATTGTTTTTTTTTCCCCTTCAATCATCACATTTTCAAACTGGCCTTCCAATTCTTAGTGCCTTTAAATTTATAATACTTGCCTGAGGGGAGCAGATTGGCGCAGATTGGATCTCAGCATCCATAGATTTACACTTGTTTAAAACAGTAAGTTAATTATAGAAACCACAAAGACATGGGAGACAATAGCAGCTCCAGTCCATCACCCTCACTAGTACCCTGGTATCTTGACCTCGGCAGGGAGTGTAGCCACTTGGTAGGTCATGTGCTAGGCAGCAGCCATGTTGAACAGATGTACACTGACTTAGGTTCAGATTGGCGTAAGATGCTCAGGAGGAAGGGGGAGTGGATGATGACATTTTGGGAGTAGGGTGGGATCGTATGGGGGGGGGGGTGTATTGGATCAGAGACCCAGAGAGCAGCAGAGCTGACAGACTTTACAGATGCAATGGGCCTGCGGGAGTGCTCATGTGCACCGACCAATGGGTCATAGCTCAAATGGCGGCATGGAAAGATTCACCGAGCTGGAATTTCACATGGAGGCAAGTTAGGCTTGCTGAGGCCTTCACACAAGGAATCAGGATGACCAACAAAAATAAGGCTGAAGGGATGAAAAAAATGGATGGCGCTTTGATTTCTACAGAACCGTACTGTGGAGTGTCTGTTGAAGAGGGGAAAATATGACGCCCGGGATGTTGTCTCGTCAAGTCGGTTTCGTTATATTTGTTTAGGGCTTTAGAACATAAAGGTTCTCTCTGGCTTGGCTTTTGAAGTTTACAAAACAGGATCGACAGGGGTAGAATACAAAACCAGCAGCAAAATTATACTAGTAGAAAAAATGAGAGTTGGCATATTGTTAGTACAGTAATACTATATGCTTGTTAGGATGCGGTTGTTAGTTTTCAGTGACCACCTGTAGTTAGAATAAATCCTGCCGATCCTGCCAATATTTTTCAGCTTCTATAAATAGTTACTAAGTTAATAAGTTTTCCATAAGAGCACGATAGCAACTCGAAGCAGCTAGTGCTAATACTCGAAACAGTTTAATTCAGCCATTTTCACCACATTGTAAAGTGACACCAATCTAGCGAATGTGACATAATTGTGACATGTGTAATGTGATCACAGGTAAAGAAATGTGATTAAGTTGAACATGCGCTATAAATGGTCTCTGTTAAACCAAGTAAAATCTTAGTACACTCACAGCACAGTTTTTACCACAGTTAAGGGTTGCTTTTAGAAACATAATCACGCTACTCTCACTATGTGTAGTGTTAAAGTCGGTCTTTCCGATGCCGTATGTGAGCATGCAGCTTGTGTGTATGGCTGTTTTGTATATGGCATTTGTGTGTGCAGTCCACCCTGGCATCCGACAGAGAGGCCCTGTGGGATGGCAGGTCTTTGACACCCACTGTCAGGAGCGAGCAGGAGAGGGCGAATGTGTCTGGGCCTGCCCACCACACAGACACACTGCTGCTGTCTTTAGTCAGCCGAGCAGAACAAGGGGGAGAGAGAGAAACACACACACACACACACGCACACGCACACGCACACACACACACGCACACACACACACACACACATGGTGGGAGTGAAAAAGAAATGAGAGAAAGAAAGAGAGTGAGAGATTTTGAGCAAACATGGAGAGCAAGATGGGTGGTACATCAAGGGGGTAAGAGTGAATGTATGGAAGGTTAAAGGGGTTGGGCTGTGTGTATGTGTGTGTATGTGGCTGGGGGTACAGGGTGTCAAAGTTTTCTACCTCCTATAAGTAAGGAGGAGAGGATTTTTCAAAAAAAATCATGTAATGGCAGAATAGAGAAATTGAGCTGGAGCAATCCTCTGTATAGCTTAAACCGAAACAGTACTACTTTTTGATCTTTTTTAACAAATACTAACATCCATCATGTTAGACTCATTGTTTCTCTCACAATATTTTTTCCCCGATTTCTCTGTTGAAACGTAACCACATGGGAAAGCCCAACATGTGGGCTCACTCAGACGTCAATCTTCTCCCTCTTTGGTCCTTACCAAATTATATTAATGGCTTTCAAAGTACTGATGAAATGTCTGACATATTATTAACGGCCATTGGAGCTGGCATTTTATAGGCCCTGTCTGCACCGGATGTCAATAAAGTGCAGCTGAAATTACCATGTGTCAAAATGACCAGATTATAAGTGAGTTAGGATCTGCTGTGCTTTCCACCCACACTCAACCCATGTCCTGTGACCCCTGTGTGGAGGTCACAAGGGGTCTGTCTGGATAATTTCGGGGGGGGGGCACTATCCGAAGCTAGTTTTGTTGCGTTTTAACAATAGCTATCCTAACACAATCATGCTCCTGGGGTTATCCTTTTCCAGTGGTGAATAAAAATACTCTGAAAGAGGATGTGTATATTTAGGGAGACCAACTGTGCAACTCTCCACGGCTCATTGATACACATAAACGCTCACACAAACAGACCAGGTCAAAAGCACAGTCAGGGGGCTGGGTCAGTGATGTGTGCCTGAATTCTTTTTGTCATTGTGGCAGGTCCGCAGATCAGGGCAGTTTTAATATTTTCACGTAGGATCTGTATGGACATGCGGCGGACATTACGCTGCTCGTCCCCTGGCGAGCACTGAAATGGCAGGCACTGAAGGGTGGAGTTTAAGGGGGAATGACTTCTCTCAGCAGCAGTCTGATCCACCTCAGGGCCTCCACCCACAATTTCTTTACGAGCTACAGACTCTTGCAACAAATTTTGCTGATGGGGCAGAAAGGGACCTTTGATATTCGACTGTAAAAAATGGCCAGTTACATCTGTCTGGAGAGTGAATGCTGCTGTAAAACAGTGGGCCTTGAGGGGGAAGAAAGGCCACATCACCTGGTTTCAGCCTTTGCCAGTCTTGTTAAATATAGGAAGAAAAGAGAGATGGGGGGAAATGGAGAGGGAAATTTCTTTGTTGAGTTTAACCGTAGCTGGGTGTTTGATGGTGGGACCTTTTGAGGCAGAGGACCTAGCTCCAGCACTTGTTCCCTTCCAGAACTGGAAAACAGCTTTTGCTAATTTTCAGTCGTCCCGAGTGAGCGTACGTGTGATGATAGGAATAGCTTCAAGGGAAATGCTGAAGTCATGACTGATGTGATGGGCTCAAATGTCCACTGTGCTTACACATAATGCATGTGTGACAAGAGTATTTGAAAAGTCTACATTTTACTTGGTAAGGGGTCTGTGTGTGAGTGTTACTATTCACATGGATTGCAGCATTGCAGCAAGCTGCTATTACACCTTATTCTGCCCCATTTCTCATCCTTGGTGTCAAAAACCCTCGCCACCTGCACTTCATCTACACTTCAAAAGGCCCGCAGGCAAGAGGAGGGCTCCCCACTTCTATTAAATATTTCTCTCTTTCTCTTTTTGTCTTCTCAAGAACAGCAGCAGGCTTAACTAGACCCCTGCTCTCTTATCAACTGTGCACCAAATTCAATCTTAAACGCATTCTCCTCTGCACAGCTCACACAGGTTGAATCCAATGCTTTTCAGTGGCAGCAGCACCGATCACACGTGACCTTTTGTCATGATATTTACATAATCCCCATGGTTCCACGCTGCAGTCTCCCGGAGGCACTGCCAGCTGTGAGGAGCATTTATTTAACCTAAGCTAAAAGTTAAAATGGAGTCTCAGTGACATAGTGACTTTAATGTTTAAGTGGGTGCAATATTTAGAGGACAGTGAAAGGAAGGTGAAAAAACCTTACGGGCTATTATAAAGGCAAGTATTTCACCAGGGCAATCTAGCATATGTGGAGGTGTTGATTTTGGTCTTTTGTTACTCAGATGGTCCTAACGCCTGTCCATTTGGTAGAGCTGACGTTGGCAGATAGCTATAAAATGGTGTGTGTGCGTGTGTGTGTGTCAGACACAGAAACACTCAGGGTGTGTGTTTTCAGCAGCAGGCCAAGGCAGGGAAAGGAGGCCACCCTGTGGGTTTCACATCAGCTTCAGTCAGTTCACAGAGCTGTTGTTCCACTTTTTTTTTTTGTTACTCCCCCATTACATCTCTTCTTAAATACTGCAAGTTTACCTCACTGCAATCTGAACAGTGGATAAAAACAAGATCATATATATCATGCAGTCGCAAATATACATTTCTATATGTGTGGGCCCTTGTGACATGGTGGTTGTTAGCTGTGATTGTAACAGGAATTTGACAATGAGTGCTGTGAAAGACTAATTGCAATGAGCCAGATGAAAGCACTAGACAATATAGGCTGACCCCCTCCCTCTGTGCCAAGTCAGGCCATAAACAGTTTCCCTTTCCCGTCTTACACCCTATGGAAATCCCTTCTGACCTCTCAACACACACACACTCACACACACATGAATGGTGACAGTTGCTTAATCACACAGCCATACGCAACCATGCACACATTATCTCCGCCCAGTACACATGCACACGAGGTCCCCATGAAATCCTCAGCCATGCACCCACCTGCTCTCTGGGGTCAGAGCCCACATCCACATCCCCTTGCTTCTCTGCTAATGAATCAATCAGCTGGTTCCATTCATTCCATTTCTGTCAGACCCCATCGCTCAGCCCCTTTCTCCCCGTCCCAACAGAGCAGCGGGGGATCTCAGAGACTGAGAGGAGGAGAAGGGGCTTGAAACATTTAGACATTTCAAAGACTCCTAATTTCTTATTGGGTTTTGGTTCCCCAGAAAATGGCGTTTTGACGGTTTGAGTTCATATGTGGTACTGCAACTGACCTTCCTTTTACCTTTGCAAGACTAGCGTGCAGACTAGCAGTGTAGATTCCAACTTCACAGGAAGGCCAGAGATAACAGGCGGCGTATTTCAGTCTGATCCAAGCCCATTCACTTCCAGGGATGCTCCGTCTTTGCTCTGATGCATAAAGTGCCCCACCTTACAGTGATTTTTGAGCCTCTAGCTTGGCTAGATGAGCAATGTGTATGGTTAGTCCAACTCTCGCCATGCTCCGCTCCCCTACCCACTGAGTCAAAGTCATAAAGGTTATCAGTTATTAAAGCACCTCGAAGTTGGAGCTGTGTGTGTGAGGCCATGCAGAGTGTGGGAGAGAGGGAGGCAAGAAGAGAGGGTGCTCATTTTCAAAAGCCACTCTTTATTGGCCAGCCAATTCATTTCAAAATGTGATGAGAGAAGCAACTATGCAGGCCAGTGGTTGCAAGGAGCCAAAGTCAACTGAGTTGAAGTTAGGGGTAGAGGAGGAAAGGAAGGAGGCAGAAAAAGGAGTGTGAGGAGCTGAGTAACAGAACAGCAGTAGGTTCTGAGATTTTGAGATCCATCTGAGCAGAGAAAGTGTAATCTCCTGACTTGGATGTTTGCCACCGATCTATCGGCCAAGTCTCGACTTTCACACCAAGCAGCTTCCTTCCTGATGCAGTATTGTGTCTGGGAAGGGAGCTTCACCTTTCCACCATCACCCTTTACTATCTTTTGCCCACAGTCTCAGTATCTTGCTCACACATACACTCACATTGGCCCCAGATGAAAGGTTTAGGCTTTGATGCAGACTAGAAGGAATCTGCAGGCTGCTTTTTAATGAATCTGACAAGCAAGCCAGTGCCGATCAATGGAAACATTGTGCGACGATTTCAAGATGCAAACTCCAATAGTGTTAGAATAGGTGAGTCAATGGCAGATGGAAGGAAATAATTATAGTTGAACAAAAGGCAGAGGGATTGAATGAGTAAACACAAATCCGTGATTGCAAGCTTACCATGTTGGTCATGGTACAAGCAAAGCATTGGGGTTTAATTACCTACTCTTGGGTAAATGTCTGAGAAATTCAAAGCCTTGTTAAAATACATTATCAATGGGAAGCACAAAGTAATTTTTCAACATATATTTTTTTTCCACTGTTTTATGAGAACCCATATTTTTTGCCATTTGATTAGATGCATTCTGGGGTTCTACAAATGCAGTGGTGGATTAACAACTTCAAGATCCCAGCGTGTATTGTGCCAGCCAGACAACCTGGCACTCTGGCGTGCCAAAGAGGAAGAACCGAAAGGTTCAAGGCTTTCCAACAAAAAAGGTGGACATTAAGCAAAATCCTCTGCAGACAAAGCTTTCTTTTATACTGTAGGGTGTTTACCTTCCCCCCTTTTCACCTCCTTCCACTCTCTTTGGCCTTGTCCCTTTCCCAGCCTTGTTCTTAGACTATGATCTCTACCCCTTCTCTATAACCGTCATTCTAGTCATTTACTCTTTCATCTCATCCCATTTGTCCATCGTTCTGCCCTCTGCCCCTGTTCAGTTCCCTCTTCTGTGACTGCAGCTTATCACAGTTACAGTGGGTCCTAATTGCAGTATTATTTTCCTTTCCCTGTTATCTCATGCCCCTGTGATATCCAAATCCTAACAGCGACAGTAAACAGCTGGAAGACAGATGCTATTTACTGCTCAGAGAGCCTTTGTTGTTGCTTACTGCTTGATAAGGTCTTGACTGTCAAGATGACTTCCCCTATTGTGTATGGAGAGGGGAAAATCAGTTAAAAGGCATGGCAAATGCACATCATCTCCACTCATTGTACCTACCTAAATTGTTTTCTGTATCTCATGAAGGCCAAATGGTGTTTTGGACACAGAACAGAGAAACAAAAAATCAGGTTTAAAGATTCACACTTAAGTGAAATGTTTGAAATGCACTTTTCTTTCTACATGTCATTGCCGCCCTCTGCTTTTTTCACGAAAACATGATCCTTGCCTGTCAGCTTGTACAATAAAACAGATTAGAGTAGAGCAAACGGTTACGTAAAAGAAAGACAAGAGTGCCTCAGTAAGCTGTAATACAACATGTTCCTTTAGCCGGCCGAGGGTGTCTAAGAGCGAGTCACGTGAGGTGTCTGGGTTTTAAATTCCTCAGCCAAACAGCATAGTGTGAAAACAATCGGCACAGACATGAAAGTGTGAGTAAGAACACGGAGGGGTCAGATAACCCCTGGACAGATGGGGATGGTCAAGTGAACAGGGGGGAGAGGCTGTGGGGGGTTGCAATGTTTATGCCACTGGTGTCAAGAAAGGGATACAAAAGCATTACCCCCTGTGCCACTTTTGGCCTCTGTAAATCCCTAGGGTGCTGGAACTAAAAGGGTGGTGATGATTAGAGATTCAATTTGGCTTGCCATCAATCAATGCCACCAAGACAGACAGGATTGCAGCCCATAGCCCATCCCTGCAACCATATTGTGTTTGTGTCTCTTGGGATTCACAACCTTTTTTCGCGCTTTGTTAATTAAGCAACCAAGCTGCCCCTGAACTTACTTATTTATGAATCTTGGCTTCGACTGATACTGAAGACCACTTATTAGTTCCCTTATTAGTCCCTCCCTAATGACCCTGCTTCCAGACAATCCATACAATCTCAATCCAGACCACCGACCCCCATTCTGTCTATGCACACATACAACCATAACATCCATATGACCTTGACATTACACAGCCCGAGTTGTCTGGTGTTGTGTTTCTGTGGTACTGGATAAAGTGCCCCACATGGGATAATGAGGCAACACTTAAAAAAATCAATTTCCATCTCCGTCTGTCTAAGTAATTCCTCACCTGTTCATTAGCCCAAGAATAAAGCAGCCCGGATGTGTTGAGCCTCGATAGTCATAAGATATGTAAGAGAACCTGAACGAACCGAACAGGGGGTTTCATGTTGGTTAAATATTAACACTTACCCAGAGCAATGAGGGCTTTGTAGATTTCCTGAAACCTTTTTGAATGAAGTCTGCCAGTAGCACATCATTTCTATAACTTCTATCTTATAACTATGGTAACTACCAATCCACCATGCAAACACCCTGCCCAAAAGCCTTTTTCCCTTTCTCTCAATGAAGTCAGTGTTCAGGGTCAATAAGCCCATTCCCTGTGGCCTTGTGTTGTGTGGTTTGAATCCCATAAACACTGGTTCCGAGTCAGATTTATTGGCCAGAGGCCCTGGGAATTAATCTGTATTCTACCCACTTTAGCTATTTCAGGGTCAGGGCTGATGAGTAATCAGGTTGGTACTGATCCACACCCTAAAGTTGGAGTATAACCAACCTCACCTACCTCACTTGGACCACCAAGAGGTCTGGCTTGTGTATTTGTGTGTGTTGAAGGTAGAAGCTGGATGGAAACATACTGATATAGTTTTGGCGCATCTTATTTCCCATGTCTCCAGATGGGGAGAAAAACAAACTTGCACCTTGTCATTTTTTATTCCCTTTAGGTTGTATCACTACAGGCCAGAACAGAACTGAACCCAACTGAACACATGTGCTAATGGTTGAGTTTAGGCATAAACACATGGATTGTTATTTTTTAACTAGGTAAGTTCGCCACAGGCTGTGTTCTAAGGATCACACTAAGGCAGGTGGGTGGGTAGGGGGAACTTCTGGGTGACTTGTGAAAAAGTTAACCATTGAATCTCTTGGACAATCCTGGTGCAAAACAAGACTCCTTTCATTTGTGTTTACTTGAAATTTATACATTGCCATGTCCATTTGCACATGTATGTTTGAAAAATGACACAATTTATCCCATCAGACCCAGGTAGTCAGATAATCCAGATAATACTATCTCAAAATGTAACGGGCTATCAAAACAGAAAAGGCTAATATTCAAACTTAGTATTGATTGTCATTATAACCTGACCTTTTTAACAAAGGACTTCTGCAAATGTATAGACAAAACAAAACAAATCCCTGTCCTTATGATTCACTTACCATCTTCACGTGATAATTGTCAACTTCAGACTACCTGTGTGGTCCTGTTGAAATTCCCAGATGAATCTGTGTCCCTGCACACACACAAAGGCAAATGCAGATGGAAATCTGTGTTTTAGATACAGGAAAATGTGTGTGCAAATGTATGTGTGCAAACATGTGCTGTGTGTCAGCACATAAATCAATGGTTGTCTGGCGGCCTTGTGGCTAGAGCTACTGTGTGTGTGTGTGTGTGTGTGTGTGTGTGTGTGTGTGTGTGTGTGTGTGTGTGTGTGTGTGTGTCTGTATGTATAGGTAGGGGTGGTATGGGGATAATTGGTGACACAGCGCTCTCTCCAAACTGCCAGCTTTAGTTACACATCAATGAAGGGTGAATAATACATTAGCCAGGATAGCCCACATTCCTTCTACTTATCCTATGAGAAAGACAGAGGGATCTAGAAGTAGACAGATGACAAAATGAAAAAAAATCTACACTTTATATCTCCTATTGAGAAACAACGAGCTAGAAGAAAAAATATATTTAACCCGGAGCTCCTTGTTCCCTCCCTAATCTCATTTGTCACCCACATCATTCAGCCAAAACATGAAACTTCAACCTACCTCCCTTCCTGTTTAGATAGTATCCCTTCTTCACTTGTCCTGATTTACGACCAGCTTTTTCTATTAGATTTATGCTGCTGTTTAGGAACCTTAAGGACAACAGGACACCTTCAGATGAAAGAGGAGTTGAAGCATAAACTCTAGCTGGCTTGGGTTTAGCAGACTTGATGGGGTGTGTGAGGGTCCTTGAGCATGGATCGGTGATGCAAGTGTTTCTGTAATCATGGTGCGATTATTTAGACATCCATCTTACTAAGACAATGACAGGATGAATTTCTGTTTGTGTATGTGTGTTAGAGAAAAACAGAAAACACATTTTGTCTGTCTATGTCGGCTTGTGCGGTGTGTGTGTGTATGTGTATGTGTGTGTGTGTGTGTGTATGTGGACCTTCTGCATTTTGGGACTTGTGTCCTTGGTAGCCGTTCTGTTTCTGTGCATGTGTGTGTGTGCACATATCCGTGTCCGTGTGTGTGTGTGTTACTAACCGCTGCATGATTTATCCCTTCTTTCTGTGGTGTTGTTGTCTGGGGCTTTCTGTGTGTCATGCCAATGCGCAAAGGTCTTTATGTAATTGAAGTGGGCTTCTGAAAGCCCCCTGCCATATGGACAACAGCAGCCTTGGATGCCTGTCTGTCCATCCGTCAATTTCTTTTAATTGCCCAGAGCCAGGATTCTGTGCTGGGGTTTCTCTATAGGTTAAATACATTAATATTTAATCAGGTTAGGGACCTCACCAATCCCTGACCATGATGTTGACCAGATAGTGCTAGGATGGCCTGAAAACAGGTAGAGTGTGGACGTTAAAGGCTCAAGTCTGGCTGTAACTTTCCCTATTCTGTCATTGTCATCCCATTTTGATTTACACTCACTTTTCCCAAAGATTCCTCCTCCCCTTTCTATTTTATATACAGGTGTTGTATAAAGAATAAAAGTGTTTCTCACTGCTGCTGACAAATGCCTTGTAAAAAGTAAATGCTGCTACTTAGCCCTTTCCCCCTACTTTATTTGTTTTTAAGGGTAAACATAAGGATACAAACCAAAAACAACCCATCACTGTATTGATATCATGTTGTGGAAACTGTGGAACTAGAACACAGTTTTATATTGTTTGCAATTTAAATGTAGTTATTGTTTTGTGTCCTCGAGTTCGTCTCAGTAAAGTTCCTGGATCTGTGAGGCGAACAATGTTAAGTGTCTTTTAGAGGTTAGAGTTTGCCAGTCTTCACAGTAGGGATTTTGTTTATTATGCTAATTATACTAATGCCTTTAAAGAAGCTTCTGCTCCATCCCCTCTTATTTAGTTCCCTCAAATTGCATCATACCTCCGGAGACACATGAATTTTTTGTTGCATCTTGTCAGAATGTTGCAGCTGATGTTTCCATTTTCTCATATCATGTTGCAATGTTGGCAATCTAGGAACTGAAGCTTATTCTACGGTACTGCTGCACTTACAAGAAGCAACCTTGCAGGAATGTATGGCTAATGTGTGAATGTAATGTACACGTAAGGTCAAGCAGATATTAGCATTGAATGTCCATGTTTTAAGTTTTTTATGGATGCCCCTGATGTTCTCACTCTAAGCCCGTCTCCTGGCTGGTTCATTACTGGTGCTTTTAGCTGCTAAAGAGGTGAAGTCCATTTGCACAGGGGAGGTCTAACAAGTCAAGTTATTACAGCAGCTAAGTGTGAGATTAATTAACTCTATGGCGATTAAGAATGCAGCACTGACAAGAATCTCGGTGGAAGCGAGGGAAAGAAGGGAGAGAGCGACACACAGATAGTGTGAGAGAGAGCTTCCACTCCAAAACAGATCAGCATGATTAATCTTACACAGCCATTTGTTAGTATGTGACATCGGAAAAAAAAAAAGCGATACATAATAATGATCTATTCCCTGCACCTCTTACTCTAAATTAATGATGCCAAATAACAAATAAACACATTTATCTGCCACCACCCGCTTCAGAAATGAAATGAAAGCCTGGTCCCTAAAATAAATATATAAACCCCTTTCAGTAATCAACCTGCAGCTGTTTGTCATCATAGATCATTAACTGTTGTTCACAGTGCAAAGACTGAAAAAAATGGCAGACCAAACTGACGTTGTTTCCAGTTTTCTCAAGCAAGAGAACAATTCTACTGCCAAGGATTTTTGCAGGATGGAAATTTTAACTACTTCACTTCAAAGTTTCAAAGCTGGTTAGTTAGTTAGAAACAGCAAACACACACCCAGGCGGGAGAGAAACATATAGAAGAATGGGTGTGGTAGCCGTGTGTGTGAATGAGAAAAACTGCCATAAATGCAGTGACAAAGGAAAAAAAAAAAAAAGAAAGAACGGAAGGAAAGGTTTGTGGGAGAAAGAGAAAGGACAAAACTAGATTATCTGTCCAATTTACCTTGCCCAATGTTTTATATAAACAGCAGTTGTTATGTGAGTCATTGTTCCTGTTCCTATCCGATTTGCAATGTCTAATGTGACATTAGGATTTTAATTGTTTACATAAAGCGCCACCAACAAACTTCTTTGTGTGTGAGGGTGCAGTGATAGAGATATCTGTGCTTTTAGGTGTATATGGATTTTCATGGCTATTAGAGAACGGGTATCTGCATATGTAAGATCATCTCAGTCACACAGACCCACATAGCCCTGACCTGGCAAGCTACATTCCTTACTTTAAGTGCCCTAACCTCCCTTTTGTTCTCAGTGTCTTTGACCTGAATGGCTAATGACTGGGCCAGCAGGTAAACTGTAACAGGCCCTCTTCCTACTCAACGAGCTGATGCGAGAATCGCCGGCCTCCCTGCAGGGTTTTGCACGTCACCTGCTCCTCCTTATCCTTCCTATAGAGAAGAAAGAACAGGGAAGTGGGGGGGTGCAATGATGTGAATGTGTGGTGGTGACGGGGTTATAGTATAATTACTCATCTCCTAAAATTCCCTATCTGCCATTTTTCTCCTTTTTCCCCCCACCCTTTTTTTCTTCCTCACAGGTAAATGAGGGCATACCTGGGAAATTAACATGACTGGCGGTGATAATTGACTTGATAATTACCCTGCAACATCTCCATAAATCATCAGTGGTTGCTCAATGAGCCAAAAGACGGCTTTTAGTATGTCTAGCTGCCATTCGCCACACTAATAGGATAATCTCTAGCTCCTATTCTACTTCTGTTTTTTGTTTATTCTGTCTGTGCAAGTTTCTGAGGAAAAGCAGAAAAGAAACACAAGGACCTCAAAGACTTTTGGTCTACACCACTGCGGTATTTTTTAAACTGTTTTAAAGTAATTGGAGGCCACTGGCATGTGGAAAATGTGTACCGCATTGGGGCTTTGCCCCTCTATGCAGACATACATAGGCAGCTGTTCCGGCTGTAACAGGAAGTAGGCATCTTTAATTAGATTAAACACGATCATTACATGCTGCGCTGGAAGTGCATTGTAAGGTGATCTGATATGTTGGCAGATGACTGTATTAGGAGAGACTGTATTAAGAGAGACAAAGGTGGAGAAAGAGAGAGAGAGAGCGAGAGAGAGAGAGTGTATGTGTTTGTGACAGAGACTCAGTGGCTATTGAAACAGAGTGGCAAAGCTTGGTGCTAAGCACTTCTCTTGTGGGGTGAAGCCATTCAAAAAGCCATGGCTTTTATTCAGTGCCTGGTTCCAGCTTTTTCTAGGCTACACCCCAGTGAACAAACAGGATTTGTGTGTGTGTGTGTGTGTGAATACGTGTGTGTACGTGTATGTGTGTCTGTTTGTGTGTTTATGTGTGTATGTGTATGAGTCTTAATAACATGTCTCGTTTTCTATTTGTATGAGTGTTGGTGTTATTATTGTTTAAATGATGTATTATGCATAATGTGTTTGCATTAGCATTATGAAAGTGTACAGTATGGGTTTGTGTGCCCATGTGACTGAGTTATGCTTGTTGAGTCAGCCATTGCTGAACACAAAATTGTCTGAAACCTGCTATTTGAGCTGTGAAGTAACAGCTCACATACAATCCGGTTGCACAGGCAGCACAATAGCCCACCTCCTATTGAACAGAATTGTGTGTGTGTGTGTGTGTGTGTGTGTGTGTGTCTGTATTTGTGCATGTTTATGCTGCTAGTGCCTCTGAGACACACAGATAATCATAGGCTTCCACCCTTACAAGCAAATACTCATTCTTTCACACAGATGAGTGTGTCCATGCACACAAACACCACTCTCAGCACCAATGAAATGTTCCCATTGAAATTCACATATAGCTCCCGAGGGACAGTTGCCAGTTGCCACTATCACATTTTCATATATCTGGTCCAGGAAACTGTGCTGCTATCATCTACATAGTCTGTTGCCAGTGCTATCAAGCTGTTATGAATGGAAGCCCTGGTTGGCACAGGGGCAATGGAGCAGAGGAGCGGAGGAAGAAAAGGAAAAGAAAGTAGAAGAACAGAGAAAAGGACAGCAGTGGAGTAGACAATGGGTCCCTGGCCTGCAGTAAGGCAATGGGCAAGAACAGTTCCCATCAGGCTGCATGTCAAACACAGACACTTTAGGTGAACACACAAATATACACTGGACATTGTAGACGTCTACACAAAGACACACACTCAGTCTCTGAAGGCCACAGCGTGTCAGCATGCCAAAAACACGGTGGCAATGAAAGAAGTGGAGGGGCTGTGGGGAATACAAGAGAGCATGTACCAGCTTACCATCCTCTCCTCTCCCTGCTTTTCTCTGCTCTGTTCTCTCCTCCCTCCCGCTCCCCCCTTTGTTACCTTACTGGCCCCCTCTGCCTTTCATTCCCATCTCTTTCTCTGCTTTGTTTGCTCCCTCTCTCTTTGTCTCTACTTTGAATATCTCTCCTTTTCTTCTGCACTTCCATCTCTTTCTCCCCCTTCTCTCCCTCTCTTTCCACTTTTGCTGAAATCTGTAGAGACTTTCGAGCAACGTTCGTATAAATGAGTGTGCACTGCATGACTGCCACACCCAAAGCTGGAAATCTTTCTCCCTCTCTCTTTTTGCCCGCCCCTCCCTCACTTATCTCAGTAAATAAACCCATATTCAGTAGTTATTTCTTTTGTGCTGTGGCAGTAACAGATTAAGAATTAATACATTGGAAATGCAGGAGACTGCTGGCACATACTCTGTTATTGTTTGAACATGGTTCATTCCACATTCATTGCCTTTTGCATGCGTGCATGTTCCAAGATTTTAATTTTACTGCTAACAGTCAGTTTTACTGGGTTCTCTGATCCAGAGTCACTTACAATTGCTGTGCAAATAGAGGTTCATTGTCTTTCTCAAGGACATTTTAAGACCGTCACAGGACACATGCTGACCTTAGAGATCAAACCTGTAATGTTTTAGTTCCTGTGAGGTCTCTGTATCCACAAGGCCACTCTCACAAGAAGTCTTTTGCGTACACAAAAGGACACACAGAATCTGTAGAATTGTGACAAGGGGGTTGATGAAGGTGAAGTATAAGGGCGGATTTTTAGCTCCCAAATCCCCATTGGCAGACTCGATATTCTAAATGTGACTTGGATGGAGATAGCGAGTCCTGACACTAACCTGTCATAATGTTAGCTTGCACCACTAATACCCGAAATCTTGAAAAGAGAGGCAGCGGCGCCGAGTGAATTTCTGCTCACGGACAGACACACAAGCACAGACTAACGTAATGCTTGCATGCTGTCTTTCTTGAATAAAGATACGTAGTTTGATTAATTAATCCAGTGTGCCTGGATAAATTAAAAAAGATTTTTTGAGGACTTTCAAGATTGCTTTTTGAGTTTTTGATGATTCTAACATATCAATGTGACTGCTGAGTAAGAATAAGGATCATTTCAAGATTAATTAAATCATAATCTATCTCTCCCTCTTCTTGTTTGACCTTTGAGACACTTCACATTTATTAGCGTCTGCGCTACCTCACATGATTCTTATCAGGGTTGTGAGCTACAGAGCGCTGCTTGTTCATTAGCCACATCCACTGAGGAGTCATCGGGGGAGTCTGTGGGTTTGGCCAGACAAAGCAGCAAATCAAAGAATATCGGCTCTTCTTTATCTTATACAGTAAATTACTCCACCACACCCACTTTCATGTCTCTCTCTTTGCAGACGAGCATATAATGAGGCAATTGTTGAACATCAATAGCAGGCTTTAAATAAATGCCATAGTACATGGGAAATGAGATGGATAGATACAGAGAGATGTATCTGTTTTAGAAAGATGTGAAAGAATTTTTATCATCATGTTGGCAGACTTACTGTTGAACTCTGGTGGCATTAAAATTAGCTGAAATGAAAAACAGCCAGCTAAATAATCTCTCAAGAGCAATTTCATTTTAACAAAATAATGTATTTTCTTATTTTCTTCTTTATAAAGTCTTCTATATTCCTAACAACAGTATGGTCTGCAGTTTTTCACTCTATTCTACTGAGGCGCCCTTGAGCAAGGCTTTACACCTCTGAAAGGAATGCTTTGGTGAAAACTGTCCCTGGATGAAAGACAGCAAGTTCAGTTTTTACAGTATATGTTATAAATAAGTGTGGTTGAAATCTAGGTAATAGTGATGTAGGGACGCATGTTGCCTGCTTGTTATTTTGGTATATTTCAAAGAAATCTTTTTATAGAAATTCGAAATGCGCACCTATGTGTGTTCATGAGTATTTGTTGTATCGGGTGTATTTGTCTGCCTTTCATCTGCGTGGCAGGCTACTAAATCAATCAGAGCTTGCTGAGGTTGCGCTTACACTATATTGTGTTTTAAATATGAATCATATTCGAGGTATTGCTGTCCCCCAGGGATTGTGAGATGAAACGGAATGAAATCAACAGCTGTAGTGACATACAGCAACGCTCTATCATACACAAACACACAAACACACACACAAACAGAGAGCCAAATTACTCTGTCTCGCTTCCTTTCACACTCTGACTAATACAAACACGCACGCACGCACAAACACCTGCAAACCTCAACAAGGAGATCTGTATTTCCACATGCAGATCCTCAGGGTGAAGGCGAACCTGCTCCTTGCTCACTTGTTTGCATTTTTCACTCACAGTTGGCTGAGTCATTCGCCAAGAAATCAAATGATGGCACCTAGGCTTCTCACGCAGAGGCGCACACTGCATAAGTCACCCTGCGCTTGGATTCAGCAATAGAACTCATTACTAGAGCGCTGTGCTTAAACAGCGCTTACACTCAGTGTTTGATATAGAATTTACTGGAGGGAAAAAAAAAAATATAAACCCAGACTAAGTAATGAAATTTTTTGAAACAAAGAGAGGGAGGTGTGGAGAATTTCCAGCAAGGAGTTTAAGTGAAAATTTGCTTCATTTATGGTAAAGTTTGAGGCAATAGTTTCCATGTTAGGTGATGTCAACTTTCCGTGTCCCTACAGAAATCTGGTCCCATTCACATTTCCTTTTGGTGGTTAAACACAGACAGACCTGATGCCCTCAATGTAATCATTTGCAAATGAGGAACAATGCATATCCAAAATGAGATGTAAGTGGTAAATGTGACACCTAGCCTTACAAAATCACTGCTACAATGGAACAATAATTGTTTGATTGTTACTTGGGTCTTGTTTATTTTAGGACCTTTTCAACTCATTGAAAAATACAAAATGGGAGGAGGAGGCTTTTAGTGACAATGTTCTCGTTTACCATAAATTTTATATTTCCATTTCAGATGATGTCAGCATCAAATATGTATCCCTATACTTAGCTTCAAGTGAGGAGGAAACTTAAAGCACTGAAAGCCCTTATTATTTCACTAGATTTCATATGAGAAAGCCAACCATCTCGGTGTTGTAAACCAGCATGGTCTAGAATGACTTCTTGAGAAAAATATGAAACCCAGTAAACTTTACGTCACACAAGTAGGCATGAGAAAAAAAAAAAAAAGGCAAAGGCCCAGACCTCTGTTATTAAGTCACAATAGCCAGCATTAGCAGTCTTGTTGGGGCAGTACGCACACCTGAGGAGAGCTATGTACATGTTAAGTAAAGGGGCAGGGAAAGATATAAAGATAAATGGCGAATGTTTTGGACAGTGAACAAAAGCTCTCACATTCCTTTCTGAGAGAAAAATGTTAAGTGCAGCTTCCACAGTTTGGGAAATGAAGCGGTAACAAAAGGTTACAGGTTCAAAGCTGGCATAAGAATTCACCTGGAAACACCACAACAGTCAATTTTTAGTTAAATTGCATGTCTTGGGCAATATATTGTGCTGTTGTTACTTCAGTTTTTTTTTTCATTTACAAATGAACAATAACAAAAATCTGCTGATTATATCATTGTACACTAATAGGAGCAAAAGGTGGCACAACTAATGAGATGCAGACACTCACACTACCATGGATTTCCATTGAATCTATCCAGAACTGTATTTTGAAGACAATCTGAAGTGCTTGTGTCAGAGAGCAAGTAGCCAATAAAACAAGAGCTAATGGTTCATCCTAAACTGTGAATGTGTTTGTGTGTGTATGTGTTATGCTGTCAGTACTGTTGATGAAGGGGCTGTGACTTATTCAATCGCAACTGAGCACAGAGCCATTCAATGAACTCAAGGGACAATGCACACAGCTGTGAATGCCTGGTCTCGGGCAGGATGAGGGGTTGGTTAACTAGGAAGTTTAGGCAAAGAAGGAAGAGAATGTGCACACTCACATGCACAAACACATGCACATTCACATAGACAAAACAGGGGGTCAGGGAAAAAGAATTTTTTGGGGAAATTGTAGTATGTACGTGTTCATCTTTTTGCATTTCCACTTTAGATAGTTAGATTATGTGCTCATCTACAGTCACATGCACAAAGTGAAACAAAAAATTAAATTTGTAAGAGGACAACAATAAAGAAAATAGTCTTAAGAGGTACAATGTCAAATGTCACAGCGATAATTCAATAAACTGAGCTTCAGCTTCAGCTTCAACTACTTACACTGACTCATATATCAGTGACTCAAACAGACACACGTATTATCACTCATAATTATTATAGCAAGACATTGGCTTCTGGAGACTGAACATGCCCAGATACATAAACATACTCATTCAAGCATACACACATGCTGATGCACATGTATACACAGACACACAGACACAGACACAGGCACAGACACACACACACACACACACACACACATAGACATGCACACACCCACACACACACATACACACACACACACACACACATAGACATCCGCACACATAGTAGCACACCTGGTTTTGTAGACAGCTGCCCTTAGGGCTACCTGTTCGTCAGATCCTCTGTGCTTTGTAATTAGGAGAGTTAGTGAAAGAAGGGGAAAGGGAGGGGTAGAGAGAGAGAGAGAGAGATGATAGAAAGACAGCGAATGAGTGAGAGAGAAAGAGAAAGAAAAGAGGGAGGGGGTAAAGACAAAGAGGTCCATTCCCTCTGCAGCACAGGAACTAGACTAGACTTCATAAACCCTTGAAAAAGGCAATACCCTCTTTGGCTTGGCTGCAGCACACACGCACGCACACACACACACACACACACACATATATGTAATTTTTAAAAAAATCAGCTGCACTAGCTCACAGTGGCCTCCTTGCTGTGATCAAAGCTCATTCATCCATTTCAACTGTGTTGCTCGGCACTGCTCTGCTCCCTCAAAGCCTCTGACAGAAAAGAACATTGTTGTTCTTGTTTTTGTTTATTTATCACAAAGACCCCGCATCATCGAGTAGGAGCTGCTTGTCAGAAACTGCCTCTGCAGACACAACAGGCCAAGTAGACAGACCACAATAAAAGAAAACGGTTCACTGTTACAACCCAAATAGCAACCGGCCCTAAGGTATCTTTTGACGAGGGGAAAATAATTGAGGGCAGGGGCCCAGCAACAAATGCAGAGGGCAAAGAATTGTGTTCATTAAACTTCCCCACAGGGCTAGATGATACAAGAGTCCGACCGAGTGTGAGGGGAAGAGAGTGGAGTAAAAAATTAGAGACACCAAGAGAGAAATGTAGACCTATCGGCAAGGTATTGACGACGTAACCCTGTTAGCGCACACATAGGACAAACCTCTTGTGTGACAGCCATTGTGGGATGACTGACAGTGAGTGTTAGCAGGAAGAAGTATGTGTGTGTGTGTGTGTGTGTGTGTGTGTGTGTGTGTGTGTGCGTGCTTGCATGTGCTTGTGTGCATGTGTGTGTGTGTGTGTTGGCGGGGGGGCAGGGGGCCCAGGAGAGTCTGTTTAGGAATTCCACAGAGGAATCACCTCCCTGGCCCGTCCATGTCGCAGCAACCAATTACCGTGACTGTGAGTGTTTGTGTGTGGGTGCTGAAGGGGAGGTCTTGCCATAAAGTGGAGGGGACTTCTCCTAATCATCGCACTCTGGCCCCGCACAAAGGCAAGAAGGCTGCTTGGACAATTTGAATTTGAATAGCATCTCTCCTCCTGCTCTCTTTCTCTGTGTCTCTCTTCCTCTTTCTGCGCCCCAGCTTCACATTAGATGACAAAAGTGGAGCCAACAAAGATAGCACACAAAGCAATCAGGCTAATAGCGCTAATAACTTGAGCGTGGGGTCCTCGCTCTCAGTGTTGACACATTTCACTGTTTCTGTGGCTAAACAGAGGCTCAAGTGTTTGGCAACCAGACGGCATAGTATTTTAATGGAGTGGCTACCCCATGCCAGGTTGCCATGTGCTTGGTCTGTTTGACTGTAGAAGTACACAACAAAAGCAACTCAGAGAAGAGGTGGGGAGAAGATAATTAACTAGCGGGGAAGCCTGAAGGGAAGGTTTTTCAGGGAAGGAGTCATTAGGGGGTTTGAAGTTTTTTTTTTTTTTTGTTATTTTTTTCTGGCTGAATACAAAATCCTGCTGTCATCATGTTTCTTTAATGCAGCAGCCATTTTGAATTGCACATATAGCAGAAAATCCAGCTAAGAGGAAGCTATTATGTCAACAAGGCTTTTGGTTAACTTCAAACATTACTCTTCATCTGTAACACTCATTTTTCCAAGGTTCTTGACATGTTCCTGCTAACATGCTATCTTGGGTGATCCGATGACAATTGGACAGCTCTAAGAACATCAGTTCACCCCTGGAATACGTTTCCACATGCGTCTTGAGTGACCACTTGTGATTGGATCTAACCTCCTCACACTATATGCAAATAAACATTTACATAACTTGTATTTGCCAAGACCAAATGCTTTTTTTTTTAACTGGCGGAAGCAGCAATGCACTTCCCTGTGCCTAGTCTGCAGGAAAATCAAAAGAAGAAGAAGAAATCAAAACAATGCAGACTGGGTATATTCCTTGGCATGTTCCAGAATATCCGAAAGATGTTTGAGCACTGGTAATATATCTCTATGGGCTTTTTGAAATTTTCTGACGACGTGGAGAAAACCTACATATATGATTTGTACAACTTGCATTTGTATGCAAATGAGTGCAAAGGCAGTCAGTTGAGTAGGCGGTGTTTAAAATTGACCCATGACACAATTGCATAAACATTGCTAAAAGAATGTGGCCAAGACCACCTCTGATTCTGGTCTGTTTGAGGGGATCTCAGTGCATCCCCACAACCTTTGTCCTCGGTGCATTGACACCTGTACTTACAGCTGTCCACTTGCGATTGGATCACCCAAGACGCATGTTAATGCCAGGTATGAACAGGACCTAAAGCAAGAATGCTAGAAAGCTCAAAGTAGTCATGGCAAAATTCAAGCTAAATCCTTCACCTGTCTACTCCTTGCGACCCAGAGACTTAGCCCGTGAAACAACTACACATTCCTCTCTCTTGATAATAGCCTTTTTTCCCCCTTTCCACCTTTGGTCGTTCTCCTTTTTCTTTCTTTTAAGAAGTCTGCTTGTTTGAACAAAGAAATATTTTAAGAGGCTTGTAACTCCGGTGCTGTGTGTTTTTGTGTGTCTGGATGTGAGTATGTGTGCGTGTGTATTGAATGCGGACATAGGGACGAATGCTTCAGTGCCCTCCTCTGTTATTAGGCCTGCCCTGTCATTACAGGATTAGAGTGTAGAGGTTGGCTTTGTGTGTAGGGGTGGATGTGTGCGTATATGTGTGTACGCATGTATTTTCCTGCATATGATCTCTCCAGGCCTGTTTGTATTTCTGTAATTTTTCTCAGACAATAAGAGTACGCAGAGAAAAAAAACGTCACTCCATGTTTTTTAAGTTAATCCCAGGTGCATTTGACCTCTATCATGAATAATACTTTACTAAAGCAGTCCTCAGATTATTCAAACCGTTACTATCTGATGGAGTAGTTTAGGAGGTTGAAAGATAATATCCTGCAAAAATATAAATATTACCCCTTCACATGAATGTCACATCTATCAGAGCGTACCATAAAAACACAAGCACAAATATAGAGATTGGCAAGAAGAAGAAGAGTGAAGAGGAAGAGGAAAAATAAATAATGAAAAGGGGTCAGACCTATCACTTCCCAGAGGAGTGAAGAGGAAGAGAAGGTAGTTTGAGAGAGGGTGGTATAAACAGGGGATAGGTGTAGCGAAAGAGTGGGAGAAAGAAAAACAACAGGGAATCAGATCCATCATTGCACAAGAATGATGAGAGAGAGACTGAAAATGAATGAGAAAAAAGAGAGAGTGCATGCGAGGAAGATGGATTAAACAGACCTGTGCGTCTGGTATGCTGATCCAGTGCTACCTCCCACATCAGCATGCGTCACTCTCCCTTTGTTTGTGTGTTTTACGGCAGTAAATTTGCATGTTCATTTGCCTGGTTTACTCTGTTTACTCTTTTTTCCCCTCCAACCTCCAACCTTTCCCGTTCTCATGCTTCCAGGATTAAAAAAAAAATGAAGTGAATCTTAGAGATAAAAGACAAACCAGAGCACTTTCTGTGTACAGGGAAGGTTCTTATAGTCACACGCTGGTTGTTTCTCCCTCAACTCGTCCTTCTGGTTTTCTCTCTGTCTATTTTTCTGTTTGCTTTCTCTCAGACCCATTAGCCAAGCTGCCAGCATGGTCTTGGAAGCTTTCAGAGGTTGTTTTTGCTTTTAAAAAATACCTGTCTCTTTAAACTTTCTTACCCAGCCTCTCATCCTTTATCATTCCTAAGCACAAGTCTGTTGGTTTGACACAAAAAAAAAACAGTTGTTTTGTACATGGGCATATAGCGCTTTATATTCTGGTCTATTTTTTTTTCCTTTATTGTGTGTGTGCTTTCTGTGACTCTGCAGGTGTCTGAATTTGCCGTATAGTCATGAATTTTGCAGTGTGCTTCTATTGCCTGATGCGTTATTCACCCGCATACAAACATAGTTTGCAGAGACAAATGACAACAGCCACCCACATGAACATGCACACACACTGACAGAGGGAGTGGCTGTGTTAGGTCAGGGTCATTCAGTGCTTTTGCTCTGGCCCATTGACTCAGGATTGGTGCTCCACTTTGGGCACAATGCAGGGCTTTGCACCAAATATACACATATATATACACTTACACACACACACACACACACACACACACACACACACACAAGTAACCTCCCACACAGACATGTATAAGCACATTCAAACACACTAAAGCACAGACCCAGTAAGGTTAAACAATGCAGATGCATCGAGATGGGAAGGGTAACTGCTGCACATGCACTCCCGAATGAACCACTGTTCAAACTACTGAGTCAGATTGCACAGGTGTATGTGTGTGTGTGTGTGTGTGTGTGTTTGTTTTGCATATCTTTCTATCTGCTGTCCAACTCTCGTTCTTTCTCTCTCATCCTCTTTCTCTCCCACCTCCCCCCTCTTTGACTCACCCTATTTGTCATTGTGTTTCACCGTGTTTCCATTTTCAGCAAGGTCAGCTCTAATGACAAGTCAAGGTACCTCACACAAAGCCTAGTCATAATAATAAACACCAGGCAGCAAAGGTGTATCATTTCCACCGTACCGGTGGCTGACGGTAACAGGTCCAAAATCACACACTGTCACTGTATGAGTCAGGGGAAACCCTGCAGCTAATATCCATTGACACAGTTTCTAAGACCAGTATTCCCTTATTTGTTTAAATGACAAACATTGCTCATAGCATTTGGTTACAAAGAGAGCTCTTGGCAAAAGCAGCCTACATTCATGATTAGTTTTAAAGCATTTCCACTATCTGCACAAAGAGAATACTAGAGACTGACTGGATTTGGAGAGAGAGAGAGAGAGCAGATTGTTTGTGACAAAAGTTATGAGCCAAATTTGACCTTGTGCTATGAGTGCATGATATTCACTTCATGCACAGAGCCAATCCCAGAGAAACAGTTTCCATTGCGTGAACTGCCTCATGGTGAAGCTTCCAGACCATTTTGCCTGAGGGGTACAAGCCAAAGCTACATCTGAAATCTGATTGTATGTGGGGGGTTTTTTCTCTTTTTTTACAGGAAGATATCTCCCTTTGGCTGGAACTTTTGGAAGTCACATTTTTTTTCTCCAATGTAATAGGCACATACACATGTTAGAGACACTGTCACTCAAAGTGTGTCCGGGTGGAATCCAGTGGGAATTCCCGCTTGAAGGAGCATGCCGTCTCCACAGAGAGAGACATGATTCATAAGGGGGTCTTTGAGTTTGAGGGTGTTTGTGTTTTTGTCTCTGCTCGTGCTCCTAAATGCAACTGTGATGACAGCAAGCACTTGGAGAAGGGACAAAAGAGGGAGACAGAGGCAGAGAAGAATGTAGAGATGGGCGTAGAATATCCAAGTGGCCTGAAAGATATCTTCAGGTTCATTCCCTGCAACCGAGGCAGGAACAAAAGGAACATCTCACACTTCCTTCTGTGACCAGGGACAGTGCAATCTCACTTGGTGCCAGTGTTGTTTCATCATCTTTTACTGTCTTGTAGAACCGCACAGCGGTTGAGGTAATAACGGTGGCTGCATACTGCGCTTTGTGCGCCAGGTAGTAAAAGACTCAACATTTATAGTCTTCCTTCTTTCCTCTCACATAGCCGGCATCTCTGCCAGTAGAAACAAGAGAGTGGAAATTGGAATGGAGAAAATGAGAGATCCCTGTCCACCATTTTGTGTGTTTGTGTATGTAGAGTATGTGAAGTGTGTACATTCCTCTGTGCGTGCCAAGAGATAGGTGTACAAATAAACTTAAAAAGTGTAGGTATTCAAGTGCTGAGAGAAAGTGAATCCAATTCAAGTGTATTGACCTCTGTTCTCTTCGAGAGTGCCTCTTGTGTGACACCTAACTTTATTAGCCCCCCTCTCCAGTAAAGCCTTCTGTTGGGTTATATATCTTTTTTGATTTTTCAACCTGTTACTCAGTGTGTGTGTGTATATGAGTATTTTATCAAGTGTGTGTGTAACAGTGCCCTCTGGAAGGCAGGGCCATTTCTCTGTGAGACTCACCATTGTTCCCTCTCCACTGTATAACGGCAGATATCTAATAGAGACTAATTAGCCAGACGCGGGGCTGCAATAAAATATAACACAATACCTCACAGATTACCCACCTAGGTTTCTGTCTCCTTGTCCAACTGCCTTTTGGTCTTCCTGTAACACACACACACACACACACACACACGCACACACGCACACACGCACACAAACACACACACACACACACACACACACACACATGCATATACATACTTCTTTGTCTAGTTGAATCTAACATCACCCTAAGCTTTTGCTTTCTGTCACCCGGCATTATTCATCCAGATATCTGAGAACAAATGTCCTCCTTATATGTTTTATGACATTTTTTATGATGTTGTTGTAAAACTGTTGAAAGTTCCATTGATCTGCTCCTACACCGTGTTCCTCTTTGTCTAACCTGGATATTTTCCTTTTGCTTCCCTTTACAGAGACGCTGATGGACACGAAGTGGGCTACAACAGAATTAGCCTGGACTGCGCACCCTGAGACTGGGGTGAGTTTACTGAGCAGTGTTTGTGTATGCCTGCTTACCTCCTAAAAGTTGAACAGTCCTGTACACCTTCACCAACTAATCACTCAGCAGGATGTGTTTTAGCATTCAACAGGATACGCTTTTTAGCGGACTGAAAAAAGATACACGTCAATCCGATTTCACTAACATGCACAGCCACAGATGTTCCTTGCCTCAGTGCACTTAAAACATGCGAAAAGTGTCAGTTTCCTCATGAAGTAACCTTTTAAAAACAGAAGCATTTCTTGGCGCTGACCCGTCGCACATCCAGGCATCCAAATCTACCACACACAAAGTGCTAGTGACAGCCTCATCTCGCTTTCCCATGTGGTCCCCACAATGGGCTAAAGAGGAGCAAAAAGAGTCTTGACCCCTCCTCAGCTATACTTCAAAGAATGCCAGCACTCCTCCCCTTGCCTTTGTGTGGCCCTCTGACTTGGCCCTTGTGTTTTGAAAGGTGGGCCCCTATTTTTTTATATTTTGTTTTTACTCCAGTGCACTTGCAGTAAGATTCCACCCCAGCTGTTCAAAGTCACTCACCCTCCTTATTCTCCCCTTCCTTTACTTCCAAGTAACTAAGCACTAATGAAGCCAGACGCACTAGCCACATCAGCTGCAACAATCAGTAGGACAAACCCCTTCACAGCCCGTCATGCCCTCTTTCCTTTTCCTCTTTTCGTCCTCCTATCTGTCCATCTTCCTCTCCCTCCCTCTGCCCCCTCCCCCTCGTTAAGCTACAATGCAGCGGCAATGCTCCCACTGGTCCCCTGCAGAATGGCATAGGAACTAAAAGACACCTCCCTGTTTCTTTCCAACTAAACCCGCAACAGATGCTCCTTTTCAATAGATGTACATACATTGGAGAGCTTTTTACACCTCAGTTTTCCCACAATACCAAGCGCAAGACAAGAGATGAATATCTTTCAAGCCTGTTTTGTTTTGCAGAAGAATGTGCCACAGACGCTACATGTCCCTGACTTATCTTCTCCCTTTCTGTCTTTGCGCACTTTGTATTGAATGCATGTTTACTTGTACGCTTTTGCAGTCTTGCAATGGGAACATTGCAGACCTATTTTGTAACAGGTGACAAGTGTTTGAGAGGAACCAATACAGTGACTGAGGGGCAAACAAAGTAACATATTGAGTAAACTGGAAGGTTGGAGGGAGAGCAGACAGAATGAGATTAAGTAAAATTCAAAGAAATGTCCATATAGAGATAGGGAGACAGCAAATAGAGGGAAAGAAAAATCAATTCTTAAGAAAAAAATCGTATAAAATAGACCCACTCACAAACAGACTGCACACAAATTCCCAGGGATGCTGTCCAGCCAAGTCTGAGTCACAGCATCTCTGTCTTATTTCACAGTGTTGCACAACACGTACAGATAAAGCAACAGACATAAAGCTACACAAAGGGAACATAAGCTGGGTCTATTTGTCAGTTAATCCAGAGACAGTGTATGGCATATAAATGTTACTGTTGATGCTACCACACTTGAAATAAGAACTAAGTGCAAAAGCCATTTGTGTGTGAACAAATGCATATTTAAGTACTGATAATTTAAAGGCAGTATCTTCACGTACCACATTACTCATTTTTTTTTTGTATTTACATGTGTGTACATATATTCTTTCGTATTCTTTCACATCTATGTTTGCGCTTAGGTTTGTGGATATCTCAGTCTCACTGTCTGCATCTGTCTGTATAGCCTTTGGCATCAGTGCATTATGCATGTCTGTGTTTAAGTGTGTTTGTGTTCATGTGTGTGCGTGGGTGCATATTGACACCTCTCTTGAGCTGGGCTTGTGTTGTTGCTTGGATTTTCCAGTTTTCAGTACATCTCCCTGTATTGTGTATGTGTTTGTATGTATACTGTATCATTTGTCTTACAAAACAGATGGGATACTAAGGGGAAATTCCACTTTGTAGCGGGGCTCTCCTCAGACCTGGAATGACACCCACAGGGTTTTCCATAACCAAACACTGTTAACAATATATCAAATTTGTTAACTTGTGGAGATAATAACTATTATTACTGTATAGGCGTCTGCCTTATAGACCCTCAGCGTGCTAAAATGTGTAATGAACAAAATAAAATGTCCTTAAAATTAGCCCTGAGAGAGCTTATTCACACTAAAAACAAAAATGAAAATAGAAGTAACTCTAATGCTACCCCCAAGCTTGTTGGAGCTACAGAATTTCAGCTAATTTCTAATGGTAATGATGCGAACTTAGTTGCCATCAAGGTTGCCAACAGTTAATGTTCACTTTGAATCTTTTAAGGTTCAAGAATAAAAAAAGGTATCAAAACATACAAAAATGAGAGAACTCCTGCAGTACAACGAGCATCTCCATCCTGACATCATATTTATAGCCCTAGTTTGCTCTAAAAAGCCACAGCTTTTCCAAAATTTTGTGCAAAATATTTTTCTTCAGAACTGTGAACCTTCAGGGAGAGCAATAGTAGACAGATGCATGGTTTATTGTCATCTGAAAGTTAAATCTAAAGCTTTGATTGGAAAGGGCAAAGAGAAAATAGAGTGGATCGCAAATCTTGCATAACGACTGACCTTGTTGGAAGTCCATGCCAAGAAACTTGACCCTTCTTCATATGGCCTACTTAAATCATTCAGGTTTGGTAGGCAGGCTACTGGAGTATATGGCTACTGGAGTATGTTTCACGAGAACGCCTCCCTAAAACCACAAGCAGACACACGGCTATGCATGCATACATTTAAACAAACACACCAAACACACTTAGCGAGGACACGCTCATGCAGACAGACTCACACAAGCACATTTAAACAAACACCCACAGCCTCATACATACACCCACAAACACTTGGCTGTATTGCTCGTTTGCAGTGGGTGATTTATTACACAGAACTAAATACCCATTGACACCTTTTGCTTTTAGCCATCCCATTGACCTGGCTGGTGATTATCGATTCCCTCTGGTTGCTTCCTCTTTCTCTTTCGCTCTCATCGGGCTGTCTTTTTAATGCTACGCCCATACTCCCTCTCTCCCTCATGGCCTCCAGGGTCTTGGATGAATAGCCTTGTCTCCACCACATCCATATCACAGCCTTAATTAAGATGCCCCAAGTTCAGATGGAAACAACTGGCTCTGGAGAACAAATTGGTGGCTTTATGCCAGAGTTTTGAAACTGTCTAATGTTCCGTGGCAAACTTTGGTCCCGAGAGTGCATTCATTTTTTTTAGATGTGTCTTGATATTTGAGACTTTAGTCTTTTAGGGGGGCTGAGATGCTGAGTGATGTGAAAGACTGTCCCGTAATCTGAAGGTCACATGTTCAGGCTCATGGGTTTAGGTAGCAAGTCCAATGACAGCTCTGTGAAGTAAAAGGTGAGCAATCTACACAGAGCTTTTGCTAAAACTCATTCCAAACTTTTATTCCTTTATGGAGTTTTATTTTATCTCTTTAATTTCCCTCCTCTTTGCCTTGTAACTGATTTGATGCATCACTATGTCATATGTAAAGCACTTTGAATTGCCTTTGTACTTAAAAGGTGCTTTGCAAATAAACGTACCAGGCCTGGGCTTAGCTAAAACATAAATAAATAAATAAATAAATAAATGCACTCTGTTTGTCTGATAGGAGAGGGGAGCAGATCCCTCAGCAAACACGCACAGATATACACACAGGAATCTCTATTTGAAGTGAAATGATTTAATTGTGGTGTCCTCATTTGAGATTGAAAAATGCATTAGATTACAGTGTCTCACAGCAAAGCTTTTACATTCTAGTTTGCTTTCACTCATTTAATGAAGCTGGTAATCAAAGTAATTCACCCCCTGGGTACTTTGGTAGCATTGAAAGACGTAGAGGAGTGTAAAACAGAAAAGCATGAAGGTTAATGGCGCCTTTTCTCTGTCTTTATTAGAGGACGTTGTGATCATTGCTCTGTAATTGAAGTGTAATTGGTTGTGAAGCAATGGGGCTGCTACTCCCAAACACATATGAGGTAAACATGCTGTGGTGGCTCTGTGGTGAAGGGCTGACAGGTTGCTGTAATTGTGATGAATTCTCAGCCCTTATCTCCGGCTTTTCACTACACTAACCAGAGATGAAATGCTTACCATGGCAAAGGCAGGGGAACGTAACTGAAAATACCCCAAAAAATCCCTTTGCCTCTACTTTTCTTTGTCCTAACCTATGCCCCAACTTTCATTCTTTATTCATCCTGCAACATTACTGAATGTAGCTGTCCAATCATTAATGTAAGGTGAACAGAGATGAATGAAAGTACATTCCAGAAATCAGAGACAGAATGTTTTAGTATCTATCAAACTCTATAGCATCCCTCAGAGAAATCAGCAAAGATTTACAGTCTATAACTGGTTTATGTTCCTCTTCTACTGTCTTTGCAGTGGGAAGAAGTGAGTGGTTACGATGATGCCATGAACCCCATCCGGACTTACCAAGTCTGCAATGTACGCGAGCTCAACCAGAATAACTGGCTGCGCAGTGACTTCATCCCACGAAAGGACGTGCTTCGTGTATATGTGGAGATGAAATTCACAGTGCGTGATTGCAACAGCATTCCCAACATCCCCGGTTCCTGCAAAGAGACCTTCAACCTCTTCTACTATGAGTCCGACTCAGACTCAGCCACAGCCACCAGTCCTTTCTGGATGGAGAACCCTTACGTGAAGGTGGACACTATAGCCCCAGATGAGAGCTTCTCCATGCTCGAATCTGGACGGGTAAACACAAAAGTCCGAAGTTTTGGGCCACTGTCCAAAGCCGGATTCTACTTGGCCTTCCAGGACCTTGGGGCTTGCATGTCACTCATTTCGGTGAGGGTGTTTTATAAGAAGTGCTCCACCACAATCGCCAACTTTGCCGTTTTCCCAGAGACAGCAACTGGGGCTGAGGCAACGTCCTTGGTCATTGCACCGGGAACTTGTGTCCCCAACGCCCTGGAGGTATCCGTGCCACTGAAGCTTTATTGCAATGGAGACGGGGAGTGGATGGTTCCTGTAGGAGCCTGCACCTGCTCGGCTGGGTTTGAACCAGCAATGAAGGAAACCCAGTGTCAAGGTGAGTGTTTTCATAACAGATATTTGAGGTCAGTCCAGCATTTCGTTATTCAGTGTTTGCAATGCAAGATTAATCTAGAGAGATATACTTCAGCAGGGTACATAAGGTTCAAGCTTTATGTCAGCTGCTGTACTGGCTCCAAGTAAGTCAACCAATCTATGTAAATTCTAAATACCATGTGTTAGCTTGTAGATTATGTAACAGTCTTTACAGGGAAAATGATGGAAGGGTTGGGGGAGGGGGTGTTCCCAGTCTTGTATAATAATATATTGCATTATAACTGCTGAGAAAAGTTACATCTGCATTTAGGCACACAGTATCTGATGTCTCTATGCAGAGTGAATTACAATGAGTGAGTAGTAAGAGGTTAAAATCTTGGTGAAGGAAATGTCATCTAGACACATGACTGTTGTGGACACACACTGTTTGGAGGTGAGATTGAATCTGTATTGTTTTGGCTACATATTATAGTTTCTATCACTATTTTTCCCAGCTGCCAAATAACTGTGAGCCGTTGATTGGTCTTGTATTCTTTGACACGTTAATCCACTAACTACAAGGCAGAATAATACACACTAGATGATACTGTCAGCAGGTGGCTATGTACTCCTCTGACCTTAGTTTTTCCTGGCAGCTGGTTGCCAAATAAATGGAAATGCAGGGGAGGCTGGTTGTTTATGAGAGCTGGGAGGCCCTTTGATGCTTTCAGGACTGATGGAAAACATAACGGGTTCACAGAGGTTGAGAGCAAGGTGATTTTAAACACCAGGTCTTGAGTTCTGAGCGAAGGTGACAGCAGAAGGAGAGGGAAGGATAAATGGAAAATGCATGTGTGTGTGGGGGGTTATGGGTGCGTAAAATTAAGCTCAGGGTGCGTAGGTCAAATGGAGACAGCCGAATGAGAACGAGGGGGGAGCTGACAGAGTTATTGATCAGTGGGAATGATAACAAGGTGTCTCTGTATATGCAGTTTGCGTACAGTTAGCACATCATCCTTGCCTGCTTGGGTTTAGAGGGCTCATTATTCTTCTTTTAGCAAAGAAAGAGGAGCCTGAGAAGACCTGTTCAGCACCCCTTCTTGTGATCAGGCAGAGAGTGGGTGGATACTGTACTCTGGCAGCTTATGTCAGACCCTGGATATTGAATGCATGCTCACCTTTAGAGGGAGAGTGTGTATGTGTGTGAGTGTGAGAAAGAGAGCACAGTAAATCTAAAGCATAGTGTATGTGGTTAAAAAATCATTTGTTTGTTCCCGGCAGCTCAAGGTTAAAGACATGGCGACTGGACCCTGATAAAACATTCTCTATTCAAGCTTCACTTGAAACCACAAGGGATAAATCTCATTCTCTTCCTTTCTTCTCACATCACCTCTCCTCAGGTCCACTCTCCTTTTCTCTCCTCTCCGACTATTTTACCCCATACTCATCAGTCTTCTGCTCCGGCTCTTCCTTTCCCCGCTTATCTCTTCCCGATCCAACATCCAGTATTTCCTTCATCCACCATTGTTGCTCTCCCTTCCTCTTTACCAGTTTTTACCTCTCCCACTCCTAATCCGAAGGCCGTTGATCTCATTAATACACCAGCAGAGTTACAGTAAGGATGTCTGCATTAATATTAATCAATGAGCCTTTTGTTGCCTCTCCACTCGTTTGCTGCACATTTTTCACCCCCAATATTCTTCACTTTTTCTTCATGCTCCACACTTTCCAATTTCAGCATTCATTCTAATCAGTTCCTTAAGCTCTATGTTCTGCATGAGAGGATAAGACACAGGGGACTGGGGAATGGAGGGGGGCGAGGGGTGGGCTGGTGGAGGGGGGATGGGTTCGGGGTACAGCGCCTGCAGGATTAGCATTTTCATGCCTCCACCTCTTCCACCTCACCCTTCCTTTTTCTCTACTAAGGAAAAAATGGATGAAAGGAAGAGGTTGTCCCTTTACTCCCTGGAAGTGATTGATCAGCACATTATTCCCTTGCTTGAAAAAAAAAAAAAAAACGACTCTTTTAATGGGAATGCTCCCTCAACATCTTTCTTTAGCTTAGTATGTTCAAAGCCAATATTCTCCTCACATGTGAGTTAAGAAATTGCTTATAGTTTATTTTGTGATGGGTGATCTTACACGGGTCACAGTACCAAATGTAAGAGGCCGTTCTCCCGCCTGGTAAAACTCGAGGTCATTTCTTATCTGTTTATTAAGCAGTACTTCCTGATAGCCAGTGGTGTGATGACTCTGATTAATGGTGGAAGAGCAAATACACTCAGTGCTAATGTACACGGTGCAGTCAACTGGTGGTTTTGCGCTAATATTGAACTTTCAAAAATGGGAAAACAGCAAGAGCGGTAAGTGGTGTGCTGTAGACCCGATCTCCAACCTTGGTGGTTTTCAAAAGGGAGCGAAAGACAAACTCAGAAGCCATGTTGATAATTATCATTCAGAGGGACAAACATAGCAGTGTGTCCTTGACACTGACAAGCTAACACACTAGTGGGTCGGCTAATCAACTGGCCCCTGTAAACCGTGCCTGCCTTACCTGCTCTGGTCTTTTTTTTTTTTATTAAGCACCGCAGCAAACTCATTCCTCTTTTAACGAGACAGTTTATCAAAGATATGGAGCCTGCCAAAGTGTTCTGGATCACCGTGCAGCTGTCAGTGTTTCCTGGCATGTCTGCAACTTATCACCTGAGTTATAAACTTCCAAACAGCTCCTATAAATGAACCCAGGTTATTTACAAAGGCCAGCAGTGATTTCATCCGATTAACTAGGCTTCACCTAATCAAGAACCAGTTTAGGTAGAACGTAGTTTTGCCTTAACTACCTTAAAAACTCTGTTTAATGTGAACCTTATGCAGAAGGTAACACCTTAAACTATGTTCAAACTTTGTTTAAGGTTTTGGCCTGAAAAAGAAGGGATTTCAAAGACAAAACTGTTTGCACCTTTTGAGAAAAGCATCTTAAGATATAATGTACTGATATGACTCTAGGGCCAGGACGCTCTGTTGGTGTGTACATACATGTATTTTTGCACAGTAGTGCACAGACCCTTCCTCTCTGTACACATTAGCATGCGGTAAGCATGACTCTTATTCTATGTGTATGTTTATGTTTATTTCATAAAAGACTGAAGTCAGATGAAAGCACCATGCGAGTTTTTTGGCTCTGAATGCACTGTATATAATATTGGTTGACAATCTGTTCATGTGAGCATTGGTTTATGCAAACGGCTACATGCTGCTCAAAATCCCCTCTCCTTTTCCACCACTGTTTGCTGAAGAAGCACTCTCCATAATTAAGGGAGAAGAGGACATGTGGGTTGAGGGGACAAAACAAATCATGTGCATGAGCACATATGTAACTAAACAAACACATGCTAAACACATCAAATGGGATGAGTCAGTCATTTTATTAGTGAGCTGGAACAGTGTTTCAAATGAAGTCTTACCAACCACAGAATTACCCAGTAGTAGTTAAGACATTGTATTCTGTTGCTAATGATTGCAGAGACATCTAAGGATTAGTTAGAGTAAAATTTAGTATTTTCGTACCACAATGTGATTCACCTACTGACCATTTGAAGAATATGGCTCACAAAAATTTAATAAAATGTCAGTTGCCACTGTTAAATTCTCAAGTTGTCATTCACACCTTTCTTTCTCCATTTTCCTCTCTTTTGCAATCAGCTTGCAGCCCTGGCACTTTCAAATCAAAACAGGGAGACAGCTTCTGCTTGCCCTGTCCTGCCAACAGCCGTGCCAGCTCGGGAGCAGCCAACGTTTGCTCCTGTCGAAACGGCTACTACCGCTCAGACACTGACTCTCCTGACTCCCCCTGTACCAGTAAGTGAAGAGTCCTTTCAGTTGACTGTATAGCATCAGTGTGTTTTAAGGTCATATTCATAACGGTAATTGAGTTAGTTCCCTCAGTCCTCTAGAAAACCGTGTAACTCTTTTATCTTCTCGACCCAGTCCGCATGCAGAGACGGCCATCCACGTCAAACAGTGCTAACATGTATTGGTAGCCATAAAAAAATAATTCTTCGTTTTGTGGTAGACATTCGCCCAAAATTCCTGCTTTACATTGTGCCTCAGTGGCACAGAGATAAAAGCTCTCAGGAGGACATTCTCATCACGCCAGACAAGTCCGCCTGCTTTCCCAAGATTATCCATAACTTTATCATCCAACCCCTCCCCTGCCAGCCTCTCTGTGAAGGCAATCTGTTCTCTACACTGCCACCCCTTTACAGTCAGAAAGTACAGGAATTTTACCAGTGGAAGTTCCTTCGTTAAGAGCAAATACAACATTCATTCACTGCTGAAGAGAAGAGAGAGGATGATCTTTTTTTCTGTTGCTGGGGTGGGGGGGTTGATTCTTTCACAGTGCAGTGAGAGATAAGGCTCTGGTAATTGGATAAGAATTGCCAAGGCTCTGCCAATAGTTTGTCTCGCACATCCCCCACAGCTCTTTACACACACACACACACACACACACACACACACACACAAAGTGGAAATGAGCATGCAATTCAAATTTGAACTCCTGCCCTCTTTTTATGTAGGAAAAAAAAAGTTATTTTTAATGCATGAAAAAGTGTACAAATACCACAGGAAGGAAAATTCTTGTTTCATGAATATGTGTTGACAGTATGTGTCTGTACTGTCACCTAGACACATTTCTTAACACCTATTGTGCATGGAGATTAAATTCATTCTCATTTCAAACCTGTTTTCCTCTTCCTCTTTTCATCTCATCCATACTTTACCTCCCTTTTGTAGCTGTTCCCTCCTCACCACGCAGCGTCATCTCCAGTGTGAACGAAACCTCGCTTGTGCTGGAATGGAGTGAGCCCCGTGACTTGGGTGGCCGTGATGACATCTTCTACAATGTCATCTGTAAGAAGTGCCTGCCAGAGCGGGGAATGTGCTCCCGGTGTGACGACAACGTAGATATCTCCCCACGCCACCTGGGTCTGACCCAGCGCCGCGTGGCCGTCCGTAACCTACAAGCCCACACACAGTACAGCTTCGAGATCCAGGCAGTCAATGGTGTTTCCAACAAGAGCCCTTATACACCTCAGTTTTCTGCAGTGAATATCACCACAAATCAAGCTGGTAGGTATTGCTGCAACCTCATTGCTACCTGTCAAGATCAATATTCAACTTGCAGGCACTGCCAACTTTAAAAGGCTGGAAAAAGACACAAAGAGAACATATTCTGCACTTAAGAAGTAGAGATCAATTTTTTGCATGCATGTGGGAGTGTGTTACATATTTTCCCTTTGAACAGGGATTGAGAAGGAAGATATTCTTCTGAATGAGCTTAGAATGGGACCTTTTTCACACGCCCACAGCATGCTCTGTACTAACACTACTGCAAATAGCAGTAGCGAGGCAGTGTGTATTCAAAGTGTTGAACCTTCAGTATTCTAGCTGCCCACTGCTTCCAACCCACCGCTCCTCCAGCCCACAGAAACAACGCTAACTAGGCCAATATAGCAATCAGTGCTGAGATGAAACTGAGATTGAACCCCAGCTAATGTATACACAGAATAACTTAGGGTAGTAGTAAAAAACTGTTGCATATATTCCTTATAACACTAAGATTTAAAATATAAGTTAGGCTGTAAATCGGGATAATGATTTAGGTAGGTGGGTCTGTGGATAGTTAGCTAAGTAGGTAAATTTTTTTTTGCAAATGCTCAAGAAAATGTGATCATTTTAGTTGGTTCAGTTAACCTTAGACTACCTCAGTACATTTCATTGCTGTTGAGCCTACTCTACACTTTTGTTCTTGGGAGTTAGCCTCTTTGTTGAGGTTCTTAAGTTGTGCCTTGGATATCTTTAGTCCCTATGTTAAATTTGCTCTTTCTGCAGTCTTAGACAACCCCAAGGATTATCCCTTGTTCCATCCCCCATCATCCCACTCTTCTCTTGGTGGCCTTGTCTTCATCACCTCTAACCTTGTATTCCTGCTCCCATAAAATACTTTACAAATGCCCTCTGTTTGTGGGTCTAGGACCAAAAGGTCCTACAGGGGCCCATATGAGGGCCTCTTTTTTTATGAGGGGTCCAGCACTGAGTTGACAGGAACCACCATCCATCCCTGGGTGCTAGGGGTCAGTTGGATGCAGAGAGAGGGGTGAAGGGAAAGGAGGGGGCAAGAGACCATCAACTGTGATCCGTGATCAGATTATCCCCTGGTATAGTCCCAAGACCATCCCTGCATGTGCATTCACCTTTTAAGAAGCAAAATAAATACTAGGGCGGTGATAAGCCCCAGGGGCCACCTCCATGGTTACAGCGACGTCTTCTCCCAGAGGAGGGCCCCTAATCCCCTGGCTAGAGTTACCAGGGGATCTGACTAGGAAGTATTGTCATCAGGGGAGAAAAGAGGGATGTGAGGGCTGGGTGGATGGGGCTGGCAAGGGAGGGATAGAGGGACGGAGGTTTAGGGAGCAAAGAGAGAGAGAAACAGGAGGATGTCTAGCCACAACCATCAGCGACAGAGGGAGAAAGGAAATGCAAGGGGGAGGATCAAAGAACTAAAAACTGGGGATTAAACAGCTTTTAACAAAAATGGGAGAGGGTGTGTGTAGTGGTGAAAAGGAAATGAAATGTGAAGAGCTGAGGAGGACAGTGAAACAAGGGAAATCTAAGAATGTGATTGTATAAGTATAGGAAAAAGTTAGGAACTTTATTTTTGAAGAGAGGGTACCACTGGAGACAGACAGTTAGAGTTATGAAACAAATGTGATGGAGTCGAGTGAGAGGAGAGAGTGAGTCAGAGCTACAGAGCACGCCTGAACTTAGAAAAGAGGAAAGTGAGACAGGGAGGCAGACAGCAGTTGGCCATTAATAGGCACATGCGAACAAAGCATGAAAAGCTCAGGTGGGTGGATTGTCAGTGTCTTTTATGGTCCTCCTTGAGTGTGTGTGATCACCAATCAATTCATGGATGGATACATGTCTATTTGTGTATTTCATTGCGCGTTATATAAATTAAGTACGCTCTATGGCGCATGCATATTTTCACGTGTGGTAACTGTTAATGTATGTACATTACATAATGCCCATGATTCCTTAAAAGAATTCAGTTAAATGTGTGAAATGTATACATCTGTATGCGTGTGCTTGTTCCTGTGCCTACAGTTGGTGTATGGCAGAGAGAACTGCTTGTACCAGATTTATCCATCAGTTTTGCAGTTTGATTCTCTTGTCAGAGGAGAATTAGACATCCCCTCTCCCTCCCCAAGGACTCTGGGAGGGAGAATTTGAGCATTAGTGGAGAATGGTTCTGCATACTAACTATTGGCCAAAGCTTTTAACAAAGCCCACAGCCTAAGACTTTGTGCTTGGGTTTATGTGAACACACAAAGGGCATAGAACTTGAAAAGACATAACACAGAAAACGATAAATAAAACGGATTTTCCTTTATTTGTTTTGCCCTGTTTAGCTCCATCTGCAGTGCCCACGGTTCACCTGATGGCGGCCACAGCGAGCACCATGAGCCTGTCCTGGCTGCCTCCAGAGAAACCAAACGGAATCATTCTGGATTATGAGATTAAGTACCATGAGAAGGTAAGACGCAATGTAAGTCAACGCCTCTAATTCAATCCAATTTCATTGACTTGCATGGTGTCTGTTTCGTCTGTGATTCTCTAAATGTGGAAAACAATACCTCTGCTGATAAACACATGGTTGCAGTGCAGCAAGTCACCATTTCCAATCTTAGCTTGCGTGATCATCCTTGCCTACTTATTCCCCTCTTTCCACCCCTCTATCTCTTCTTCCTCGTTCTTTCTTTCTCTTCTCCCAATCCTTTCCTATATTTCCATTATGATTTGTCCCTTTCTGTACAACTCTCCCTTTTGCCTTCCCTCTCACCCACCATCTTCTCTCAATCCATGCAGTAGAAAAGTTTCTGTATTTTCCAGGGACCCAGAGAGTTGTGACTCGATTTGCCTCAGGGAGAGAACAAAGACACTCAGTGTGCATCTGCTCTGTTTGCTGTCTTGTCCTTCTCCCATTAGATTAACACAACCACGATCTATCCATCTCCTTCCCTCTCTCACTCTTGTCTGCATATTTCTCTCAATCCCTTGCATGGTCACATTGGTTGGCCATGTCAGGGAGGGCAGAGCATCAGAGAGGAGTTAAAGGTGAATGAGATGAATGGTTCAGCAATACCACAATGATTGTTTTCATCACTGACTGTCTTTGTCTCTGCAGGATCAGGGTGAGGCCATCGCCCATACCATGACGGCGCAGCGGAGCAATGCGCGCATTGAAGGTCTCAAGGCTGGTACTCCTTATGTGGTACAGGTCCGTGCCCGAACAGTGGCTGGTTATGGCCGCTACAGCAGCCCAGCAGACTTCAGCACCAACCTTCAAAGTATGTTATTCCCTTACTAACTTTATTACTGAAGGATGTATTAGGATATTTGTGGCTTAGCAGCAATACCTCTATAACAGTGCTGTGCATAATCTTTTGAACATAATGAAGGCTCAAAATCGCTTAGAACTTGAAGCCACTATTCCTAATTTTCATGCAAAAATAATTGAAATCCTTGCAGGGAATTTTTAATCATGATCTGGTAAAAATCCACCAGTCAAGGTATCAACCTCACTCTTGCTCCACATCATAATCATCATTAAGCAGATAAGGTAGAGGAACTGAATAGTCTACTTTACAGTCCCCATAAAAGCATGGCTTTGTCCCAGGTTGCTCTCCACTCTGCTTAATACAGCCTGAAGAAGACAGGAGCATGATTTTACTTATGTAAGCATTCAGATCATAAGTAGGCATGAGAGGCAGAGCAGCCTACAGTTAGGCTTACAGCAAAGCATACAGAGTGGCATGGTCTTTGGCTATACAAATGGATTGCGGCTAGTGTGGGTGTATGTATGTGACAAGTTCTCTAAGTAACCTCTTTCTCTCTTTGATCCCTAAAGCTGACCCTCCAAAGTCATGGCAGGAGCAGCTGCCACTCATCGTGGGATCAGCCACCGCCACCTTTGTTTTCATCATTGCAGTTGTTGTCATTGCTATCGTCTGCCTCAGGTCAGAATATTACTTCATCAACCTCTCAAAAAGTCAGAACATGTGAAAGATGAACATGAGCAACTTAGGCAGCACCGGTAGATAGCAGAGCACTTCCACGCTGACTCATTTACTTCTGTCTAGGCTACAGAATATGTTCAAGCAACAAAACATGAGGAAACATATCCAGACATTTTTCTTTCAAGTTGAAAATTATTGAGTTAGCTTCAAACGTCAACTTTGTTTGCTTGTCCTCCAAACCACCCCAGAACAGTCTCAGCGGATTTCTGTGCCACCTGTGAGGCCACTGAATGCCAGATTAGCCTTCTGAATCTGTGAATAGTAAACAGCTTTGGCCAAAATGGTACTTTGCTCACTGGACACAGCATGGTGGAGCAGCTGTTGGGCCTGATAGGCCTGCCCTCATGGCCCAGCACTCAGAGTCAACTGTGTGGTTGCCCGACCAAGAAGAACCCAGATGCGCCCCTGTCTGCTGGGCCCAATTGACTGGGAAGATGTGAGCGGCTGCCCACAGCTTTCAAAAAGTCTGACATTGCATCAGCTGGGTGTAACTACACTCGTTTATCCGTATACCACTCGTTTGTCAAGCGGCGAATACAGTGCATGTGTGCACACACACATATCTATATATCTATATCTATCTATCTATCTATCTATCTATCTATCTATCTATCTATCTATCTATCTATCTATCTATCTATCTATCTATCTATCTATCTATCTATCTATCTATCTTTATATATATATATGTATGTGTATGTGAATGGCTGGCACCCAGCGCTCACTGGCGCTCACTGGGTTCCCTCCTAAAGCCAGCCCAGGCAGTGTTTGACAAGCATGGGCATCGGTCACACTAGACTGAATAATAATCTCCCTGGCTCCCCCTCCTCTCCTTGTCCCTCCTGCCTCTTCACTCTCTTCTATTTTCACACCGCTACATTGTGTCTCTCTCAGGGTCTTGGCTTAGCTCCTGCTCTTACTGCCACAGAAGAAGAAGGAGAAAATAGTAATAATACAAAACACAGAGCTTTGGCATATTCCGGAACCAAATTAGAATTTGAAATAAGATGCAAATCACCATCGGGTATTATTGCCCTGGTTACTGGTTAGACAACAAAGGAAGCACATTAACATGTAATTTCAACAACCCAGCCCCCTCACTCTGTCATCGTCTTTGCGCCCTCCCCCCCAGTGCACTAGGGACACATGCAGGAAGATGCACATACAAAAATTGAGAGACATGGGTAAAACAGCAAAAGGGAGAGGACAAATGAATAAAAAAAAAAGAAAATGAGAGAATGACAGCAAGAGAGTGAGGGTCCATGAGGAGAAAACAAGATTGAATTGAAACAGACTCTGTGATGTCTGTAAGGCAAGAAAAGCAAGACAGCTGAGCTTGCTTTTTAAGTCTGCTTTTGTCTCGGTTGCTCATTTTGGGGGTACAGAGCGTGAACGGCTTTCACTTGCTGCATAAGACAATGGTATGATATCCTTTGTTAAGAATCAAGTTACATTCCCAAAGTATGAATCATTTTACCACCAGGCATTGACACAATATTTATCCTACAGGGATACAGTGTATCCCTTGCTTCCAGTGCAGGAAGACTAAACATCTTCCCCAAGCCACACTGTAGTGTGTCTACATCTCTGCAGACATTATTAAGGATCTGTTTTCTCCTGATGTCTTTGTTCCCCTCCAGTATTTGCACCCTGCTATGATGAGCCCACGTGACATAGTTTGTGTCTTTTTATCTTTCTCAACAGAAAGCAGAGAAATGGTTCAGAGTCGGAGTACACAGAGAAACTGCAGCAGTACAGTAAGTCTCTTTGCTGAGATGCCCCTCCTTGTTATATTACTCCACATTTCGACAAGAGCATTACTATATTTCAGCACAGTAATGAATGAGCATCCATAGCCACTACAGAGTAGCTTACATAACATGAATTGGCTTGCTTGCTCTGGCACGGTTACAAAGTAGAAAAGAAGAATCTTGCTTTGATCTGCACTTGGTTGATAAAGATATATATTTTTATGTTACACAGTGTTAACAATTGTTGAGGTTTTTTCTGGCGGCATAGATTCACTTTCCTGTTCTTGCCACTGAATCCCCTATAGTAACGCCAGGAATGAAGGTCTACATTGACCCCTTTACCTATGAGGACCCCAACGAAGCAGTGCGCGAGTTTGCCAAGGAGATCGATGTCTCCTGCGTGAAGATCGAGGAGGTCATTGGCGCAGGTAACCCACCAAAGCTCCTGAGCTACAGGGGGAAGACTGCTAGTCACCTCCAGGCCATACCGTTAGAGGACTTCACACCAAGCGGTACTTTCACTCAATTCATCGCTAGCCCTCTCCTTGCTCCCTCCCCTACCAACACTCGTCACCTCTTAGGAACCCTTTTCAAAGCATTATTAGCACCAGTATGTCCTTTTTAAGTTAGTGAGACTCACGGTACTAGCACCAATATGTTGTTTATCATGCTATGTACATTTAGAGTAGCTATAATACCTTTTTTTTGTTTGGTGGATCATCGTTTCACTCGTGCCCTCAAAATGGAGCCCAATCCTGGAACGAGAGAGACGCTGTGTATGGATATTGATTTAATTCAAATAGGTATGACGCAGCAGAAAACTCTAAATTATTTGAAAATCTTCATACTGCTGGAACCAAATGAGCGGATTCCGGACAATGCAAGTGTACAACCCCAGACAGACAGGATTTACTTCTCTAAGGGAGTTTTAAATCCTGTCCGAGTGCATGTGTGTGATTCTTCTCTTATTTCCTCAAGTATTGATTACTGCCTATTTTGGCACACTTGTGGGCCCTCCATTGTTTGTTTGTTATTTTTAATCCTTAACAGATTGACAGTGCGATTTAAAACGTAGGTTGGAGGATCTGTCCATGAGTTTTCCCATTTCCAATTTTTGAAACTTAGCAGACATCCACATTGGAGTTCTTGCGGTTGTAATGAAAGTATTTTGCATAAAACCATAACTTGGTTACTGGCAAACCATTTAAGAAAACCCATGTGGAGAATCAGACCCAAAAAAACTAACAAAAAGGTTATGGCATTCTTACAATAAACTGTTTTATGTGTTGTAATCTGGTGAATTTCCTGGGTTGTAAAAAGCATGTTACCCAGAAGCATGGCTGATATTTATCTCCTGCATCCCTCTGAGGAATGAATCCTGTCCAAAAGGGGTATAAGATATTAAAACATTTCTTGTCCAGGATTGGCTTCTGATTCTGCCCACGTTTAGTGTCTTGAGAACCTCTTTATTGAAGATGGTTTCACCTGGATCATTATATTTGACCCCTTTTCTTGGCACATACACCTCCTCCACTATGTGGTTATGTCTCCCCCTTTAAAAACCCTCCCTAATGTTTGATGTCAAAGATAGTAAAATATTTTATGTATTTGATATATTTGATAGTAATATCTCTGCTCAAAAGCTACAGGACTGCTCCAAGTGAAGTTGAGTTTTCTTAGCATTTTATCTGAGCCAAAATGGAGGACGTTGTGATGGCAGAGATGGGACTCCCCTACTACTGCTTCTGCTACTACCATTACTACTGCTACTACTACGACAACTCTTCTACTGCTGAGGCTACTACTTGAAACCCGTCGCTTCCCAGCATTTGCCTTTAAAGTGACAAACCCTCAATCCCTGTCTTCCCTGTCCCCCTCCTCTCCTCTACCCCTTCCACAATCCATTCCTCCATCCCCTGCCCTTTCTCCCCCGGCTTCCCCCATCCTGTTACCTTTGCACTCATGTCGACACACATCACTCATCGCCTAATTTTTCTTGCATTCTTGCACACGCTTGGTGTAGACTCTAAACGTAAAGCGTCAGCAGCCCAGAGAACCCCTAAGCTTCTGTCCCCACCTGTCTCCTCCTCCTGCACCCGCTTCTCCAGCCCCTCCGAAGCTTAGCACCACCCCCCGATCCTTGCCCCTTCAGCTCCTCTCACCCTGTCATCTTGCTTTACCCACTTTTTTTTTTTTTTTTTTTAAATTTCAACATACATTTTTCTAAACTATACATCTTCTCAAATTTCATCATCATGCCTCACACCCACTATGCTGTTTCTTTTAATATTCAGTTTAACAGCATAAAGTCACTGTATGCTCCCCCATAAACACGATCCCTTGACGCAGGCCTAGAGTCCTGGCTTCTCTTGCAGTCCCCCCTGTCCCAACCCTTCCGCTACCCTTCCCTGGCTCCTTGGTTCTAACCAGTTAACTGTCCCCTCTCCCCTCTTTCCCCCCACTCTCCTCCACTCTTCCGTCATGCCTCTCTCCCCTCCCTCTGTCTCTCTCTCTCTCCTTCCATCTCTCTCTCCTCCTGCTCTTTTGCTGTTTCTGTGGCTGTCTCACCTGGACTGTCGCAGGAGAGTTTGGGGAGGTGTGCCGTGGTCGCCTCAAGCTGCCCGGGCGCCGGGAGATCATCGTAGCCATCAAGACTCTCAAGGTGGGCTACACTGATCGCCAGAGGCGAGACTTCCTGTCTGAGGCTTCCATCATGGGACAGTTCGACCACCCCAACATTATCCGCCTGGAAGGTGTCGTCACCAAGAGTCGGCCAGTGATGATTGTGACCGAGTTCATGGAGAATGGGGCACTGGACTCTTTTCTAAGGGTAAGGAACACAGACACGCACAAACACATTACACACATGAAAAGCTCTAAAATTAGCCACTCCTAAGAAAACAGGGATCTGTGATTTTATCAATAATGCAACACTGCCCTGCAAATCAGCCCATCCAGATCTGCTTGATCTTGCTTTTAGTTATCTCACTTTCTTTGGAGACATAAAAGGTGTTCTTAAGCTCTGCTGCAGGCCCCACAATGGACATCTGACAATTGCTGCATTCCAGCACTTGGTGACATTTTCAAAGAGCTTAGTCTCAAATGAATCTCTGCCTCAAAGTCACACCATACTTTGTCTGCTAGAGAAAGGGGAGTAACACAAAGATACATACAGTCCAGAGAAGTGGAAGATTGGTAGGTAGAAAAGAGAAAGATGTCACAGTATGAAAGGATGGGAATGGACGATGCAGGTGAGAAAACATACAGTATGCTAAGAATGTAACAGACAAATAGGAAAAATAAAGATAGAAGAGCGTAACACATAAATTCCTTTGAGCATGCAGCTTTGATCTCCAGCCCAATTTATCCTTGTCTTTATCTCTCTTGCTCTGCCAGCTCAATGACGGGCAGTTCACAGTGATCCAGCTGGTTGGCATGCTGCGAGGTATCGCAGCAGGCATGAAGTATCTGTCGGACATGAACTATGTGCACAGAGACTTGGCTGCCCGTAACATCTTGGTCAACAGTAATCTGGTGTGTAAAGTGTCCGACTTCGGCCTGTCTCGTTTCCTCGAGGATGACCCCACAGACCCCACCTACACCAGCTCACTGGTAAGTCAGGGTATACGTTTCTTTGCGTTTGTGTTTATGAATTCATTTTGGAATTCAATGTTTAATGGAGTTACATGTAAAGTTTCAATATCTATACATCATTCTTACTTTCATTTTGGTCCCTTTCACATCTGAATCCACAACGTTGGCAAGTATGAGTGTATTCAAAAAATAGATCTGTGTCAAGTCTGGTCCCCCATGACATGACCATTCTGAATAAAAAGGGAGGTTTTTTTTTTAATCCTCACTGTGGATGGCAGGGGCGGGAGAGAAAAATCAGAACAGTTAAAACAACAGATTAAAGAAATTTATATTGCAGCTGAATGACTTTATATTTGTGAATTTGGGACATCTTGCAGTCACGCAAGTGTCTCCAAAGGTCAGAATTAAGAATTTTTTTGCTGGTTATGTGAATATTTATATCCTGGACATGTTGCTCTGTGTTTCCATTGAAATGTTTTCAGATTTCAGGAAATCCCAACTCAGCTATAGCCTTCCCAATATGTTACAATGGCAGATCACCAAACAAGAGATTTAGGCCGTTTGAAAAGTTGCTTTAAATGTTTAAATAGATTCTGTTTAGTAAAGCAAAAAAAAAAAAAAAAAAAAACCCCAGCAAAAATCCCCAGGAAGTCCCAGGAAGCAATGATGTTACTTGGAAAGTATGTTCTTTACTTCAAGAGATTTTACTTGTTATGAGATACCAGTCTCCTTGCCTGCAGTTCTGGGTGGTTGGTTGTTACATTGAAGGATTCAAAAATTAACGTGATATATTGATTTTTAAAAATGCAGCGTCACGTGTCTGTGTACCTCATTTTCTCCAACTGTGCTACTACCTTGTGTGTATGTGCTGTTTGGGGTCTACAGCATGCGCCCATGTGTTGTGTATCAATGTTTCCCTTAGACTGTGTTTTTCTCACCCTCTCTCTCCCTCTTGTATGTGTGTGATTCTGTGTTTGCGCTCCATCCCTCCAGTATTTCATGCTCACCTACTCATTCGCATATCCACAGGGAGGGAAGATCCCTATTCGCTGGACGGCTCCTGAAGCGATTGCCTACAGAAAGTTCACCTCAGCCAGTGATGTGTGGAGCTACGGCATTGTCATGTGGGAGGTGATGTCGTATGGCGAGCGGCCGTACTGGGACATGAGCAATCAAGATGTAAGCTGATATGAGGATTTTTTTCCCATGATGTGATGTGCAGTACAATACAGTAAATATTGAACTCAATGCCAAAGATATAAATTTCAAAGATATCATAATATGGTCTTTCTCCCAAAGTTGTTATATTTTCAGCCATATCCAAAAGTCTTTCTCTCTTACATACCCGCCTAAGAATTCCCCTCATAGCTAATTTTTCTCTAGCACTTATTTTTATGTATTACCTGTTTATCTCTGGCTCCTCTATCATTTCCATCATTCATCTTCTTCTGTCCTACCTCACTTCTTATTTTCATTGACCCATCCCTCTCCTGGTGTTGTTCTTCCCCCCTCTACACCATAAAGTGATTAGGATTTCTCTCTCATCCCTCCTCAGGTGATAAATGCCGTGGAGCAGGACTATCGACTGCCCCCACCCATGGACTGCCCCACAGCACTGCACCAGCTCATGCTGGACTGTTGGGTTAAAGAGAGAAACCTGCGACCCAAATTCACCCAGATTGTGGCCACACTGGATAAGCTTATCCGCAATGCTGCCAGCCTCAAGGTGGTCACCAACAGCACACAGTCCACTGGGTAAGTCAAAGCCTTAGTGCAAATGCCCTATCTTTTGTGGGTTCTGTGGAGCTGGTATTTACAGAAAAAGGCTTGTGATTCTGTTTCTCTTAATTTCCCTGGAGTTCCTTGTTAAGTTTTATGAGATGGATTAGTGATTTTCATGAATGGTAATAATATCTGATTATGGTCATCGCATAATGGATATTAGTGCTGATTGCTTTCTAAGAATCTTCTCTGCTTTACTTAAGTCATATTTCAGGGGAGACCAGCTGGACTCTTGGGGTAGATTACAGTAAAAGGTCATTAGTTTATTGAATGAAGTCACTTGACTTTTTAGCCGTGAGAATACTGGCCAAGCCATTTGCACCTGAGCCAGAGCAACCACGATAATGATTTCCACTGTACAAATATTCCTTATCCAAGTTGATACAGTGTACGTGAGTCACTCTGACTCAGCTGTAATCTCTTAACTCCCATAAAGTGCAGATTTCTTCCAATACAACTCTGGTTCTTACAAATGCAGCCAGGGCCATTATGCAAATCCAAATTACCATAGCTCAATACAGCCCTTACAGCAACTCCTCTGCTGACTGGGAGCTCAATCAATGATGCTACATCTACATTTAGCTGCACTACATTTCTCCACAACCGGTTTCTTGGAAAGAATTTGGAGGAGAGGAGGTGGCAGAGTTGGAGCACGGAGGAGGGGGGTGACCTACCTATCTGTCCCTGCATCAGGGTCTTTCTGTCTTGAGGGAGGGCTGCAGACAATCCTTGGTTAGGCTCATGGGGGAATCTAGGGTCTCGGTTGGCCACTGGAGTGACGTTCTTAGAAGATTAAGCTTGCGGTTAATTAGCTCGATTAAGGCGATGCAAAAAAGAGATGGGAGCGCCTTTTAATTAGCCACTAACGAGATTTTAAACGGGCCAGCAGAGAGGTGGCCTCCTGCCGACAAACCTAACAAGGGAGTAGTGAGAGACGATACTGTCATCCTGGTTGGCATTGAAGGGTGGCTGGAGGTTAGTTGACACTTCCTGATATAAAAGTTCCTTGGTTTTGTTTACTGTATTTGCTTGGCATGACTGCATATCGATCGGTAGGTGTTAAGTGTCATTAGCAAGAGAGTTTTGGGGACTTTACAAGTTCCACAAAGAGAAACTCACACTTCAGAAATGAATCACATCCACTCTCTGAGCATGTTAGAAAACAAAATAATGATTTAACCCTCTACAGTAACTTTTAACAGTTCCAGCAGCTGACAATGAATGTAGGTCTGGCCTGTGACTGTCTCACTAGCAAGGGTACAATATTACCAAGCTCTCCTGCTGTGCTTCTGCTTGTGGCCGAGAATGGTCTGGACCCTTTTGAAGCCAACTTTAGAGGAGGACTAACAATACTCCATTAAGAGAAGAGCCAGAGTCTGGCGTTAACGACGGCCTGAGGCCTTGGGCTCCGAAGCACAGGCCTTATTAAAAATCACTCCATCTACACCACTCAATGGAGCCTCTGTATCACTGTTATTAACTCCCCCTCCATGCCTTTTCTCTTTTCTCCCTCTTTCTCTCTTCATTCCTCTTTTAATTGTTAATGAATCTAATGCCATCAAAAAGGATGACAGGGATCAACAGAGCAGAGAGGAGGGGAGACAGTGGTGCTCATTCTCTTTGCCTCATCTGTTTCTCCTCCTTCACCTCCCCGCACCTCCTTCTCATGCTCCATCCACCCCCTCTCTTTTTCATCCGCTTCACTTCGCTCTGAGTTGTAGCACAGTTTTATTAAAACGCCCAAGGTGGCCTCGCTATCTGCAGCATTGATCAGCACAGTGGGCAAGTTTCTTCTTTATAAAGGGCTTTTTAGCCTATTAAGAGGTGCGCAGGAACATATACACATAATCATACATACACAAATACACCCAAACACAGTTTCAGGGATACAAACAGACACACTGACTATCATGCAACTAAATACTTTCATATACACAAAGATGCAGAGTCGAACATGCACGCAGGTTTGTGAGTCATTCCTTTCATGTATTTCCAGCATCCTCAGGTTCATGAGCAAGTTCCAATATGCAACCACATGCACATGAGAGCGACATCTGTGTTTACATTCCACAGATATATCTCCCCTGTCATGAAGCATTTTCACAAAAAGTCTTTCCCCTTCTGTGGGATTGTCTTGCACGCATCTTTTGTCTAGTTAACCTCGGATGACATGTCAGAAAAGAAAATATGCATACACATTCGGACGCACCCAAAGAGAATGTACTCTAAATGTAATTATTATGAACTATGAAGAATATGGCTTATAGCCATATACTGTAGTAGTTAGTTAGTCAAGAGGAAAGCTACATTTACACCGGCAGCCCATAACTGATCTGAACTGACCGGCTAAACTGCATGGAATCCACACTTGCCAGAAAACATTTAAACCACATTTGTAGGCGGCTTGAAAGGGGAACTCAGTACAACAACTCAGTTTTTTTTTCTGTCTTGTTAGTACTCTTGCAACACAGTGTCATCTCAGTGAAACATGCAGAACAGGAACCGAAAACAAGAATCCAGAGGTTTCCATTGTGTCATGAGGACATTTCTGCATTCTTTTTTCACTGTTCCTGAAACATAGATGCATGCTTGACTAAAAAAATACTTACTAATACTTTTTGTAATTATATCAAGCCATTATAGTCTCTTAACATAACTCTGCTCTGGGTCCTTCTAAATTACAACATGGTAGTCATCATTCAAGATCGGATTTGACATCTGCTTTATTAAAACGCATATCTTGCCTCGCCAGCTGCAGCGCCAGCATCCACCACCCAAGCCTCCAGCCAGTCTCTCCACAGTCATAAAAGTGCCCTACCCCATGCCCTCACCCACCAACCCCCTACACACAACTCCTTACATGTGGAGGAGAGGAGAGGGGAAGGGAGATGAGAGGAGGAGAGGTGGAGAAATGGAGAGGTGGCGCTCAGCGGGGGGCGTTTGGGGGTGAGGTTGGCCGTTAGAGGCAGTAGAGTGACGACCTTAACCCTCTCTCTCTCTCTGTTTCTCTTTCTCCCTCCTCCCTCCGTCTCCCTCATGTAGGGTATCCCAGCCCTTGCTTGACCGCTTTGTGCCAGACTATACCACTTTCACCACTGTCGGAGACTGGCTGGACGCCATCAAGATGAGCCGCTACCGTGACAACTTCATCAACGCCGGATTTGCTTCCTTTGACCTGGTGGCCCAGATGACAGCAGAGTGAGTGGAGAGAGGGTGGATCCAGCTAATCAGGCCTAAAGTGATTGACTGGGCTGAGTTTGAGAGTCAAATTAGTGTTATACAGATTGACCTTGAGGGAATAAAAATAGTCTCATGGCTAAATTAAACATGATAAGATTTGAAAAGTGGGTTCTGAGTAGGCTCAGACATCAAATGAATAACAGATGTAAAGAATAAAAAAATAAAGTATATTTTATTTTATTGGCACATTTAGCAGACAGTTCAGAAATACATTTGTGGTGCTAGATTAATCATGCCTTTAAGACATGTTTTAGGCTTTTTACTGTTATATGTTCCAGTATTTATGTAGAGCTACCATAGTGTATAAAGAATACTAGTTTTAAAAGAACATGAACTAGATATACTTGCAACAGGACTTGCCTAGAGAGACGTGAGAGAGATTATATAGGAACACAAAATGAGAAAACACAAAATCTTCTATGCTTTTTAATGTGATATTGTATGTAACTGACCAATCAGAATAGGTTTGCTGCAGAATGGGGATTATGTTTGTACGTATCAGTAACTGATACAATCACCTGCTTCAAAAGCACACAACAGCAAGTACTTGTAGCTGCTTCTTTACTACGATCTCTAGTTGACCTTGACGACTCACCCACTTTCTGCCGTGTTTACAAACAGGAAATGATGTAATGTAAGTCATGGAAATCAGAGGCCAGTGATGATCAAATAAATGAATTAAGGTTATAATGATAAATAAATCATCCTCATTAGCTGCATAATAGGCAGTGGAGGTGGGTGTAATTTGTTTCAATTTGGCCAGTCTGACAGGTGTGGTGTACTGTGGTTCTCTGTTGCCCTTAATGGCCAGTAATTCCTCTAATGGTGCCCATTTATTATCATTTCATCCTCCATCGCTGCTCTGATGGAGATGGCGAAATGTGAAAAAACAAAAAAACAGATTTATTTGTGTGAAATTGCGACGATGCACCCCTATTTGGCTTTGGAATGGACGTGGGTGCAGTGTGAAGTTTGTATGTGTGCACATGCACGTACCACAAGTGTGTATGTGTGTATGTGTGTGCGCGTGTGTCTGTTCATGTTTAGGTGCACAGTTTTGTACTCAAATGGATAGGGCCACAAAGTCAATGAGACAAGCAGAGTGTATGGTGTCTCCGTAATATTAGATTATCCAGTATGTGTGTGTGTGTGTGTGTGTGCGTGAAACGGAGAGGACATAGACTGTGGCAGAGCCCCAACAACCAGCTAATCGCTGCCCCAGACGCCGTCCACTATCTCCTCAGCTATCGGCTAGGGAAATCAAACAAGCGAGCGGAAAAGGGAGTTTCTCATGGTATTATTGTACAGTGTTAAACCAACATGACCATGATGATTAGATTATGCTGTTTGACTAATGACAGACAAAGCAGGTGCACTCTCCCTGGGCCTTTTAAGGGTGCAGTAATGTCAACTGCATGTCAACATTTTAATATATTTCCCACTGTACCCTTAATTTTTAGGTTAAGGCCCTCTACTAAATCTAAAGATCACACTGCTGGCAGTTCTTGTGAGCTTTAGGATAAAAGACTGATAGAAACTTTCTAGTCTTTTTTTCCTGTAGTTTTTCCTGAATATTTTGAAACATTGAAGGATTTTGGGCAACAGTAGCCTGCTTAAAACTGATTTACTGACACACAGATCTATTCTAAGTATGAAAGAAAAGATACTAATAATCTGTCCAATATCTTGCAAAAAAACCCCAAAAAAACCAACAATAAATATTCAGCTTCTATGTGTTTAGAGCTAAGTGGCAGGCTGGTGAGGACTCTGTGAAATCTGCCAGATGCAAAACAGTAGCTAAGTTTGCTCTTTAATCATTAACTATCACATTATGGCTCTTTGACCTCACACTGCTTGTCCACCTGCTAGGTGACAGAAATATTCTGCATCAAGACTAACATTCACTGTAGCTGGATGAGTGTTTTGTTGCATTTTGTTGACATACCCTTAAGAAGCCATTTTATGGGTGATTGTCAAGGTGCTTGCCTGCCCCTGTTCCCACCTGGTACAGTGTTTGTTTACTTGTGGGTTAAAAGTGAAATTTGCACTTCAGCTTCAGACATGTGATGTTTGTCCACTTTCATTTATTATTATTTTTTTATGATTAGCCACCTGTTCTTATTTTCTTCTCCTTTCTTTCTCGCTCCTCAGGGACTTGCTGCGGATAGGGGTGACGTTGGCTGGCCATCAAAAGAAGATTCTTGGTAGCATTCAGGACATGAGACTACAGATGAACCAAACACTTCCTGTCCAGGTGTGAGCAACAGGACAAACAGACCGATGCAGTCAAAGGACAGCCAGACAGGAAAAGGGGGAGGAACTGTGCCAGAGAGAGCCATTGGAAAACCCTAGCTGCCTGACCCATCTCTGCCAATTAGATGCAATGGAACTGGCTTGCGGTGCCTCTGAATATATTTTTTTTCTTTATTTCATTACCACTTCCATTTCCTGTTCCTGATCTTTTGTTATTCATCATTGTTTCTTTTTCCATCCAATCAGATTTTTTGTGTGTTTTTGAATGAGGAGAAAGAGTTAACCCCCTTATGTCCCATGCGTGCCTCACCAGCTCTGGTGTGGGTTGACGTTTGTATGCATGTGTGTTTTAGTGAGGTTGGCCTTTACCCTGTAACTGAAACGTCACCTAATGCAAGAGCCCCTCCCTTTGACCCCTCATCCCAGCTTTGATGGATGTAATATATAGTAGAGAATGAACACCCTGGTATAAAAAAGAGTGAACAAATGTTCACACACATAAAAAACAAAACAAAAAATTAGGTGTTTTGGACCCACAGGAGATAGAGGACAATTCTTTTCCCTTTCCTCTCTCCCTGATAGAAGTTGTTTTACTGTGCACGTGTGTTGTTCTCCATCTTCATATTGAAGGTGTTTATCAAAAAGGGCACTTGCTAGAGAAAGGTGAGGTGGTGGAGGTGGAAATATGATGGGTTGAAGTCAAAGGTCAAGTGGATGACAGAGGTCAATGAGGTCAAAGGAGTGCAGCCACATTTTTTGGACACTTGTTTTGACTGCTGAATCCTTAGAAGGTCACCAGATGATCTCCTCACCTTGACTTGAAGTGACTCAGGATAGTTCCACAGCTTGGGGTCACCTGTTATCTGTTTTTACACATAAAAATGTCTGTTTGTTTGTCCACATTACATTTTTTTCTTTCTCCCCCTCTCTCTTTTTTTGTTTTTTTGTTTTTTTTTACACATTTTCGGAGATATGTGGTTTAAAAATGGCCAGCCAATCCTAAGTACCCCCACTGGACACTTTATGTGATTAAGGGGAGACATGGACTGTGGCAACAATATAGAAAGACCACTTGGCCTTTTTTGTGCGTTTTTCTATGTGTGTGTGCACATGTGTGCGTATATGTGTGATTAAGTGTGCCTGGATGAGCGGATGTGTTAAGTTGCACACAAGTATACTGTACAGTATGGCTTCTGTTATTTGCCACCGTGGAGAATTAACGCATGAACTGAACCGTTACAAGGAGCAAATATATCTGAAACAACTACACTATATTCTGTGGACAACTGTTAAACATTCTTTTTTATTGAATCCAAAACAATGAACCCTGGACATACACACACACACACACACACACACACACACACACACACTAACACACACACACACACACACATACACACACATATATATATATACATATATACATATATAAAATTAGATATATATGTATATATATGCATCATGCAGAAACTGAGAGAAACCATGACGGACACCTCACTTTCTACTTAGTATTATCTGGATTTAGAAATAATCAAAATTCTTGTTTTAATTTCTTGACATCCTGCCCTATGTATTTATTTGTACCTTGCCCGCCAACCCCCAGCACCCCACCAACACTCAGATGGACTGTAGGCCATTTGGGACAGTGGACTTGGAACAATCACAAGGAAGAGAAACTCCAAGAGGATTTACCTAATGAATTAATGATTATTAAACAAAAGAAATTGCATATAAATTGGATATTGTATTTTTGTTGTTGTTCTAAACAGCCTGTACATGTTTTGTAACAAAAATACGATAAATAACAAAAGAAAAATGGTGTTTTGACAAAATGGAAATGTTGTTGTGAAATGATTGAGAGTAAAATTAACAGAAAAATAATGAGGAAGAGAGAAGTGGGAGGAAGTCAGGACATAGAGAGGAAGAGATGAACCCGTGGTTAGATAGCTGGTAATAATGTGTCACCCTTTCTGTCTCCGTCCATTGTAGTGTGATTGTCTATGTGGGTGTGTTCAAGTTTGTGTGTGCCATCTGAACTGGATATTAAGCTTCCCCAATCCATTTTGAATATAAAGAGCATTCGTGAATCCCTCAGCTGTTACTAATTGTCTTCCAGGCACATTTGCTGGATTTAACATCTCCCACAGACCATGCGATTTTTGTGGGTTACCTATGTTTTCATTTTACTTATTCACCATCAACTCCAACTATGGGATCCTCCAAACCAAACTTATGTAGGACTGTTAAGGAGTCATTACGGGGGAAGGCACAGAGTTGATGCAGCCTACCTGCCAATCATTTCAGTGGTTCCAGAGGCGGAGCTCCATCACAAGGCCTGCTGTTTCCTGCTCTGCAGCAAGATCCTCCTCAGAGAATCCAGAGCTGTCAGAAGAGAAACCTATTGGTCTTTGTCTTTCAGGTTGATTAATGCAGCAGCCAATCTGGCATTGCAAGGATGCGAGCATGCAGTGAGTGCAGACATACGGCGAGCTGACCTGTCATTATCTCTCTTCATTTCCTGTCTGGCCTGCAATCATCCTGTCTCTGGCTGCTGCATGATTAGTACAGTGCAGCATCAACAGCCCTGGCACAGACGGCAAAAATCTGAAGGCCCCCTCATCCAAAATGATAGCAGCTGTATTACAGAGACCATACTATTTGCGCTTCTGACAGACGGGTGTTTGAAGGTAGTAGATTAAGGGATGGGCCTGCATCACCAGTGTGATCCTCCAGTCTCCGTATTGTTTGGGTTAGAGCTGATCAATGCAATACGTGATTATTATTAGCTAGGTGTGTAAAGATAGCATTATGTTAGTGGCCTTGCAGTCTGTCTTGCCATATTACTTTTGTCAGCCATTCTAAAGACCCTTCAAAAGCCATGGAGAATATTATGCAAACAGTGATGTGTTTCTATTGTTTTCTGTTGTCTCATCTCATTCCACATGCAGTGGTCACTAGTAAACGTTTTAAGATGTATTAACATATGTAGTACACAATCAAGTAGTAATTTTAACTATTGTGTACTGACATTATACAGAAAACAAGTCTCAAATTTTCAGTTGCTTTGATCAAAGCGTCAGTTCTGATTTCTGATATGATACCTCAGAATCTGAAGCATTGGTATAATCAACATTTTCCAAAATGAGAGTGTGTTGAAACAGCCTGTTAGATGAGCAAACGTTTTTTTCTTGATATCAATCTGAAGGATTATTTTTGTTTTTTTCCAAAGCAGAACAGCATTTTGGTTGAAAAAGTGTAAGAGTAGACGTTTGGACATGGAAGAAGAGCAGAATTAATGCAATCAGAAGCTTGCTTTTACTCAGAGTTGCTCAGGAATATACAATATTACTCCCTCCTCCTCCATTCAGCTCAGTCATTCAGTCAGTTAAACCCCCTGTTGCAAACTCTCATGCAGCGACAAACAAGATACAGTCAATGAGCAAAATAATAAAGACATAGGTTGGGGGAGGGGGGGCATATCGGGCTAAACACAATCAGATGCCAGACATGCCCACTTGTGAAAAGTGGCAGTGCTTTGGAGTTTGCATGAACTATTGATGAGTTACACATGGTGTGTTGGGGTCTGGAGTTGTGTTCACCAAAGCCAACCAAGCCATGAGCAATGAGCTCAACTGGCACTGTTGCACATCTTAAAATGATTAAGCTGCCACAACATCAGCTGCAAACAATTAATCATTAAGTGGATTTTTCACACATTCGTGGGAGTGTTTAATATTTAATGCTGACACAGAGAAAAAGAACTCGCTCTCATGCGCTTTTTGTTCATCTTCCTGACTGCAGGTTGCTGAAATTAAGACAGACTGTTATGTTTGTGTGTGTCTGAGTGTGCGTGGAATAAAAGGATTGCCATTTTTTACAGATACATTTTGATCAGCAGAGTCTAGGCTTTGTCAGATGTGAATATCTCTTTGTGTGCCAATAGGATTCATACTATCCCAACATTCCTTCCATCTTTCTTTCCCTATTTTACATCCTCTACAGAATATGAAACACACTCACCCGCCCTCCCTGAACCCCCTTTGCTGGCAACCTTCTAACTTTCTTTTCTTCAGTTGTGTGTTTGAAATAAATATACAAAATTCTGTCTTTTATTTTGTCTTATAACAAGCTCACTGCACATCTGTCTTGGTAACTTTTGAAAACTCCCTCTTCTTACATGGAAGCGAGATGTTTCAGAGAGTGCTGTACATGTATAGTGAACTGGGAGGGGGGACATATAAAAGCGCCAAGAAATTCAATTGTTAATTCCTCTTTGAAAAGCATTGAGATGTATTTAGTGGTACAGACATACACAACAAATTACTAAAAAATGATGCATTCTTGTAGAAATATTTTTAAAAGACCCTTTTGCAATTAAATTATTTAAGAAATGTGACCTGATCTCCTGACTGAGTCTTTGTGTTGTGTTTTGAATTGATCATTTATCCATATGGAATTGAAGTAAATTGTTCTTCCATGAGGTACCATGCCAAGTCATAATCACACACATGTTCCCCAGTCAAGCACTTGCCCAAGACAAACACGTTCAATTTCACTGCTTATTATTTATGGCTGTCTTTCACTCCTATAATCATTACCAGAACTCCATGTAGTTTTTCAGCAGTTATCACAATAACATTTCTTGCTGATAATGTGGCACCAAAGCTTAGATTCAGATAACTATCTGCTTTAGATAAACACACTGCATCCCCTAATGTAACTCTGCACATTTCTATTAATGTGCTTAGTGTGTACCTGTAAGTAGGAATTTTTCATTTTTCATCCAATTCTCTGATTTGATGTTTTTGTTTCAGACGGCCTGCATTTTTCCCCTTGCCTTGGAAAAGCCTGAGGACATTTAGTGTAACACTGTCTGTAAAAATCAATTTTTTTGTAATGCTGTCTTTCGTCATTATTGCTACAGGCACCTGATGAATGGATATTGATTCTTTGGGGAAGTTACCCAGAGTTCATCTATTTCTGATGCCCCTTTCGTTGCTAAGTTCCTAGTCATTATTGAAGTTGTTACTGTGAGTTAAAGCTGACTCTTCTGAAGAAGTTTACCAAATTTAGCTGTGAAAAGCACGATTTAAATTACACATCTGTCTAGAGGAATGCCAAAATTGAAGCGGCATAATTCCAATTCAGATAAAATTTTTCAAAAGTTACCATCACAACAGGGTCGATTTGCTCTCCTGCTCATGAGTTTGCAAGACATGTTGTCATAATCAACTCAAAAAGTTTGCAAACCACAGCAGAGTTATGTCAATAACTCCCTATATTGTCTTTCAAGCCCACTAATTAATATGAGTTCTACTCATCTCTGCAGGCACTGAGCCAACAGTCTTGTTTTCCAGCAAAAAAGGGAAAGATGCTCAGATCATAGATTCTACCTCATCCGCCCCTCGCCTTGTCCCCTGGCTCCCCTCTTCTCCCTTTCCCTGTCCAATTAAATTCAGAGCCTTGGATCGCGCGGTCTCGGTGTCTTGGTAGAGCAGATATTTTCAAAACATTCCACCCTGGATGCGCGCGGTGAAGTTTCAACAGAGGATTATGTGGGTTCTTTTTGTATTGCAGCAGGCAGAATAAATTTCATCTCAGATCTCCCCAACTTTTACAGCCTCTTGTTCTCCAGTTTTTGTCAGATGATGGACTCACTTTAAACATACTGAAGGTCCAGCAGTATTTCATGGACACATAATCTGCATTTTCTTCCGTCTTGTCATTTGGTATCATGGTCAGCTTCTTCTCCAGTTCTATTTAGCCTTATTACCACCACTTTGGCAGAGGAAACTTAAAAACCCCTCGTGGAGAAAAGAAATGAACCGTGACTACTGCATGTACTCTTAGGGAGATTTGGGGGACTATAGCAGTTCTTAGTTGTTTTGACTAGCCCAGATAGTGGGTGCTCCTTCAGTGCTCAATACGTAGTATGATCTGTTAGTTTGAGGTAAATATGGACCAATGCCAAGATGAACTAGAGCTCTGCATACTTCCCTAGGGCTATTGACATAGTGTCACATTACTCCAAGCTGGAGAATTATGACTGTATGCAGGCTTGTTTCATCAAAATATGTCATATAATGCAAGGGAGAATTATTGAGACGTCAATAAAGATTAATTTCTTATCCGTATTTGTTCAGTGAGGCGGCATTAGCATAAATATCGTTATGCATTAGCATGTCTTAGCCACATGTCGGTCAGGACAGGGATCAATGCAAAACATGATCACACAGTTACAGAAAAAAAAAGAAATCCTCTCCCCTACACCCTACTTACCCATTCCTGCCCCTCATTTCCAAAGCGAGTCTCAGTCTCTCTTTATTCTCTCTTATTCCCTACAGACTATCCCTCAATCTCCCGCTTTTACGAGCTCCCGACACCCCCACACCCCCCCCCCACCCCGTCTACTTTTTCATCCTGCCCCATCTCTTCTGCCATAATCCCTCTCTTTCACTTTAGTTGGGCACAGCTAATTGGTCATGTCTGTACTGTGACATGGGGACCTGACATAATTGCTGGACAAATAGCGAGGCGTTTAGCTTCGGACCTGTCTCAGCTAAGCTGTGCACAGACACCAGCCGACTGGAAAGCCTAATTACCACTCCAAACCCACAACTTGCTAATTGGCAAATACTTCAAACAAAGACCTACACTATGTGTGTGCCGCTGTGTATGTGTGTGTATGTGTGTGTGTGTGTGTGTGTGTGTGTGTGTGTGTGTGTGTGTGTGTGTGTGTGTGTGTGTGTGTGTGTGTGTGTGTGTGTGTGTGCTTTTCTGCACCTTTATTTGCTGCCTTTAATTAAGGGGTGTGTGAAACCTAAAAAAATAAATAAAACAGAATAATATAAACTACTACAAAATGACTTGAGTCATCAAAGAGGTTTACCTTCAAACTGTGCCATTAATTTTTCAAAACAGTCATCTGTAAAGTGCCAGTTTTAGGGTATCATTCATCACATTCGGTGGCACTGTCGCACTATTTTGCTGTCTGACATGATGATGCTAGTTACATTCATTCTTCATTAGCATAGCCTCCATTCACATTTCTTTTGTTTTTTCCTCCTTCATTTATACCACTCTTCAATTCCATCTCTCCAGTGCATGCATTAAGTTCCCGACCTAACTGAATTGATTATAACCTCCCAGGTTTTTTTAGTATGATTAATTATGATTAATTTCTGTCACTTTAACAATACCTTATGTTACACCGAAAGAAAGAAATAAGAAAAAAAATGCACTGATAGCTAAATATTTCAATGGTGAAAAGATAGGTTTTTGATCAAATGCGCCTGAAAATTGCAGACGATTGCTTCCATTCACAGGAACATCACAAAGGATTATCCTATTGCAAAACCCCTGAAATATTTGACCACCCGCTCACATCACCCCCTTCCCCAAAAAGGGGACCCGGGCTTTTCTGCCCCAGAACAAGCATCCTATTGTTGGGTGTTTGGGTGCAGCTGCATGGTCTTTCTGCCTGATGAGTTGAGCACGTCTGCCAGGGAAACAATATTCGTCAGGACTGCGCCCGGGGACCATGGGGTGACCTGGAGTTCATGGTCAAAGCTGGACAGTTGGTGGGAATCTGTCACATGTGAAGGTATGGCAGCCTTCAGGTACGGTGAGGCCACTGAACAAGCACATCAAAATGCCGCTGTTGGAAGATAAGATGTCCTCATGGCTGCAGTTATCAAGATAGAGCTTTAATTTACTGCAAACAGAGAGTACTACCAGTGCCATAATGCATAAATCGCATGGCCTTGTATGAAGCTGCACTGATGTGGGCTGGCTGCCCAGGGGAATACAGCTTACACATACAGCAATGCATATATGATGCTTGGTGAGATAATGAATCCACTTTAATTCAGCCCCCTGCTGAGTTTGTGTCCTCATCAGAGTTCAGCAGACATCTAGATGGCTTATGCTTGTGTTTCTGTGGGACTTGCACTGCACTGCAATGTTTTCAAAGAGCTTCAAGCATGTTTACGTTACAGAAAACAGTGCTGTGTCATTATTCCAACCAAAAACATAAATGATCACTGCATGGAAATGTTAATATATATCTATTTGAGTTTTATTAATTGCATTGGTTTATTGATTTTAGACTTTAAGCTCAAAGATTGGCATCTACTTGTATGTGCAGCACAGTCAATTGGAGACAGACATTTAAGGTAATCTTTTAATCAGCTAATTGACCTGCTTGCAGGAGCCTTTTGTTCACTACATGTCTGTCTGAGCCTGCTACCTTTAGAGCACAGTATTGAATGAAAATTAGCAATAATCATTCTCAGTTTAGCTAATGTAATTATGAAGAATAACATCCCAACAAACATCTGCAAGCCACTATTTCTTTGACGTGAATAATCCGGCTGCAGCATCGATAATTTCACTCACCAACTAAGGATAATTAATAGCTTGTGCTTTGCACTTATGAAAGATGGTCATGACATTGCTGAGTCGAGGTCATTTTTCCTCTCCATTGGTGTCATCGGTAGGCATGAAGGGAAGAGCCTTGTTCCCGCATGACATCTCATTAACTGCTCGTCGATATTTATCAGTCTTAATCAGAGCTGTGGCAGGTCCGGTGTGATTACTTCCTGGGTGTGAAAGCAATCACACCTCGTCCTCCCCACTGTCCTTGATTTACGGAGGGAAAAACAGTCGTGGTTGAGGAAGTTTGAGAGGACCATGTAAAAAGAAGGTGGACATGAAAAGAGCGCATTCCCAGCTTCTGCCTTATCTCTCCTTACTGAAAACATACTGCCCGAGATAAAATGCATCAGCATCCAAGCCTGACATAAGGACAAACTGTATGTTTTCTCTCCTGTAAAATTCAGTAAAGTGTTTGATTATTGTGTGTCCACAACAAATAAAGGATTTTAGGAAACTGTCAAGATTTTACATCACTGACATGCAACTCATTACCTTAAAATTAATTATATTGTAATGACAATTGGATTATTGCCAGAACCATCAAAATATATATTTGTTGTGTCTGTGATATCATCATTTCATTTAGTATGAAAGTGATGCCTAAAATGAGTGCTTTTTTCATTTATATTGGCTTTTCTGGCTCAGATACATGGTATCGTTATGAAACAAGCTATCACACGAGCTACCAATATTTAATTGAACATTTTTGACAGGTTGTAATGCAGGGTTAGAAAAAAAGCTGTGGCAGGGAAATTGCTCTTAAATGTAAAAACAAACATAACGATATTAATGATAATAAAATATTTTAATAAAATCAAAAACTACCATTAATTACCCTGTAAATTAAAAATAAGAGGATAATTTTTTCATATTTTGTGTCTTTTTGCTAGCAACCCAAGGAGATGTGTTGAAGCCAATGATGTGCCAGTTCTTTCCAGTGCATTCTGTGGGCAAAATAACGATACTGATTAGAGATATCCCAGATACACAATCCTTGAAAATATTCACCTACACCTTACAAAAGCTAGCATTAACCAAACACAACACAAAGTATTGTTAAAAAACAAAGGAAAATGGCAACTCAGCTGCCAAGATGAAAGACAGACAGAAAAGGGAAAAAAACCTTTGACCAGTTTCCAGTGGCAAAAAAAAATAGTTTGCATATTATGATTTGATTTAAACTTTGTGGTACAAACCAAGAGAGTGTGCATTGATCTATTAATTTGGCAACCTCGATTGGCGAATCGATGATAAAAATCAGTGCGATAAGGAAAATGAATTTCTTGTTCACACAGGAACTATAATCATTTAAGTCGGCCACCAGGTGTCCAGTCTTACCCCTTGACCTTACTAAGGACCTCTAACAAGGCCAAAGTGAAGCAGTCTAATGTCATGAGGCAGTCAGACAAAGGTGAGCCGATGGGGGGGTGTTGGATAATTTGCTAACATTCTTGTGGGCTTCGTAGCTGTGTGGGTTCGAAGGCCATTGAGGTGTTTTTATGTGGAACCGAGTGTCAACTCATTACAAACTCAGCTTCACGTCTTTGCACTGCCATTGACCTGTAAATAGTGCAAGTCGCCCAGAGTTGTCATGAAACAAAGGCGAAGAGTAAAAAAAAGGTCTGCCTGAGTGTAAGGCATCACAGTGGGAAGGCCAAAGTGCTTCTCTCCGGCATAAATAAGATGAATCATGAAAAGTGGGACATTGTCCGATTTCTGAGATTAAGAGGCTGGCTATATTATGTCTGTTTTTTTTGCCGTTAAGTCTGTTGCATTTACCCTGCGACGCTAGTCCAATCGCATCACAGCCAGCTAGTCACAGCGGAGAATTTTGATTGGACAAAAGTGACCGATGCGTGACCCCGCCCGCGGCCAGACACTCGCAACATGGCGGATGGGGTCAAACAGAGGCCGGATCGTGATGCATCTTGGGTAAAATGTGCCCTCTTTTTCCGAGAAGGAGGTGGGCAGTTGTGAAAGCGAAAATGTAGGACAGCTGGTAAACAGAGAGGCCATCATTCTGTTAAACTAGACACGGATTTAAATAAACTGATCAGACATTCACGCTTTCGGGATACTTTTTGCCCCCATGCTACACCAGTGAGCATCGTGTTTAATAGCTGCATTGAGACAACCCTAAACACACTGTGCTCACATATCGCTCATTAACAAAGATTTGCATCAAGCCTAATTTAGCAGTGTGCACTATCAGGGTGTAAATGGTGTCCAATAAAGAACAATAAAGGCTTTCGATAGAGGCATAGTTAGTGCTGGCAATTACCTCTCATTACATTCTACATCGTTAGAGCCGTCACATTAAACACATGGAAAATGTGAAACAAAAGCTATGCTCCACACATCAAAGGCTGCCCATAAACTCTGTTTCTATAATAAGATTAGAATGTGCTAATTTGCGAAGCAGTATTATCTAGTACTACAGTATTTTGCAAGTGTTGATAGAAGACGAAGAAAATTTCAGACTGCGAGGGGAAATGGCTCTAGGAGCATTTTAACAGCAGTGATGTCCTGTTTGTTCTGCTCTTGTATTCTGCCCTTAATCCCCGTCCCCTTAATCCTACACTTGATGGTACAGAATATTGGTGTGCAATTAAAGAGGAAGCTTTAATTACAAAGCTAGTGATTTTCTGCTATTGTAGCTTTTACAAAAATCCGTGTATTTTTGTAGATTGTACTGTGACCCCTGAAGACAAAGCACATGCACGAGAGAAAGTATTGACGATAGCCGTACCGAAACAAAAATTGCTCCGAATATGACAACGCATAAAAGAGTGTAAACACAAACGTAAAGGGAAATGCACACCAAATACAGAAATCAAAAACACATACAAATGCTGGGCTCAATTTTGGATAAACAGCAACATTATAAAGATATTTTTACCTATTCTGAGTCAACCCCTAAGTATTAATGTACCTTCAGGTGAGAAAGTAGCCATTTGGATTACAAATGGTTGGTCATTTTATCCAAATAATGTCTGTCTAGAAATTTGGTCTGGTGTTTTTGCTGCTGTGAGGATCTGTCTGTCCCCTCAGACCAGCGGTTGTCTCAGCCGTTCACAGTCCAGACACCATCCCAGGTAGTCCCCTTTTGGTAATTTACTGCAGGCTCTGTTGTCCTAGAATTTTGAACTATGCTATAATTCCTTTTGAGAGACAAAACATTGTTCTCAGAGTTGAAATATAATACAGGTAGTTTTTCTGAGGATAAAGCTGAATACATAATAGACACTTGTTTTATTGGACAGTTAACAACTGAGGTTCTTTTATGTAAAGATATATGAATACAGGAAGTTCAATCTATATTAAATTTGCTTTAGTTCTTAATGTATATCACATATAGTCTAACAGGTGTTTCTTTTAATACGCTCACAGTCAATTGGACCTACCCTCTGCACCAAAAAAAGTCTTTTCAGAAATAAATCTATCTGTAAATTTGCTGTTTATCCAAATTGAGTCTATCCCATCCCAGAGCAGCTCTGGTGTAGCAGTTCTTGTTGCATGCGTATTCCGTTTTTGCATATGTTTTTCATATTTGTATTATTAGTGGATTTAGAGCGTGTTCCCCTCGACGTTTTTGCTTTCACTCTTGCACGTGCTTTCATATTTGTAGCTTTTTTTTTTTTAAGTGCAGTGCATTTCTCTCGATGCTTGTGCTTTGGCTCTAGTATGTGCTCTGCACTTGGGAGCCACTTTACAAAGGAATTCAGTAATTCAAATTCACATTTTAGTGACTGAATTTTGAATGGTGACATCATCTGCTCTCAACTCAAGTATCTTTGTCCAACTACACAGGGTGTGATTTTGCATCTTTTAGATGATTGCTCGCATGCCAGATGGGTGTCCACTGTGTGTGTGTGTCTGAAACTGGGACTGTGTGTGGTTGTACCACTGGCTCTCATGTTTACTTTCATGTCTTCATATTCAGTTGCAAATGTGTGCATATCTTCAGAGAAGGCAGTTTTTTTTGTGCTGACGTATGAATGAACACCATCCATGCCTGACAGGAGCAGAAAAAAGGATTAGCGGCAGGTTTAAAAAAATAAATAAATAAATAAATAAATATATATATATAGACGTGCTTGACAACAACAATGCGAGCACACCTACCACACATGCATCAGTGGTCCCGTGTGATGTGATAAAAACCATCACATAGGCTGAGAGGCATGGCAGACGGTTGGAAGACATGCACAGGCAGAGCTCAGAGTAATAGCTATCACCTCTCCCTGCACAATATGTACAACTGAGCTGAAAAGAAGCTGCATCTGCATTTCACAATAATGGGTGCAATAACACATATGTAAATTTAAAATAACACATTGTTCAATTCATTCTGTTTCCGTAGAAAATATGTGGGAAAGTGTCCTATTTTAAATAATATTTTGATTTGATTTTGTATCTTGTTCTAATCCTTAAGTATGAATTGAATATATCATATTTACAGAATTGTCTTTGTAGAAGCTGCGAGGAAGTTAAAGGACACATCCACCTATACGCTCTCTTAATATGTTTAATGTTGCAACTGATTTTGTTCATGTTTTGATTAAATTAACTTGACCTAACTGGTGTACTCAGTCACCCTCAACCTGTCATATAGGACAAATACTCTTTCAGGTACTGACTCTACTGTCCGCAGGTCATGAACATTTGTGATTAGTTATGGGTTACACATGTTTGTAGAGAATTATATTGTTGGATATTAAAATCATTGCAGCAGATTTGTTTAGTCAATTCTGAGGGGCTCATAACAAACCTTTGTTTACATTGATGGTTTACGTACCTTAAGTTTTTTAAAGCTTTGTGCTAGGTCTGCTTTAAATTTCATGCCATTCACGTTGCACTCTAGATGAAACACTTCATTTACAGTTCATTAATTGAAGTAGCCTACTAGATCACCACCAAAATAATAACAAGGCACAGTGGTTTTTAATGGTGTCAAAGATTGATTGCATTGTTTGTTTTTTTTTCCTATTTGCATTAAGTCTTACACACACATATCTCTTAAGAGCGGACCCACAAGCTTTATTTCCGTGCTCCTGGCCGCTAAATTGCTCTCCTTATAGCACTTATCGGGTCACGTCTCTTTGCTCAAGGGCAGAAAAATAGTAATGACAGGTTGAGTTTGAAAGGCAAACAGATATCCCGTACACCTTCCTGTTTAGACTTTCCAAATTGGTTTGAACTGCCAACCCTCTGGTCAAAAGCTCAATTCTCTCACTGTTAACTTGCCGCTGTGTGGAGCTAAGATAATGTGGCTGCGGTTACTGGCTGAGCCGATTTTTCCTCAGGACACCCTCCCACTGGATTGCTGATTATTGCCAGACTTTATTGCCTCTGCCAGGGAACATTCCCTACATGCTCACATACATACAAACAGTCTTGACAGTGGTACAACCTTCACACACATTATGGGCACACACAAACATGCATTACTGCACACAAGAGCACACACGGCTCACCTTGAACATAAAGATACTGATGTTTCTCCCAAAGGACTTCGAGAACGGTCGAGGGGAAGTGAATCGATTTGATGATAGTGGAGAAGAGGTGATTATGGTAATATGTCTTTGTTATGGCATAGAGCGATTAAAAAAACACAGTTAAGCTCTAGAAAGGATGTTAGTTTCTCACGATTCTCCTCTTCTCTCGCCTCCTCCTTTGATCTGCCACGCCTTCGCCCCTGTCCCTCGGCGGAGGCCTTCGTTTTTATCCTCATCATGTTTTGCCCTCTCCTCTGAGGGGCAAGAGGAGTCAGGTTTGCTAAAATCTGGTTCAGCCCTGGTGAGAAATTATGACGTACTGTAGGTTAAATACAATACTTGGCCGTTTCTTCCCTAAATCCTGTTTTCTCCCACCACAGATTCCTTTCTCCTTTGTCCTCCCTGCAGACACAAGTTCACAACTGCGATCAATGGATTCTATAGGAAATACACTGCACGTGTTGGCTGTGGAGCTTCTATACTGTACATTTCTTCCACCCACCATTTCAAAGCAATGTGACAGCTTGCTCGCCCAAATGCTTCCAATATTTTCTTTCATATTGTTGCTTATTTACAATTAATGTATGGAACACCTTTTCAATACGGCTTACTCCCAACTAACCTGATCTAGCTGGCTAGTTTATTACAAAATAATAACTTCCAGGTGTTTTATTGCAACACAGTACTTCTACCACATCACATTACATATGCAAAGTGAAGACTGCAATTTGGTGTGTAATTTGCGCTACCATAGAAGACACAAAATTGAATATTTGCATCAAAAGTAGATCTACAATAACTTAGTGTATTTTGTATGTATTTCTTATGTACTGGGTTTTTACCACATCAAATCTAAAAGGCCTTTCACTTGCCTTGAATCGTAAATACGGGCAAGCACCATTACGCCATTATTTAAAATGTATGAAGCTCTTTGCAGAGGACTGAGATGTAGCACACACATACACACTGCAGAAGTGAGGAAACTGCCATCTGTGATGAATAGCTTTCAATCAGGCCACAAAATGGGTTCACACACCTCTTGGAAGGGGGTTTGTCAGAGAATTGCTGTTTTGAAGAAAGGCTATTCGGATTACTTTGTAGGAAATTCATTACAATCTGATGGAGTTCATCAGCAGTAAGCATAAAAAAAATTTAACCTTGTGGAAGATGTAAAAGATCTTTGTGAACACATTTTAAGATCAATGAAAGTTAAAACTAATTTATTTGAGGTTTGAAAGTTGTTGGGGTTAGTGAGTACATTGCTGACTGAGGATGTGAAAATAAGAAGATGTGTCATCAATCTATAGAATTTAAAGTAGCTGAAGCTACATTAAAGCCTTATTTATTCTATTACATATTGTATAAAGTAAACGTATCCTTTATTACTCATTCTTTTCATTTCAACCCACTTAGTTTATGTAAATTGGCAAAATATACAAGTCAGTATGGTATACATAATCTTTATTAATGTTGGGTTAGCTTTCTTAGCATGAAATGCCAATATTCTGCAGCTGTCATTTTGGCAACCTTACAGATGGCTGTACTTTTCTAATGCCTGAGAAACAGAAACTCAAACCTCATCAATATAAAATTCAAAACATGTTTTCGCTGCTCAAAGATCACTATGATCTTCTGGGTGTCTCGAAAGAGCAATGCAACAAGAATGCAAAAGTTTTGCGAAAGTCAAAAACTTTGTAACTTTGTAGTCATAGTTGTATTTGGCTTCAGGCCTGAAAGTGGCAGTGACACACTGGACGAACAGGAATATTTTGTTTTTCCCTGGTCTGGGTTGCTATTCTTACTTACAGTTTTGTATTACATTGATTTGATTTGGCAAAGAGAGATGAAGGAGAGAAAAATCACACGAAACAAAAGAAAAAAAAACTTTTTAGACAACTTAGAAGAGAAACTACATTTTAGAAACAACTCTAATTCTCTCACTTTTGTTGTTAATCTCTGTGTCATTGAGTGAGCAAAATTCAACCTGTCCCAAGCCAGTTAAACATGATAAGGACAGGTGCGCCAGCTGGCATGATGAGAGGGAAGCAATCCCACACCATCTCCAGTTAGCACCTTAGGCTTGCCCAGCCATGCCACACAGTGTCAGTATGCCGGCATGTTTTGCCTTGTCCTGAGGCAATCAACCTGCTTTAGAACGGGGGGATGGAGCCACATCCTCTCTGTGCTTCTAGCCAGAAATCAAAACACACCCAACCTCACCGCAAAGCTATTAAATCCAAGTTTTACAAGCATCATGTGGTAATTCTGTAAAAAATTAAAGACTAGAGGCACTGCCAGAATGGTCACCAAAAACGCTGCATTGTAACTTTAGTCGAGTAGTTTTTGAAAATATACAAACAAAACAAAACTAGAGTGGGACTAAGAAGAGTGTAGACCTGTGCCATGGCAAAATACTGATGAAATATTGAAAAATCTCAAAAATTTTAAGGAAATTGATCAAATAAATTCCTGGATCTGTCCTTTTTTCCCTAGGTGCACACCCGCATTAAATGAGTTCTTCCTCACCCGATACTCCATTGCTCCACCTGAGTTTCGTGCAAATAGGTTTTTGTGTAACCCATGTTATTTTCATGGTCCAGTTTAGTCACCATGGACTCTAATTGGGTGACGCTCCCTAAGACAGTGTTGCAGAGCGCACTTTGTTGACGCTCCCTAGAGTTGACGTGCAGCCCGCTTGTCAGCACGTCGCGCGGGAAATCTGTGACCGGATGGTGGAAAACAGACGAAAGACGGAGAATAGCAAGGAAAAAAGAAAAGCTAGAGAAGATCACTGATCTACTGAAAGAGAATAAGAAGAGGACAAAGTGAGGAATTTCATTCTTCTGGAGCCCGAACAAGGAGAGGATTTCGGTGAGTTATGCCGTATTCATGTTAGCTAGCATCAGCTCGTTGCTAACGTTAACTCGTTGTTAATATGGGACCGCGGTGAATAAGATAAACCAGTCAGGACATCGGTGGAAAGGAAACGTCTAAACCCTGGTTCTGTTCTCTGACACATAACAGTTAAGAGTTGGGCGAGGAAGAGAGAGGAAACGACTGATTTGAAGATCAAATCGAGGAGAGATCATTGCAGATCGAAAGACTGGGAATCAAAGGGAGGATCCTGGTGAGTTAGCAAGCTAACTAGCTGGAGCAGAGATATTGTTGGGGTAATGCACCAGTGCTGAGTGAAATGTTCGCCCTTCAGTAATTAGTAAAGCTCATAGGAGGGATGGACAACACGCACTGATGCTGTTGTGAGTTGTATTTCACGTTGTTGTTGAGTTGCAATGTGGGTGTTAATTTGGCTATTAAGCCATAGCTTGTTAAGAGTTGCTGACGGGGTTCAAGGCTTTACTATGTATGTGAGACCTGTCATGTCATGTGAGTTCAAGTAAAGAAATGTTATAGTTATAGTATGTTATTAGCATAAATGGTGCTAATTTATTGATTGTTCTGTACGATTCTGTGCAGACTGGTTTTTTTTGTTATCCCCTTTATGGAACACGGATCTGCACCAAGAAACCATTGAAGCGTACGGATTCGTCGATCTTCTCACTACTCACCATCACCCCACGCCTGCTTGTAAACACTAACTTGGTCCTGGTGGTAGGACCAAAATATCCATTCCTTTTTTGAATGAGTGCACTTAAACAGACTTTATCGGGTACCCATTTTATTTCATTTTATTTGTCATTTCTATTGTGATTTCGTACCAATTCTGTATTGTACCATCATTTGTGTGATGTATTGCCTGGTTAACCTTATTTTGCACATATAAAAGGTAAAAACTTAGATCACAGTGCCTGTGCTGATTGAGCCAGTCTCCTTGAACCTGTATAGTCGAAGTAACTGTTACCACTGTAATCACGACTTATAGTGTTTAATTACAGTAGGTTACATTTGCAAAAGTAACTGAAAAAAACATTACCTCGTTGGTGGACATTTAAAAAAAAAACAATGTATAAGTATCAGTTAATTATCCAATATTTGCATTTGTATTCAGAATACTATAAATTCCAGTCAGTCATTTTATAGATCTTTACCCTGGCATCTAGAGGGTAATTTATTTGTTTAGCAACACAGTCACATAGAGCTAGGGTTACAGTATCTAACACTTACAATATTTCACACGGGCTCTGCATTGAACCAGGATCTATAAGCTTAAGTGTGTAAAGCCTGTTACAAGTGAAACTACGCTAAACAAGTTGAAAATACAAGTGAAAAAGACACCATGTTATCTAAGTGACTCCAGCTCAGGAGCCACTTTGCTCAAGGCTGAACTGTCTTCCGCTGATTTCACTGACAGAGAGACAACAGTTAGAGTCAGACACACCCTTGCTGCAGTCTGGAAAACCAGAGTGTCATACAGCAGGAAAATCAGGAATGGATGCAAAAATGGTAGTCACATGCATGAAATCGATACGCAGTGGAAAGAACCCGAACTGATGGCGTTTTCCACCTATCTAACAGTGCTTCTGACTGATCCACTGTGGCCCGTGGGGGGTTACGAAACAAATAGCAATCAGTCGGCTGTTTATACACCAATCAGCCCGGACATTAAAATCAGTTACTCGTTTTAATGTTGTGGCTGATCATTGCATACTGTATATTGAATGTGGGAGTAGCTATAAACATTCTAATAAGGGGGCTGAGCTTGTTAAAGTCTGATGGACACACTGAACAGAGTCGACGTCACCACTGAGGAAGAGCAGTAACTCAGATTGCCGTCCATTTGGGGAGTCCTGGAAATGCTGACTCCATAAACTCACAATAACTACCCAATAACTGGTTAGAGGACAGCAGCCAGACAGGCATTATAATAGGAAGAACCTAGACTGTGCCATGTTAATTCAAGTACAGTAAGGGTTATTCATCATTTCAGGCAACAGCCTTTTTAAAGCACACTAAACAACTTGTGTTGTTATATTTCTGTGTTAGCAGAATTATTAGAATGATTGTTTTCAGTGCTCAGGTGCAGATCTGAGTGGAGAATTTCCTCATGTTCTTTATGACAGTTTGACAAAACCATTCGGCCAAAACCAAAAGCCTTTCAAGCCAGAGGTGAAAGTTGTAATAATGAGGTCAGGTAATTTTTTTGGGCCCCAAATACAGGTATTTAATTTTTTAGTATTTTCACTGCAACACTTTAACAACACTTTAAATATTTAACAATTATGTTCAGTATTTCAAAATGCTGTAGCAAAATAATAATTTTGTCTCATTGATGCGGGCCAGAGGCGAGCCAGGCAAAGGCAGAGAATTATGATAATCACCATGTGCCATGGTCCGGGACACAGTAAACATTTTAGTACGGTGCGAGCTTGAGCTAATGAATGGGCCACCATATTTTGGCGTCTTGATCAAGCGTGTCTGTTGATGTTGAAACTTGAGCAGAGTGAGGGTGGAGACAGGTCAAACACAAGCTGACGTTGTTAGTCTGTCTGAACCAGTGGGGGGACATCATGAGGTCATAACCAAACTGGGAACATGGCGCCAGAGGTCAGCATGCTGTTTGGCTAGGACGTATTTTGCCCTTGCACCCCAGGGTGCCCTGGACATGAACATGCAATCAACTAGACAGTTACCTTTGAACCTAAGCTCTGTCTGGTCCACACACACATGAAGGTAGTTACTGCTGTGGCCTCTGGAGATGTTAAATGTGAGTAGTTTATGGTAATGATTTGTTGATTCTGAAGAGACTGTGATCATGGTGTATTTTATAAACCTCAGTGTGACACAAATACAATACCAGGGCAAACAAGAAAAGAACAAAGAATTATGGTTACCGTTTTTTACCTTGTTAGGTCCGTTAAATTCAGCACCGATGTTAAGATGTCGACAGGGTCTTCCATCTTTGTCAGCTCTGCAGGAAAACAGTGCAGTTTCAGGTCCTGGAACCAGCTTTGTTAAACAGCACAGGAAGACTGTGATCCTGTTTGAGGTTGACTATTTAAGTTCAGCCTGACTGCTGCAGTTCATCGTGCCTGTCCAATTCTTTTTCCCCTTTTTGTCTATTGGTCTCTCATGGTGACAATGTAACTTTGCAGTGCACATTTCATAAATGTAAAAAAAAATCAAAAAAAAAAATCTATAAAGCGCAATATAACTATCAACACTTTCAAAGTACTATTGATGTTTTGAAAATGAAAACACACTTGTGTTTCTCTTGTTATCGTTAGAACCAATAGTAGGTACACGTATCAAAAACATTTCCTTTTCTTAGGAAAAAATCCTGCGTATTCTTTACATTTTAGTGCTGAAACAGGAGATTCCAAGATGTGTATGAATGTCTGAGAGGACGTTTTTGTTCTTCTCTCTACTTATATCTTTGTGACAATAATTGAATGCGATAAATCAATAAGAGAATACGAGATTAATTGCAAAAGATAAATCAATTACTTTATTATGACAGCATAATAATACATGATCTACAACTATTCCACCTTTGAAATGCAATAGTCAATGCAACTCAATATTGTTTCATTCTCTTCCCCTAAAGACTGGTACATTATCCGAAGCCATTACCTACCTCTTTCCAATTCAAGCTTACTTTGCCCCAAAGTGGAATAAAACACGATTAATGATTTCAATTACTCTGACCCTGCTTGCCGTTTACAGTGCCTGAAGTCTGGGCGAGGGAGCTGTGCTGCATAAATGCCGATGGTGAAGGACATTTACTAGAGGAATGATTCAGTGAGGGGGCTGGCAGTTTATGCTGGCTCATCAGTGGGGGAACAGAGCTTCTCTTTGTGCTGGAGCCCTCCTATTGCTCAGCAACCACATTGTAGATTCATGCTACTGATGCTGCTGGCCTGCTATTCTCTTTATCACATTGCAGACTGGGATACCTGTGTATTGGCAGACTGGTCTCATGAAATTTCAGAATTAGCAGAAAGTCTTAAAATGTAAAAAATATTCCCTAGGCTCAAAAACTAAATTAAAAAAAAATAATAAAAAAATACATCTACATAAAAAACACAAGAAGGTGGTGTATACGGAGAATATTTTGAAACCAAAATATAACAGAGGTGGGGATAGAGGATGATTCTGTATATTTATTCTCAACTTAAACTACATGAATTCAAGCTTATGCAAAACGCAGATTCTATTTCAGAGTTTGCCAACCTTGTGAGCAACAAAATGTGAACCCAAGTCAATGCAAAAATAGATGGGAAGACCTGATAATAACAAAATTACAAAACTTTGTTTTATGATCCACTGGCTCCCATTTTGCTCCCTCATTCTGTATTCTACCTTCCTGCACATATAGAGCAGTGTGCCTTTTGCTAATATAAAGCTTTATTCCTGACATTTTTTCATAAAGTCTATTTTAATCATTTAAATTAGATATGTTTAAACGTGTGATAAGAAATTGTTGAGCGGAGTCAGCATCGTATCATAATGGAATCTCAAAGAGCCAACATGATTTATTTCTTGTTTTGCAATGGTAGACTGCTATCTGATCTTATACAAAGAATGGGAAGTAAAAAATTAAAAAAAAAAAGGTTGGTATAAGCTGGTTTAAGTTACTTTTCTGTCCAGTGTCGCAAGACTTAATTAAGCATTAAATCTTCATTAATCAGTATATGCAATATCAAAATTGGATCAGTAGACTAAATCAATTGAGATATGTGTTGGTTGAACCACAGAAGATTATCACCCAAACTCACTGCTTCTTTTTTTAGAGACAGCATATTTACTGTTCTATACGTAACCACTTCTACTTTAAAATATATGACGCATCGGGTGACCATGACACCAACTGAAAAGTAATGTTGCTTTGGGTCTGCTAGATATAAAAGCAGAGAATTTTTTTTAAAGCATATTCACCATGAAGAAAGCACATATGTGTAAAGGTAAACATGGTTAAAGCTGATTTACTAGACTGAAGCATTTTATGAGACTGTGTTAGGAGATGCTGGGAATTGTTGGGAAACATCAGGTTTAGGGCTGCACGGTTTAGCGTAGAAGAGAGAGAAGGACAGATGAGAAGAAAAGGTTTTATTCCTGCAGGGTTTCATATGAACACGTGCCACAAATACTAAAAATGAATGCACTCTTAGTACTCTGAGCTCCTTTGGATAAAAGCATACACTGTATGAAAAGAAGATGAGGCAAGGTGATAGAAAAAGGTATGTAAGAAATGCTTAGGGAGTTTTCAATTGTGAGAGATTGGGCATGACGGATGGGGTGGGGAGTGCATATGCTTTGCTTGAGGTCAGAAACATAATACCTTTTTATTTTCATTTTCACAGGTTGGGTTGAGAAGTCACAAGCATGGCCACGGATTAACTGGGGCAGCCCCCCCTCTACTGGGTTCTCCCCATAGTCAAGACCTCCCAGATCATCTTCACGCAGAAAACCCTTTACGACAAGACTGCCTCAGAACGTCTTGAATATTTAACAGTGAAGAAAAAATACATGCACGGAAAGCGGCCGTTTAGACTCACAGTAGATTCTCGTAATTGCCTGAGCTGCTTCCTACAAAGCTTTTAAAGAGAAAATGATAACTTGTGATAGCAGAAGGTGGTTGACAACACTGCATTAGCGCATTAAACAGCCGAGGCTACGAGGTACAATTGGATTAAATCTTTTAAGACATTAGATCACAGTTTGTAGTTCAGCGCATCTTTCATGAGTCGCCATCTAACCCGACCAGGGCTTGGGGAGCTATGTTTTAAAATCGCATCAGTAGGGTGTCATTTGGTGATGCTGGGTGTTTTTCCTGTGCCACATCATTGGATATTTAGGATTTTGACCCCAGACCGATTGTGGTGTTCAGAAAATCCAAGCCTGTCATTTAGCGGGGTGTTAAGTATCAGTGTGCTGAACAATTATTACAACATGAAAAAAAACAGGTGTCTCTCTTCAAGCTACGCTTCAAAGCACTCCCTTGGCCTTTGAAATGATAGCATGCCAATACCTGGGTGCAACAGATAGACAGCAATCCCATTTATGCATAATTCCTCCTTTTCATAGTCCACCGCCGAGCAAATAGGAGGAGAAGAAAATATAGAAATACAAAACAAAACGTGTTAAGTGGATTCTTTCGTTGCCTGTAATCTCCCCACACTGGTGAAACGCCTCTGGAACTCGACGGTGAGGTCGGACAGTAACAATGTCCTTTTCAGCGGGTGATGAAAGCATTTCAAGTCATTCCCTATTCTGTGTGGGCTTTTGTGGCCCTTATCCACTTATTCAAATCAGTATAAATGGCAATGTGTCATATTAGCAGGCTGAGCAAAAGAACTGAAAAATGCTTTGATATGTATGGAAACAAAAGTGAAAAGACTAGCAGAGGGCAACGTGAACACACAGGCCCAATCCACTGATCCTCTCTAGCCTGCTTTGTGACACTCTCGCTTTGGTGGAGGTTACAGGCAGCCAGTGTGTGTGTATTTGTGTGCACACAGTTGTCTAGTTATGCATATTTGCAGCAAGGAGCATTGGATTTAGGAGTGAGGCCCTTTTACATGCCACAAACAATGCCCTCCTCACACACAGTCACCTCCCTCCAGAAAGAAGGAAAGGAATTTTGGGAGTATCAGTCAGCCAGACTGGGGCCCGGATTGACACAGTGGAGTGACAGACGATGCGAGGAAAGCGAGAGGGAGGCTCTGGGAGCAAGATCAGGAGGCTGAAGATGTCAGCACCACATCCATCATCCCTGCATATTAGTGAATGCAAGAACTATGAAGCATAATCGTTAATTAGCTGGGGCATGAACTTGCCTTGAAAGAAACCCTGAACATTCCAAGGTCTTCCCACCCTCCCTTGTGCTTTCATCCCCCACCCCCTTCCCCAGTGGCCCTAACTCTCCTTTTACAAAAGTGAGGATAACCGTAGCCCTTCTTCACCCAGCCACCCCTTTTTATCATTTGAAAAAACAAAAGAAGAGGGGAGAGGGAGATGAGTAGGGGGAAAGGCCATTCAGAGTTCTGAGAATGTTGCTAAACAGGATTAGAATTGGTTAGAATAGGGGTAAACAGTAGCATGCTGCATGGGGGGGCCAATGAGATGAGAGTTTGCTCGGAGGGGCTGGGCGGGGAAGACAATGGTTAGATTAGCCATCTGTGGGGCTTCTGGTGCCCAGCGTCATTAACTGGCTTAGGGCCTCACAGTAACACCAGACACCCTCCCTCCCCCATGCATTAAGTATTAGGCCTTGTGAGACTTCTGTGTGTGTTTGCAGGGATGATCGGGTGACAGGAGAAGATAGCTGTGACGAGGTTATATCTGGCGAAGTTGATAATTGCATATACAAACACACATGCACAAATGCATAAGTAAGCCGACGTGTGTTTGTGCACAGCTGCTTGCATACTTAAGTCCTTGCCAGCACACAGACACACAAACACAGAAATTTAGCATAACCTCCCCACGACACCAACATGCCCCCACCCCTTCACCCCCAATCCCAGTTCAGGGGAACACAGTTTGACATTTGCTTTGTCCCCCTTTTTTGTCTCCTGAGCAGAACTGTGCCATTTTGCATATCACTGAGCATCGGTTGGAGGAAACACATGACTAACACTGGGACCTCATTCAAGTATTTACCACAGATCTGAGAGGCGTGATAGTGAGGTGGAAAATCTAGCCTGTTCACATCAGGCATTGATGTTGTTTTCAATTCCCAAATGGTGAAATCTGATGCTACCTATTGCCTTAGGAGAGGACTGCCATGGCCCTTTTCATCCGGACTGTGTATTTACGATTTATTGACATTATATTGGTTGAAACTGCTCTTTTATAATTTCCTTTTTACATACACTTCACTGTAAATGAGCTCGCTTTGGACAAGAGCTGTTTAAAAAATATAACAAACCAACAAATTAATGAGCTGAGATGAACCGTTACATGTCTTGAGTAATATTTTACTGACCATAATCTTCACTGTGACTATAAATCATTCATGACTGCACAGTTAACAGCTCTCCATGTTGACTCATTAGGGCTTACCCCCTGTCAAGTGTTTATATTGTGGCCCTGACATAAATGTATGGTTCAATGTAAGTAGTGGAAATGCATGCGGTGCACAATGACTGCGGTACAATTGATAACCGGGCATTGTCAATCTAATTTATAAAGCTTAATGGCTTTGTGTCATTTGGTCATAATTAATATCTCTCCATTTTCTCTGTCTTCTGTTTCTATGATTGATAGTGTCAGTTTCAGTTTTGGAATGATTCTTTTTTCAACAACCATTTCATAGAATCCATGGTTTACTCCACTTACACGAGTCAAATACTGAGCTTGCTAAGATCGGTATTTACATTGCATTTGATAATCTTCAATAGTTGTTGTGGTGCGTGGGTTTTTACTTAAATTGCTGCCACATGAAATGTGATAATGTTGTCATGGAAATAAGGCACAAGACAGTTGATGTGTTAGCATGGTAAAAGCATCCTTTGGCTGAACCTACTGTATGTACAAGGACTGGGTTAGTCATTAAAATATTATCAATGTATATACAAGATACTGCACAGATCAACTCTTCCCCTGACTGTTTAGTTCAGATTATATGGAACTCCTATTAGCCACACAGGAGGATGTTAATTATTATCAAGATGCCTTTTCCATCCATTTGATTTGCCTCACAGCAAAGAACACTTTCTTTTGTTAAATGTGACTAGTCACCCTCTTTTTCACCAGTCATATTTTTTGCACCTCTTGCCATCTGGCTCTTGAGGTTACTTAATAAGGTCATGGCTGGGCCAGAATGTCTCCCTTTATGTTTCGCAACAAGACACCTAGGTGTGTGTCTCCTGCTTTGTATGGGCCATTGTCAGCTCACCTTGTAATCCTCCCTGACATCTCAATTCTCAATACTGGTTAAAAGGTGGCCAACATAGCAGGCAGAGAATGGATGTCTTTGGGTCTAATTGTCAATGTACTGTCTCAGGAGCAGAGGGAAAAGGAGGAGTACTGGCACGGAGGAACTGGTAGATTATGTAAGATAGAAGGAATGTAATGTCTTGTGTTGGGTTACATATGATGGATGAGGATAGTGGAGGTGATATGAACTTTGGTTTGACAAAAAAGTAGATTACGTTGTAACGACGTGGTTCTGATCAAATACAGACAAAAAATTTTTTCCTTTAGGGTCGTTAAGTGAAGAACTCTCCTTCAGGTAGGATGGATGTCATCCCTGAGACAGATTACACCTAAATTCACGACAGCACCATGCAACTTTATATAATATTTGAGTAACAGCAGGGTCATCGAACTTCCTAAAATGCCTGCCTTAGCCATAAATCGATTACCTTGCATTTGTTATTGGCATTTTTCCTTTATACCAGATCAGGGTACATGTTTAATCATCTTGCGCCTCTTAAGCATTGAAAAAGTGGCTAATTTTATGACATTGATGGACAATGACACATTCAAACGAGGTGAATTTGAACTGTTGGAGAACTGTTTGCTTTGGACTGATTAGTACCATTGTCTCCATTAGCCCTTCTGATCAAGCCACACAAACTCAAGTGCCACTTTATGATGACAACCATGTGCAAACGACATCCCGATTAATGGATCATAGAATTGTTCATTAGTACTCCACCTGCTAGAGCGGCCCTTGAAAAATGCAAATTGGTTGTTGTTTTTTTCTCCCCTCCCCCAGTCACCTTACAAGTGCTATTTGAAGTGCAGCATCGCAATTAGCAACATTAGGGTATGTGTAGCTGGATTAGGGCAGAGGTTCAGCTCAGACCCACTTCCACAGAAAAGTGCTTGTACCAGTAAAAAGCAGAGCTCTTCCCTCCTTGGTTCTGGCCAGTTATTTCAACAGATGCTCAAATCAGCTGAATGTGTTATGATGTAACAGCCAATTCGATTATTAAATGTCTGTCCTTGCAGACTATATCTGATTTCAAGTGTTGGAGGCATGACTGTACCATGATCCGATTCAGAGGATCTATATATTATTTATTATCTGTAGAACTACCTCCTATTCTACAACTAAGACCCTTACTGAAACACATGGATAGAATTTTAATCTCTAGGGTAGTCATTGGCTGCCCAAGCTTCTACAACTTTACAAAAACCTCTAATATAAAAAATTCTCAATATGATATCCTGATATCCAGCCTGGCCCTTCTCTCTCTCTCTCTCTCTCTCTCCATATATGTATATATCAATATCTAGATCTATCTATATCTGTATCTATAAATATATATATATATATATATATATATGTGTGTGTGTATATATAGTGTATATATAATTATAAGTAATAATATATAACATTTTAAAATACATAGATATTAATTAACTAGATAGAAATGTGAAGCTGTATATTGTCCTGTTGTTAGGAGAGCTGTTTGCTAGGGTCACATTAGAACATGTCACTTTTTTGTTGGTGCATAAAAAATTATTTTTGGACAACCGACTAGATACATTTGATAAAAATAGGACACAGATACAGAGGTCAGATAAGAACACCAGATGGATCATAACATAAAAATCCCAAAACACTCTGAAAACTCTTTTAACAAAAATTGTTCTTAGTATATTTTCATTCTCCTTATTCAATATAAAAAACAAACAAATAGATAATGCCACTGAGATACATTACCATCAAAAATCCCTTATGTATTTGCATTTTGATGCACAAGTTGTAATGAATAAATGCCCTAACTGTATTTACCCTTTTAAATACATTAAATGGAATGTTTATGTTGAGCCATCCTAAAAATTGGTGAGATGCAGACACTTGATAAGTTAATTGACAGCAGCAAATATTTTTTTATGAAATGAATGGGAAGGACATGCTTCACTATGCTCTCATACAACTACAACTAAGGTGTCACTTGACCCATACAGGCAAGCTTTTAAAAGCATTTATAATCAGGGTAGTAAGCTGTATGAAGTGATAAAGATAAGAATGGGATGGGGGCTGATTTGATTAAAAAGCATATGATTATTTTCATTAAATGCAAAAAAGTCTTTCTCTACAGCCAAATGTGTCTTCAGCACTGATTAATGTTGCTCTTCAAAAAAAAGGAGAAATGAATAAAGTAAACATACTAACAGTTGTAGTTTAATTCACAGATCTTCTCTTTGTGGCCTGTTGTGGCCCAGACTATCTCCTGGACTATCGTCTGCACTGATATTGTTGTGGTGTTCCATCAGGTACTATTCCTATCCATCTGGGAGTGATGGAGAGGGCTCCTTTGGGGACTGTGGAGATTAGGTATCTTCCTAGATTAGAGTAGACAGGGCGCAACAGCTCATCCCTTCTCTCCCCTGGGTATTTGCACAGCACTTGGCTTGCCCACAGGTGGCTAATATGCTGTTAGCAGGACCTCCCTCACCGCTTATACAGCTTGTTTGTGTATGTTTGTGTAGGTGTGTGTGTGTGTGTGTGTGTTTGAGTGTATGAAGAGAAAAGAGAGCGATAGATAGGGATGTATAATGGTGCCGAGATGCTGTTGGATAATCAATCAAACAAACTGATAAAGAAGAGTTCACATACAGATGTGTTCACGCTACAATATCACACAATAGAAATTTATGTACACAAATACCTAAGCACTTCTACAAAAACAGTCAGCGCTCCTTTACTCCTTTTATGCACTGTGACTAAATGCTTCATGTGTTTTTCCTTATTTCATGTTTTCAGATGGTGGGAAAGGCAACTGAGTTCAACAGCCGCGATGTAAAAGTCTTCAATTATTACAATTTGGACAGTGCAGGTATTGCCTGTCAAATTGGTTAGATAAGCTAGCATTACTAACAAGGAGTCACTAATCATATATATTAGATCAAAAGTAGAGTGCTGTAGCAAATAGGGAATGTAAATCTGTTCCCATCCATCATTCGACCACTTGTCAGAACAACCTCTGTCATAAAAAAATGCAGTTTTATTTCGTCATCTACCCCCTGCTCTATATATTTACTGGTAAATGGTGAATTGAATTAAAGTCCTCTCTGTGTCTGAATCTGCAATTAACAGAACAATACTGCATATAGACTGTACTGCCAAATGAGGTAGGAAAAAAGAGCCTCAAAAGCTCTGTTCACATAACATGAAGGATATTCATTGAAACATGCATTGAGATGTATGGTAGACATTGCCAAAAAGGTCCTCTTTGGCTTATTGAGGTTCTAATCCCAGTGCACTTCTGTTTTTCTATCAGCAAATATGTTAAAAAGCTGAGAGCTTGGATTGGACCATGTAGCATTGTGACTGGTCTTATTATTATAGATTATTATAGACATATCTGGTGTATTTGCTATGAACCCTGTTTTAAGTAAAATAAATTTTGTTCAAGCATGTATGGTTATGCAGTCTCTATAACAAAATTGTTTTCTGAGAGTCCAGAGGCTTTGGCGAGAGAAGAGTCTGAGTTTATCTGTCTGTGTTTTACAACCTGAGCTGGCAGGAGCAGAGCTAACATGTACTTTGAGCCAACCTCCCTAATGAAATGGGTGATCTTACTTAGCATACAGAGAGTTTAAGTTAGTCATACACATGCTTCGCATTATGGTTTTCATTATTTGTTACTGTTAGTATGTTGGCCCATTCTGCATTCTCTGTAATTATGTTTGCATGTTCATTGCATGCACCTGTATATATGTAGATATGTGAATCTGCAACAGACATGCATGTATGTGTTTTTACACATCTTGAAGAACGCTGAGCAGAAACAAACCAGCCATGTGTTTCATGTTGCCACTGTTGTCCAGCAATGGGTTTTGGTCTCTATCTGTCTCTTGGGGTCTTGTTCATATAAGCAATTAATTTTATTTTGTTTATTTATGTCAGGTAGAAAGTATTGTTATTCATTGTCCTGAGCAATTGTAGCTTCTGGTTCACTTGGTTTTTTAATCAAATACAAAGTGAGCCTGCTATGACTGTTGACAGGTGAATGCAAAGAGAATGGAAAGCTGTAATGCTTGTGTACATTGTAGCACAAAGGGGAAAAGTACAATGGAGATTTCGTCAGGGGTTTCAAGCTTAGATAACACTAAACCGCTTGTCTTCAAAAGGGAATAGTGAAGGTAACTTGCTGATGGGGCCAACGTGTGTAAAAGTAGAGCACCACACCCAACTTTCAGGCAGCTTTTCACTTGTGAAATTTTTTTTCTTCACAGTGAATAGAGCAAAACTAGGCACTATCACATTATTTCATGTCAGTGTTGTTGCAGATTTATAGTTCTCAGTGCAGTGGAGGTTGAGGGTCTTCAGGTTCAGTTTTAACCAGAGCACAAAGCAAACTCTGTCACAAATAAAAAAACATCCTTTATTCAACTACAGTAGCAATTTAACAAATGTAGGCTGAAACAAAACATTTTGGTCACACAACAGTCAATGATTTTGTCAACAAGTTTTAAATGGGAAAAGGTATAAACAGTAGAGTGTAAGAGTGGCATTTACAAATACTACATCTTTTGCCACAGCACTGAAAGAAACAATTATTTATTAAATAAAATAAGAATAATATTAATAATAATAATAATTATTATTATTATATATTCTTGAAGAAATATGTCCTGAAGCATATTCAGCTGCATGAAGTCCTCTGTCCACTATTCCTCAAAAGGGAAAAAGACACCAGAAGTGTCCAGGAAAATATAGACAACTTACATTTTAATGTTAAGATTTCTGCTGCAGGGCAAGGAAGAGTGGTTCCATGAGTAGGAGTCAATGGCGTGGGTTTGTATCATTGTTAAATCAAGTCCAGCTTATGGTCCGGTGTTGCATTTCCATGAGCTCTCCCATTTTTTCTGTTGCTTTCTAGCAACTTCTTTAGAGGGAACAGAACCAGAAGAACCTTGTTAAAGCGTAAGGTTTGCCAGACACGGTCTCTGCTCAAGTGTCCATGAGCATGAAATCTCACCTGGCACAACATTTATGTGGCTGACTCTAACATCCCTGCAGAAGCAAATAGCTTCAGCTTTGCTTTGAAGACTTGTTTGTCTCATTGGATAACATTAAATGTCAAACCAATATGTACAGCATTAGCATACTATATAAGCACCATTACGAATGCATGCCACGATTTCCATAAATCCCTCTAACTGTCTACTGTTTGTTAATTAATTTAAAGTCTATGAGTTTATTATCTGGGCCTCCGTGACCAAAAGGCCATTAATTTGTCCATTTAGGCAGGAATATATGGTCCCAAGCTGCGACAAAGAAGAAGGTGTTTCTGCATAGTTAGAAAAGTCACAGTTACGCCTGTCATAGGACAAACCGTGAAGACAGCTTCAGGCTTCATACAGGCTGTTCATGGAAAAACCATGAATGTCTACTTGTTCTTTCATTACACTTGATCTAAAAGTGCTGAAAGCAGATTACTCTGTCTCTATTTTTCCTTTAACAGCCTGTATCCCTATGCACTCATGCAAGAGGCTTTCCACTTGTGACCCTGCAGAAGTCCAATATGTGTGCACTGTTTGATGATTCTTTATAGCACACAAACAGTGAGGTAACGTATCCAAAAATTGAACTGGACTGGATTTAATACCCAGTTTTCCCAAATATACCTTAAGCACACACGACAAAACATATTACTGGTAAGAAAAACAAGCATTTTAATTAATTTCATGAGCACTTATTTATTAAACATACACAAGGATCCCCTTGGAATTTAAACTAAATAATTTGTCCCCATTCAAATGTGTCAAAAACTCAAATCAACTCATAAAATCAATGTGGTATACGGTAAAAGAGCCAATAAGACTGCAATACTTGACAGCTGCAGAAAGTGTCCTGCACATTGTAACCGTCTTTGGACAGATGTGTCTTTGTGTTACAATGATGTATGTAGAAATTATGAGCATGTTTGACAGCATAATGCATGTAGTGAGAAACCTGATCACTTACCATTTCACTTATGCATTCAAACACCTTCCACTTTGCGCACCATCAAACAGAGCAGGTATTGATCGGGCCAGGTTGTGCAGGATTATTACTTCACTGAAAAAGGAATAAAGTGCACCCTCCAAGTCCAAAGACGCCATTCAGCTGGAATTCATTGAAAATAAACTGAAAAGAAGCAGTGATAGAATATGTTTGATTGCCTGGTTGACATATTTAGTGTAAAAAAAAAGTGAGAAGGAAATATAAATCATATTTCCTCTTTCCTTTGACCTACAACTTTCCTTTTTTGAAGGAGTTTAAAGTGAAAGACCACTGACAAATCCTTTGAAGACCCAAAAAAGTCTGTTTTAATATAGGCGGATAAAGACATGTAACTCTTGAAAGGAGCTCTAATCCCAAATGTGCACCCAGATCCAAATATACACAAAAACCCACCTAACACCGTCTCTCACCATCCTGATCAGAGACAGATTTCAATGATTTTTCGATCCAAAAAGATGATAAATCAAGTTTCACGCAGAGTTTCACAGTTGCCTTTTGTGTACACACTTCTCTGGCATTTACTAGCCATAAGTTCTTGCTCCCCATGTGACTATTGTACACTCAGCTTGCACAGTTTGCCACCACTGTGTGCTACAACACATTAACAGATGGGAGCATTCCAGTCTTTTCCAGTAAGTCACCGCTTGTTACAGATATAGGACACTGGGCATTATTCTTTTGTCTTTGACAGGAGATCAGCTTGAAACCTTTAATGCAGCTTGCACGGTGGTGACACCTTGCGAGCAGATGTGCACAGGATGTAAATGAACAAAATGAAGAGGGATCTAGTGTATTTCTGCAATGCCAGTGGTCCATTTGGCTGACAACGATGTTCTATCTAATGACAGGCCTAGATAATCATAGGAAGAATGATGACGGTAATAACCATTACTGGGCTGCGTGATAGGCCCCTTGGTGATTCTTGTTTACAGTTATTAGTCAGCGCACTACCCCGTGCTGCATGACACATATTATTAATATCTGTGTGTGTTGGAGAAGGAGAGAGATTAAGTGTTATGGGTTAAACGTCTTCACCTGAATGCCACTTCTGGATTGAAGTGTCTGACTGTTTATGTGCCAGTGTGATTGTTTTCACATGTGTATGCACACATCAGTTTGTGTTTCATTTTATAATGGTATCCATCTTTAATGTGTGTGTATGATTGCATTTAGGTGTGTCTGCATATATGTGTGAGTGTGCTTAAGTGTGTTTTTGCAGTTCTGTTTCTGCTCAGTATCCATCTGCAGCGAAGCCATCCATCAATCTGTCGTCTCCCCAGCCCACCATATCACCTTTCCTCTTCCCACTTGCATTCCTCCCATCCTTCTCTTTTATCTCACACCTCTCTCTCTCTCTAACCAAGCCTCCCCCTTATCCTACTTCATCCCTGTCACCTACTCACGGTCCCATTTTTGGCATTACCATACCATGTTGCGGCTGCTGGACAAAAAACATGCATGTATGCTGAGGATAGGTTCCAGGAATGAAGAAAATAATGGTTCTTTTCTTGCTGCTTGTTTTGATTTGAGCAGGGAAAAGAAAAAAAATCCAAAGTTGCAGTGAAAAGACTCCCCTTACTTGACACACACACAAACTCACACACATATCAAGACCTCTTCATTCTGCAAGGGCCATTTCCTCCACTCCTGGGGGCACCCACTGGAAGCAACTAGCTGAGGTCAGTGTAATTGTAGAGGCCTTGATCAATGCTCATTTGCCTCTATGGCTGCTGTCATTTGCTCCTTCTTTCTCCCCACACCATACCAAACTCCAGCCATGCATCATTCATAAGGAGTGTAAATAGAAGCTCAGCAACTTTGGGGCCTTCTAACCTCTAGGCCAAGGCTGGCCCCTAAGTGCCCTTTGTGAGTTATGCTCTCCCCTGCCTGTCTGCAAACATGACAAGGTGTTCAGTTGCGGGGTAGAAGTGTCATCTGGGTGAACAGGATTTGACAGTCAACATAAAGGTATTTATGTGACTAACGTTGTACCGTGGCTTGAGGCCATGGATCGTCTCTTATGACGTACATAATTTAAATTACTGTTTCTATTTTTGATCTATTTATACCCACAAAGAATTCTCTTCAAATATTTTCATGATTACAGACATGGTTAAATTGTCAGTTCAAAATAAATACATTATAACTACACATGGCAGCTGACCATCTTTATGTAGAAGGAAATAACTAGTACTCATGGACATGAGGGGTGCTGTTGTCAACATGGAAGTAGCCGTAAACACATTATTTACCATTAAGCTATAATCCAGTTAACTACAATGGCAGGATTTCTAATGTTAAAGTCAGCAGTTTAACTTAAACATGACCATAACTAGTTTATGGCCCATGACAATAGCGCGATGTGCCTTTACAGACTAATGTAATTCTTGTCAACAAATGTTTAGGCTGTAATTTTTATTGCTGTGACTCACCCATCCCCACCCCACATCAAATTTGCACGATATAAAGCACTGAATATACAAACCATTGTATAACCCAAAATAGAAGGAAATAAGATTCACTCCACATCAAGAAGACAAATCCTCTCCCTTTGATCTATGCATCCCAAGGCCATGAAAGTCAAGGTTGCAAATTATTATCTCATTAGCCATCGCACCACTACACAGGAAATCACAATCCTGCCTGTGTTACTTTTTTCTCCCTTTCTCACCTTACCCATAAGACCAGCACATAAAAGTGCTAGCAAGCAGGGAGCTGGGTAATCAGGGAGGCATTATGTAAATAACTTCCTCCGCTGCTGCGCGGGAGCCACGTGTATTTAAACTTTCCTGCTGTTCCCTTATTTCGGCCTCCACTGGTGCCCGATCATTAGTTGCGCAAGCCTGGCAACTGAGGTAATGCAGGAAGGCAGCATGGTATCTGTAACATCAGTTGATGCTTTTTTGAATGCAGCTATTCTATGGTCAGGATAACAAGGTGAAGCTGTGAGGCACAGTGTGACCACATCTTTTATGATTGTTGAGCATTCCTTGCCCGGCAGATGCAAAGCTGGTATGTGTTCAGTGTGAATGCGCATGCATCTGCAAGGGAAAAAGATGAATGAGCTCATGAAAGAAAAACCTTCTCATAAAAATAGTGCACAAAACAATAAAGTTGCTATGTGCACACAGGCCTTGTGGATCTGACTGTACCTCCCACTCTTCCCTGTGTCTCCCCCTTGCCACCTCCATCGCCTCATCTCTACTTTGATCACTGCCCTCTCTTTTCATAGGCCTCTCTCCTTTGGTGGCTCCACTCACAAAAACACCGTGTGCGTGCGTTTGTGCGCATGTGTGTGTGTGCGTTTGTGTATGTGTGTGTGTGTCTGTGTTTTCTCCACCTTTCTTTCTTTCGTACCCTCCCAGGGTCTCACCTAGACTTTGATCAGCATCAGACTTGCACATCTCTTCCTCCTTTCTTGTTCCTCCTTTAGTTTTCATCTGTCTTCCTCTCCCATGCATCAGTATGAGCCTATACCTTTGTTCCACTAAGTTTTTTCCATAGCTTGCTTCTTTATGTTTCCTCATAGTAACACACGCTCACATACCTGCATTAGCCAACCAACATCACTTGGTGTTACATTACTCATTCTGAAAATAGAGACTTGAAACTGAATTTGAATTTGAAATAATCCCTAAATCCTCCCTGGTGCCGGACAAGCCTATCTTGAATTAATACCATTATCAAGGAACAATGACTTTTTCTAAGTCTTTGATCCGTGGAAAAAAAACAATTACAGGACAAACAGGACAGCAAGACTGCACAAATTTGGCACTCATTCAGCATATCTTTCCTGTGGCAGCAGTTAATTGAAGACTTGAAAGAGATAAAGATTTAAGAGGAAAGAGGAAAGGACAATGATGAATGGCACGAGTATCACAGGCCCTTGTATCTTCCATCAGTTCCTCCATCGCGAATCCCCACGTCATTTGAAGAAGGCAGTAGCTATGGTAACAAGGACAAAGAAGGGTAGAGTGAGAAGTAAGTATCAAAGAAGCGTGCGCAAGAGAGAAGCAAGCGCGGAAAAGTAGTGGAAGAGGTGGAGTATTACAGAGAGATAGAGAAAGGGGACATAAAGAGAGACAGTCAAAGCGAGAAGGGATGAACAGGCAGGGGCAGATCCAGACGGACAGACAGGTCATCTCCTCCGAGGTCTGACCCCAAACCAACAGTAGGTCCTTCCTGCTGCGTGGAGACGTGAGCACCGCGAGGCTAGTGACATTTGCAGGCATCACGTCTCAAGGGAAGCAATTTCACAGATACCGTGTACTGCTGCAAGAACTTCCATTTAGCAAATTTGGCCCTCCGGGATCATAAAAATTCAGGGCCATTTACTACCTTACCGTCCTTTGGTTTTCCCTAGATTTTGATCCGTGTTCATCGTGTTATGAGAGGTCAGTTCTTTCTCTCTGTTCTTGCTCAAAGTCTTACAAAGTTCTTGATATCAAGTAACGTGTTTGAAGATCCTTATGGTATTTTTCTCCTCTCGCACCAACAGAATTCATTCAAGAGGAGGACAGTTATAGAGTTGTCAAGCCTTTGTCTGCATGGCGTCTCAGTGGGATCGTCTTCTAATGTTTTCCCCACAGGCACAACTTTGGGAGGTAAAATCTGCTAGAAAGCCTTCAACAAACACAGGCCGGTTCTGACAGTGGCAGCCCACAGCCGGACTCTGCAGTGTACTAAACATACCTAGACAATACAGCACAGAAAATATAGGGATCCAATCCATGTGGCAGCATGCTAGGGTTGTTTTTGTCAGTTCCTAACATTGCTCTTTACCTAGAACACCCAGTGACGTGGCATGTATAAACAACTGTTCAAACATTCTTGTGGTTGTCTAAAAATGCTCCGTGTCCGTCATTTATGTATCATTTCCTTGATTAACTTCTGATATTGTAACTGAAAAAAGATAAGAGGGTGAGATACTACTCACCGATGACACAAAAACACTAGGGTGTAGGCAGGTGCGGCGTTTGTCCTGTTTTTCTGTTTCAAAGAAGTTTGGGGCAGTGTCTGTTACCAGTTGCTCTTCGGCAGTCACCGGTAGAATTGGTCAACGGTTACCAGGTTCAACACATTCAATTCAATTCAGTTCAATTCAATTTTAAATATATATTTTATTTATATAAAGTGCTATATCATAACAGACGTTATATCAGGGCACTTTTTATATAGAGCATCTCTAGACATGACTCTTTATAGTTATTATTTACAGAGACCCAATATTTCCCCCATGAGCAAGTACTTGGCGACGGCAGCAAAGAAAAACTCCCTTTTAACAGGTAGAGGCGTTGAACAGATCCCGGCTCGTGCTGGTGGTGGTGGTGGTGGGGGGGTTGTCAGCCTCGACTGGGATGAGAGAGAGAGGAAGAGACGGGGGACAGGAGGGAGGAGACAGGAGAGAGTAGCACAATAAAGGGACTATTAGCTATATATACTATAATTATACTAACAGGACTAATAATATTACTAATAGGACTAAATGAAATGGTAACAGTAGTAATCACAATAATTAAAGCAGTGGGTGTTGATCAGGCTCATGGGGCAGTAGGTGGACTGCAGCCATGGATCCAGACTCTGCAGCATCAGAGAGACAAGAGGGGAGAAAATGCACATAGTGATGAGTAGCTCCAATTAGATGCTGTATTCACACACATGGTGCCATTAGATTTTACTCCATTCTTACTCAGAACCTTTATTCTGTATTTACTGTAAACATTGATTTCAGTCTTTGTTCACCAACAGAATTTTTTTCTTTAGAATGCACTGCTTCTTTTGGCCAAAACAATAAGCTGTGAGGACAGAGATTTGTATTCATTATCTCTTCAATATGACATTATAAATTATCACTATAAATGCTATAAATTCTATATTTGTTCTAATGTCTGCAGACAGGTCTTTAAAATGGTGATTGGGCAAAATATTGAATCGATCTGGTTTTGTCTAAATTCCTATATAGAGTACTAAAACTTCAAAATCCACCAAAAACTCCACACAGCAATAAAAATGTATTATCTTCCTGTAAAAAAAAAAAAAAAAAAAAATCAGGCACCAAACTCATTGTCCCACTAATTCATCAACGATTGTGTGCTGCAAAAGGCAATTATCCCCAACTGACTTGGAGGTAATTAACACGTTCTTTCTCCTCCCGTGACTGTCTTATTTTGGGTTCCCATTCACACTCACAGTGTGCTGGAAAATTTGGTTGAGTCACAATGAACCCTCCGCTCTTTATTTATGTTTTACTCTTTTGTAATTTAGTTGTCACTTGGTAGACCTCCAGTGCACAGGAGAGAATGTTAATTTTTTCCTCATTAGTAACTGACATTAAATGTTTAGGTGTGGCCTCGTGGGGAGTCTCAGACAGAACCTTTGTCATGCTACGTCTCCCACTCACCACTCACCCTGTGAAAAAAAGCACAGTATATTTCACATTCTGTTTGCAGAGACTTTTAAAAGTTTAGGAGTATAGAGAAAGCTTATGTAGGGTGAAGTATGCAGGGTTAACTTTAACAAGCTATTATCTCTCAGATCAGAGAGGACAAATTTAAAAGATAATTGTGGTGTATTTGAATTTGGTGTGCCGTATTTCAACTAGGTGTATTTCTTATTATTCCTGCAGCCATAAAGACAGTATAGATTAGAGTCATCCTCAGGCGGGGATCCAGCAGCATATTCCAACCTGAGGGTAGACTTGCTGTACAGTAGGGGATGACAGCCTAGTGTAGTTCTCCCTCTCCCTCATGATAGTTCACTCTAAAGGAATATTCTGGTATTTTTAACTTTGTGTATTTCTCATAAATGTGGCTGTTGTGGCTCTATGGGTCATGCTAGTTTTGCACTTGCCACCTCCATTGTTGAGATTTTGGGAAGCAACATGAAGAAAAAGAGAAAAATCCTCCAAATTTTCTCTCTCTTACAACATTACTTTCCTCTGTTGAACCTCAAACAGCTAAATGCAATGGCGAATTATGCTGTGGGGTTTTATGAGTAAGAGTCATTTCATTGTGGTGGTCGATTCTATTTTTCAAACCAGAATCAACAGACAAGGAGCTAAAACAAACAGGTAGAAAGGCAACAGGACCATCCCGAAAGACAGTGGGCTCTCCGGAACCACCTTCCTGCAGAATTCAGACTAGAAAACGTATATTTCTCCAGGGATTATAGTGTGAGGGATCAAAATGTGTCCCACACCAGCAAAAACTAGCATCTGGATATATTCCTACCACTGGAAAAAAGATTAAAAAAAAAAGTGACATCTCAGATTAGTGTTATAGAAGTTAACTATTTATAAACTGTCTCTTTGACTGCCAGAACAATTTGTACCAACCACCCCCCCCCCCACACACACACACAAACTATTTTCATCTTGATTGTTTACCGTTGAGCCCTTTTCAATTCAATTGGGCAAACTGCTGTTTTGTCAACATTTGACAGTACGTTGAAATTACTTCTCTCTCCAGAAATAAGATAAGAAACTAAAAATGAAAATCGAAGTGCAATGATATGGAGAGAAAAGAAAAAAATTTGGATGATAATGACGTTCAATGACAAAATATTGTTTATTTTCTCCATATACTTAATACTACCACTTTTTTGTTTAACTAAAATACAAGCCGTAATCACTGAAATGCTTTCAGTCATGGATATGTGGAAATAAAGTACATAAAGTGCATGGCATAGCAATGTAATCTGACTTGCTTTTGTTTTGCCCTTTACTGTTATGTGCTTCCTCCCTGTCACTTTGTCCGTCCATCTCTCCCTCCTTTCCTTTGCCCCATAAAACAGTTGATTGACCCAACCTAGGAGTTCACAAATATGCCTGTGAAACTACCCATCTGTTCCAGGCACCGCTTGTGAAAAAATAAATAAATAAAATGTATGTGCGGGCGTGAGTGTGTGTGTCTGTGTGTGTGTGTGTGTGTGTGTGTGTGTGTGGGTGTGTGAGACTAAGGAGGGGGAAAAACCGATAGCCTTTGCACCTCATGCATGCATGTGAGCATGTTTAAAATGCAGCAAACGTAATGTGGTTTGCTCTCTAAGAAATTGGTTTGGGTGAACTCAGACAGCTGGGCGTGGACCCCTATTCAATCAAGATTACTTGTGTCTAGAACTTCAGACACTATAAATCAATCCACATAAATAAACCCTGTCAAATAAATGATTATTGTATAAATAGCACCACATTAATAGCAACAAAAACGCAAAGCCTAATCCAGATCAAGCCATTCTCATATCATTCACCTACAAGGCTCAATGTTTGACAGCCATTCCGGTTCACAATGGCTGACATAGTGACAGGCTCCATGTAGCTGCCACTTTCCTGAACCTTCGTGACCCAGAAAGTCCAAAAAAAATGTAGGTCTGGCAGCAGAGAGTACAGGAAGCAGATTATGACAAGTGGAATTCATGATGAGGGACCCACAGCCACACACAGACACAGATTGTGCCAGTGCATGCCCAGGCCGACGGTGCAGGCTGTATGCTTGAAGGGCCTGTCAGCAACTTGCTTGCCAGTTCACTGCTGCCCTCCTCCTTCCCGGGCCTTAATCCTCTCCTCCTCATTTTGATGTAGCAGGACTTTGGGCTCTTCCTATAATTGGAACACACCGGCTCTGGGCTAGGTGTGTGTGTCGGTGCCTGGTTCTGTGTTATGTGTGTATGTGTGTGTATATCCAACTGTTATAGTGAGTGTGTTCTGTTACGCACATATTTGTGGAGGAACTTGCAAGGTTACAGCACAACATTAAAACGTTGTATTCAACAGCACAAAACCATAGGTTATTTTTTATGTTAAATACTTCAACTACGTTTGATTATTTTAATAAACTTGATTTTTCAACAAAGCATATATTAATTTCTTTTTGTGTTCTATTTCATATGCATCTTGTAAAATCATGGCCGTTTTATGTTTTGCTATACATTGCAATCTATATACTATACACCATACACAAACATATACGGTTAAAGATTTGTTCTGACTGGATTTGATAGGACTTCCTCTAAGCACAGGTGTTAACATTACTGATGGCTCTGTTCCATGCTAGTGTCCCAGTAAGCCATGTCAGTGTGACAGTGAGCTGGCATCCAACCTCTAACCAGCAGCTAAAATGAATTTATTACTATTTACATATGTGCTTTTCCTATTGTGAAATGTGAAAACGTTTTAAATATGGCCTACCAAATGAATTTAATTGAATAATATTTGTTTTTACAGTCATAATATTACAGCTAATGGAATAAGTGCATAAAGCGACTGCGCTTATTATTTAAGTTAGCTAGTTAAATAAATGACGTGATGATTTCAAACCACGATGATGCTTTCAAGCACGCAGTTATGCCCACAGGTATCTTAGTAAGCAAGCTCTGTATTTAATCTGGAATTTCTGGAATTGCTTTCAGAAAAAAAATCACCGACCTTTTTGATCAGACTTTTTTGTGGAGTTTCGCATTCAGGTTATGCACCTAAATCAAGCTTTCATCAGTTGCTTGGCGTTGCGTCACTATCGGTGCGTCACGCTGTGTATCAGCTGCTTGGTTTGCCAGGCACCAGCCAACTATATCAAAGATGACTCAGCAAGTTTTTTTGTAAATAAACAAAAGTTATTTTACAATGTTCAGTTACTCACAAAACCATTTCTTTACATCCTCAAATAATTTGGGTGTGTTTCATTCCTCGTGAAACACGTGCAAACCACACATTCTTTTTTACTTAAAACCTGCATTTTTTGACCCCTTTTTAATTGATAAAAGTCCTCTTCTTCACTGTGTTTTTATAGTGTGAAGGCATCGGCAGTACCATGTATCATGTCCCCTGCATGCACGCACACATGCATGTGGGTCCTCGCAGGAGATAAACAAAAGGGGGATCTATTATACATAACAACTTCTCCACAGTGGTACCGTCACTGTCGGGTCAAGAATACCTTTATATCTTTAAGACAGGCTTACAGGGAGGTTATACTTTTAATATGATGTTACGTAACATTCTCACCATACATGACCCCAACCAAACTTTGGCCCCGTTCCTCCTCCTAGCATTCGACCCCCTTTGAACCATTCCTCCGAACCTCCACCTAACATCCCATCAAACACGACAAGTCCTCTATCCATTCCAAATGAAACTATTTTTATGCTGTATAAATAGTGTGGTCTTGTTAGTAAACTGATAAGTGTCTGTGACTGAAAAATATTTTTACATATTCTAACCACAGTTTCATCTTGTCAAGTTTGCAAATGAACAAACTTGTTCTGTTGTTCTCTGAATTGATGAGCTCACTCGAGCGGCTCTGCCTCTCATCTATGTTTGTGCCGCTGTATTGTCTTGTGTCTGTTTTTGTATCCATATCTGCATCATTCAAGGTCTGTTTATGTTTGTGTGGGAGTGCATAGTTACCTGACTGATCTTGGCTGGGGAACAAAGCTAAACGTCAATGCCGTGGTCTTCAGTGGGGACAAACATGTCAAGGTGCAATAATTTTTAATTACATCTCGAACCACATTAAAGACGTGGGTGTCTCTCAGAAATCTGAGATGAATTTACTTATATGTCGAGCCACTTAAGGTACCAGAGCCTAAACCTGGATGACGTAGTCCTTTGCACGGCTCAAGAAAATTGAAATAAGGTTAATATTATAAATACAATACAGAGTATTGCTCCCCTGTAAATTCAAAAAGTAAATCATAACTCTGCTGCCCCTTTGATTTCATAGTGTTGGTTTAAAAAAAATGGTAGAGAGAGCGTTTAACATTGCATGGTAGGTACAGTAGCTTGAGTAAAGGTAGTCATATGGCTAAAAAAAAGCTTAATTGTCATACATTTGAGACATTTATATGATACTTAAAAACGTAGCTATATACAACTGAAACTACACCTAAGAACGCTCAACAATTTATACACGTCACTATTTATTTATGTCGGTTACTTAATCACAGTTTTTACGTAACAATAGCAGTGGGAGTCAACAGTAAATCTGTGATGGTGTTTTGATATCTCTGAACTGTCTCATTTCAAAGAAGTAACAGAACTTGAGGGTAAACCAAAACACGTAAACCAAACACGGTGGAATCATCTGCTGTGGCAGGCTTTTCGAGAGAGATAACCAACTGCCTTGATGGACAAGAATGCTCTGTCAGTCTTACGCACATATGTGCCTTTGTCGCCACAGAGACGCATGTTCAGACAGATACAGTCACACACGCCGGCGCTCACTGGTTCAATCCCCTCGGTTGTCTCCCAGAGGTGCAGTCAGTCAGTCAGTGTCAATCTGCAAGTGTCACTCACAACGTGCTCGGAAAACCAAGTCAACGCCTCGCATTCCTCAGATGTTGTTGCTCTCCCAAAGCCCATAATGACATGTTTAAGAGCAAAGCCTTGCTCTAGATAACAAGTAAGTAAATGTAGATTACAAGTAAAATGCTGGTTTGACAGCTGAAACATGTTGAGAAATGAAAATCTGCTTAAACAGATACAAGTTGGTGAAAGAAAAGTCTCAAAGAAATTATGTGGTTTATTACAACTCGGATCTTATTCTATGCATCATTACCATTAGTATGAGATGAGGCTTGTTAGATTTAAACTAGCTCAAGTAAGTGCTGAGATCTGGTAACACCACAGACTTCCTGTCTTAACATACTTGCTGTAGTTTTCCTGTGCAATGAAAGTTTAACATTTCGGGTGCTGTTTTTTTGTTTGTTTGTTTGTTTGTTTGTTTGTTTAACGAGCAACATTTTGGATGGAATTACATGTAAATATCCCAAATGAAACACTTGAAAATATGTCTGCCTTATGTAAACCCAGCTGTGATCACCTAGGTCAAGTAGGATTGAAAACCAAACCAAATGTATAGAAGACATGACCAAGGCACTAGGACATATTAATATGGGCAGAAAGAAACAGAAGTTTACATCTGACAGGCACGAGGCTCCTAAATTGTCTGCTGTGTGACCATGTGACTTTCATAGTCTTTGATTTACATCAAAATTGGGAAGGTGAACAAAAAGAAACTAACCGATTGAAGAAAGTAAACATTTTTACTGGTGAAACCCAGGTGTGGGTGCAACATTACCCATAACTAATTTCTCTGGAACCTAAAATCAAAGAGCAGCAACAGATGTCAGGTCAACAGTTTCTCCACTGTGATTTTCAGAGTGTTTGCGTAAATGTTCCCATTTAGGACTCATTATGAATAACCATGAGTGACAGTCTGGTAAAAGGTGCTACGTCACTCATTTAGTGATTTTGTAGTTATGTGAAGATGACTGCATTGCGTGCTCTCATCTCCATACCTCTCATGCCTGTAGGTTATTACTTTTCTCACTCTTCTCTCTCCTCTTGTCTCCTATTCTGTCTGTCTGTCTGTCTCTCTCTCTCTATCTTTATGTCTTGTTGTCAGCAGAAACCTCTCTGGGGAGATGTATTGCTTTAGGCACTACAAGAGACCATGTATTAAACTGTACTTTATCTATTTCTTATTCTTCCTCCCCCAACTCCTGTTCTCTGCCTTTCAATTTTTTCACTTGATGGGAATAATTGATTTGAGACAGACAGACGAACCTTAAAGGATAAGTTAGGTTTAATACAACTTTGGTTTTATTTTCATAGTTTTAGTTATAATTTTGGTAAAATGTCATTGATTTCAATCACACTTTTTTGCCAAGCCGTTTGAACACTGACATTTCTACAAAGTCCAAGGGGGCAAAAAACAAGGGGGTTGTAAAAACGGCAACAGGTCTTAATTGTTTATTTGGCTGTAAAACATTCAATTTACTGCACCCAAAATGTAGTAATCCTTCATGTCACAGAAAAATGAATAAGTTTGGCAAAGACCCGGGGACTTGTTTAAAAGCTGCTTTAGTGTCTGAGTGCCTGTGTTTCTAGCCCCGTCAGGAATATCACTCGGCACGGTAAATAACTTTACCATGGCAGTAAAAGGTCAGGATTTAAAGATTCTTATATCCTTCACTAACAGCAGGAATTTCAACCATATTGTCTGTTGCTTTCAACCTCCCATTGAGTCACAGCAAACATACCTATTCACGCAGCTCAGTACATCTCTGCAGGGCCAGCTCCAGCATCGAAGATTTAAAAAATAAATAAATAAATAATTCACAGTGTAGTCATATACCCTCTACTTGTGAGCATGCTGAGTTAATAATAATAATCATCATCATAACATGCTCGTATTGGAGTGCAGCCCATCAATCACTGTTCGCTGGGCCCCACTCAAGCCTTTGAATAAAACAACAAATCGAGAGCATCTAGAATCTTTAAATTTTCACTCAAAACAGAAAACGTTGCCTTCAGATAAAGACAGATTAACCTCCCAACAGCCAGTGCAGAGCTCTCAGCTGCAGTACACAACAAAAAGACACTCATCTCGCACTTGATCTTGCATTTTAGGCATTTAGCTGATGCTCTTATCCACACATAAAGTCAGAATAGCAGTGAAATAGATCACCAATTTATATGGCATTGTTAAAAATGACATGTTGAATGTAACTGTTCTAAGTAATGATATAAAATATATGATTTGAGGCAAAAGGTTAACTAAGAGCTTAAAAAAGAGGGTCAATATATGAACAAAATGTTAAAGAATATTCTCATTAATTTTCCCTAAAGATTTTTTTCCACATCTTCTAAAGTAGAAAAGAAATTGGGATCATGAAATTAGGATTCTTGTTAGTAAGCCAAAAATTTGATATCACATAAAAGTGCTAATTAAAGTTTAAATCAACATCAGTGTAATTCATGGAAATCGCATAACAATTGATTAATTATACAGCTTATTAATCGTATTATTTCTACTATTGGAAATTTTGTTATCAGAGAAAAAGAAGCTGAGAATGGCAAATACTTTAAGGGAAAGAAATGTGCTTCTGATTTGAATTTCTCTCCCTCCCTCTCTATCTATCTTTTTTTTTAACATCAGATTTAATTATATAATGTCTAAATTAAGGCAAATGCTAACACACCAGTCAGTTCCCAGCCTTAGGTTTCTGGTTTTAGAGATAAGCTAGAATCGATGCCAGTCTAGCTCCTCTTGAACCCATGTGACTAGGGTTTTTTCATCTGTGTAAATATAAAAAGACAGTTTGTTCTCTGTTAAAATTATTGTAAAATTTTATATAGTAAAAAATCTGTAACTAAACTACAACTGCATCTAGTTTATGTGTGTGATAAAGATGAAAGAGTAGGTTGTATTGTCATCTGTATATTTTGGTTTCAACATGCATAGAATTTTTTGTTGCCACTTGTTTCCAAGTGTCATTTGCTCTGTTTTTATCTGTTTATCTGTCTTATTCTTGCAAAGTCTACAATTTTGACTAATAATGTTCCATTGAACGCACAAGTTACTGCAGAAAACTGCAGCAGTTTAGCCAATTAGTATAGATGTCTTCTTCCTCCAGAGAGAGTTTATTCCTTCAAGTTAGATGGTCTTAACGTAGTAGCTAACATGGAGGCCTCCATAAGATGTGGTATTTATTTATTTATTTTACATCAATACTCCTCTAACCTACCATATAATGTACCTTTGTCAGTGCAAGACACTGAGTATAGGCAAGGCCATTGAGACGTGGGACTGATTTTGTTTGACATTTCTTTGTTTCTTTTTGCATGATCCTAACAAATGATGGATGGACAGAAATACCAGGGAGAGACAACCTGAAAATGGAAGCCGCGATGAGAAATCAGGTCTTCTCAGACTCTTTCGCAGAAGTGTTTGTGAACCACATGTTTGAACAGCAAGTCAAACTGGTTTCCTGTAAACATGACGACTGTTGTCCTAAACAGGTGTGGACAGCCATCATCACTCCGGTAGACCTCTGAGCTTTTGCTTGTTCCATCCTTCCGCCTCCTCCCACCCCCGCCCTCTCTTTCACGTAGCCACTGTACTGCATGGTGATGAGAGATTTACTGACTGATGCGGGTCAAGGAAGAAATGCATCTGGGAAATAGAAAAGAAAGGTGAGGGTTGATAGGGATCTGAAGCCGGGAAACATGCAGGTATGCACTGTAGCATTTTTCCTGTGATAAGACAAACTATTTCAAAATGTAAAACAAGGATGAATAGGGCTAAGATTGTGGATAGAATATGTAACTTCGAAATGAGGCAGAAATTGTGACTGTGGTCTATCTATCATTCAAATAGTCACCAATTATGGCTCAATTTATTAGGGGCAATGCTGATGAAGAATGTAGCGTACTTGTTGCTTCGTACAGATAAATTTTTTTGGGAACTCATGGGAAAAAACAAAGTCGGTGAAGGCGTAGAACAGTATTACACCCCAGCAAATATCAGCAAGAGGGAAAAATTAAGGTTACATTCATCCTGAGGGAGGCACAAATGTTTGTGCTAATTTCCAAGGTAATCCATCTGAATGAGTGAAAAGTGTGGTGCTGATAGAGGAACACTATAGTTGTTAAGAAAAGTCACAAAAAATCATGTTCAGTTAGTGTTGTTACTTCATACCAGTGTCAATGGAAAATCATACTCCATTTTGTTCATAAACGGTTTGTCTCATTTGCTCGTGCCGGACATTGTGCTCACAGACAAGCTGATAAAGCCCCACTGTAGTTTCTTTATCTTTGCCATGAGTTGACTCACAGCAAGTTTTCTTTGCGGTTTTGTATTGTTTGCGTCTTTTGTTGTTGTGTTTACCTTCTCTTTCCCTGTTGTTGTCTTTGCTGTTCCAGCCCCCTGGCATGTACACAAAGTGCTGTATTTATGTTTTATCTGATACTGCAGAGGCCTAACTTCCTACCAACTTTACTATACTGTCCTCACTTGACATGTATCTATTAACATCAGCGGCTCTGAGGTTTGAGGTGAAGATATTCTTGGGGTCCACCTCTGGAACCTGTGGTTCATACATAGTATACAATGTTGATTTTAAGGGCTGGACATATATTTACATAAAATTTTTATTCAATTTTTATTTCCAAAGAAAATATAATCATTTACTCATACTGTATCTATAAATCCTTTATTCATTTCTATGAATTACCTAAGAATAATGTCTTCATGCCTACAAAGTCTTTGAATTACTGAAGATGTGAGGACATGCTTAACTTTACTGTACTTCATTTTTTAAAGCTTAATCTTTCCTCATCCTCACAGTTAGACACTGTCAAGAGATATAGCATTGCACAGTGCATAACATTAGATAGGATCAAGCCTGTTTAGACATGCAGATGTCTGTGCGTGTAACTGGTCCCCTACTTGTGCATGTGCCTCAGGGCAAAATGATCTCGACAATGCCTCAGTGTTTGATGTTCCCTCGTTGTTATCTTTAAATGTCAGTTTGATCACATCCTGCTGGATCAACCTTTGTATCTGCCCTTTAACTGTGTCTTGTGATCATTGCCCTATTCATTTTTTTATTTTTTATTTTGTATATCTAACCTTTATTTTACCAGGAGAGACACTAAGGACAATCTCTTGTCCCCCATGATGGCCTGGCAACTGCCAGAAGACACTTGTATGGGGGTGGCGGGTGGGGGGCTATTATCAGCCCAGATAAGTTACAGGTGGAGTGTATGCTGAGGTTTGATATATTTGGTAGAATGATATAGAGATATACGTAGTCAGAATTTATCAGCTTTTCTTAAAGCTGAAATCCAAAAAATTGTTTTGTTTTCAGATTATATCATATTTATTTCGTTATTTGCATTGCTGTGTGTCGGTAGTTGTTGATACTGCTATATTTTTCTGGGATTTAACTTTTTGTTACCTTTGTTAAGTTCTGTTCCACTAGCTGAAGAGCGATCACGCATAGAGCAAAGTAAGCATAATTTTTTATAGCAATAATTATAATATAAACTAATATTACAAAAGTTACATCAGCCTGCGATAATTTGGTGTGTAATATAATAACTTTGGCAGATCACAGAACAGGTTGTTTAGGCAAAAAAACAACATGAGGCAGCGTCAAAAATAAAAATATGGGTAATTTTAATTTCTTCTTAACGAAATTTGGAAACTTATGAATCTCAGCTTTAATGTCTCGCCTCTAGCCCCATGTGGTTACACACAAGTATATTACATAATCACTTATTCAACAACAGTTATGTCAGAAGTTTCATATAGTTTTTTTTTTTTTTTTCTAAACAAATGTATTACTTTCTGGAATTGAAAACCCTGCAGTTGAAAAGAAGAGTATTCTGCCTAAATCTTTGCTGCAGTGATATTTAAGAAGATCAAAAGAAACGGAGAAAAGGAATCATTCAGTATCTTCATGTGCAGTCATTCCATCACGGTAGCCTGTTTTTTCTTTTGAAGCTACTAACATGCCAACGATAGAGACGAGAACATTTTTCTATTCAGACATGTAAAATCAAAAGGGAGTGATCTCCTTCGCAATTTAGCTCTTGCCGTATTGTAGTGAGTTTTTCTCTTTTATTCTTTTGAAATTGCTTTTATAAAATAGCATAAACTCTTAATAAACTCACTGTCATGTCTCTCTCAGCCTTTTGTTAAGGCTCTCAGGTCAACCTAGGTAAGATATATTAAATGCTCTCCTTCAGTGACCTAAATGTAATTCCACCCACTTTTTTCCCCGGCAACTAACTGGTACTTTTCACAACCATGACTCAGGGTGGAAAAATTCTGCTATTACACGTTGTGGTCTTTTTTTTTAGGTAGAGCATGGGTTAGTGTGCATAATTACTCTTAAAATTGAGAGTAATCACTGCATTAATGGTGAAAACACACACGGGACTCCAGCATTCACATACCTGTGAAATCTGAATCCCTTATCATTGTTCTTTACCAGGCTTAAATGCACCTTCAAATTTGAGTGAGTGAGTTAACTGTTTAGGGCAGATTAAATTGGATTGTCGACTTCAGATGCATTTCTATTTTAAACCCTCTGTGTATCATGCCCTCAGGAGGTCGGGGGCATATTCAAGTGCTCCTGTAGCTGACCATGTAATTATTTGAGTCTTATATAAGCAATGAATCTGCTTGCTATTTAAATTGGTCCTGTGGCAGCATTCCAAAATTACTGTCGCCAAACAAAACAAGCTAATTGTCCCTGGGAGAAACGCTTAATCCAAGAGACGCTGTGCGAGATCACTATCTGTGCCTCTCGTAGGAGAGGAGGTGGTCAGTGTAGAGTTGCCCAAGTTGCCCAGCTCATTGCAAGTAAGGAATAACAGAAAATCAAACACGGGCTGCCTGACTTTGGAGTCATATATAAAATACTTTCTAACAAACTGAAGTGAAGAATTAAGTAGGAATCATCTTAACCTTGGTGTCAGATTTATATAAAGATGTAGTTCTAAGGTTGATATATTTATTGTTGTGCATTTAACTATAAAACGTTTTAAAAACCTGGGTTAAAGGTTTTACAGAAAGGCAGTCAAAATGCACAGCGCAGGAAAAAGAAATGTAGTGGTCTCCAGCTAACATGCACCCGCAGGTCCCGTAGCTATTTCACAAACATCAGCAAACCATGTAAATAGGTTATCTGCCTGTGCTGCACTGTTCTGTGGCCACTGAGATGTACGGCCATTTTTCAAATTTGAACATTCCTACAGGCCCAAATGTGGCGTAAATACTGGCATGGACATATTCTGTTTACTAAGGCCTGTCAGCACCTGTGTGCTGATATCAGCCAAAGAGAATGCATAGTCACACATTGTATGACTAAAGACATCCGATTATAGGACAGCTCTGACTGTGCCCCCACATATTAACGACTGGCGTATATAGATATTTGTCTCTGTTGTTTTTCTGTCTCGGATATTATTATATAACTCTGAAATTGATCAAATTGCTTAAATTATTGTCTAGTGTAAGTACAACTGTACTGCTCCAAAAAGAAATGCCTGTGTCTGCCACAACATACCAGACGCATTAAGAGTTTTACTCCCCAAAATCAGATAAATATAGGTGGGCTGCACAGCCATTAACACACCAGCCTGTTTTTGTAGGGAAAAGAGAAACATAATGACAAAATAGCTCAAAAGAAAATAGTGGATATTACTGTAAGACTGGGCTGAACTTAGTTTTCCTTCCAGGAATACAGCTCGATTACGCAGCGATAAGCAGCCATGGCATATAGGCCTTGTTTTGTAAACCCTCTGGTGTAGCATTGCATGTGACAGAGACTGTCTCTATGTTCATACAAACACATTAGGAGAGTGCTTAATCTGGACCCATTCAGCCCGCACTCCTGTCAGCATCGGGGACAGGTTTTTAAACGCAAAACACTTTTTCAACGCTCCGCAGACAATGTTGCTTTCAGCAAGAGTGAGAACACACCAGCTGGTGGTGTTGCCAATTTAAAAGGGAGCAGGGCTTAAGCTGCCAGTGGGGACACATAAATTAGCATCATGAAAGACACCACCTAGATTTATTTTCCAAATGGGAGAGTAAAACTCGACAGAGGTCACTGTTCTCTAAATGGGCAACCTTAAATATAAACCCCATCTTCCACCCACCACCTGATATATATACACCACAGGGACAGCCTCCTTGGCAGGATATAATTGCTTGATTTGAATGCAGCCTCCCACCCCTCCCGTAGTAGCCTTGTATAGGCAGGTTTAGGTTCCACCCCCCAGTCAACAAGTTCTGCTGGCCAGTGCTGACTTCCTCTGATTTAGCTGTAAAAATTCAAATGTATTGTGCTAAGTAACTTTATTTTTCTCTGATTTCCACTGGGGTTGTGTGATTAGAAGCAAATGTTGCAACAAAGAGGCAGCGTGGTCAAAGTTAAAAAGGGTGAGGGATCAAGTGATGCATCAAAAGGAGTGTAGGTGATTCAGACTAAAGACAGATATTGTGACGTCACAGTGCTCCAAAGAATGTTTTTTCTTTTTTTTTTCACAATAAGCCACAAAAAGTGGGATAAATGGACAATATGGATGAGCTGGATGAGCTGGATGAGCTGGATGAGCGTACGTTTGAAAGTTGCTGACACGCCAGAGAAGCAAAGCAACAGGATGCAGTAATTCAGCACAGTTTTACAGCACTATGTGCATGATGCTAAACAGCACATCTCTGAACTTGAAACAACATATTTTCAACATGATGTTTTGACAGCTTTGTTGTGAAGAGTATAGGAGTTAATGGCCAGTAATATAATGCTCTGCAGGTTTCTTGATGATTATGATGTTCTCGTCAGCAAGCCAAGTCAAACAGAAGAAGTAGTGAACCTGGACCTTGGCAAACACCCCCAGATCTCCTCCCTGAAACCTCCCTTCATAGTTCCTCCATCCCCTCCTTGCCTGATTTATCACGGTCGTAGTTGGACCCAGAGAGCCAGGGGAGGGTCCTGCTGCACCAGATAACTCCAGACAATGCAGACATCCTCACCTCCCCTCATGTCAGGGAGTCAAAGCCATATCTCTGCCTTATTCACTGGTTTGAATTTATGTTTAAACTTAAGCAAGGGGAAACAATGTTCTCTGACTCTTTTGTTTAAACAAGGATCAATTAATCGAAACCAAAAGGAAACAACCCAGACGCAGATGTGTGTTTTAGACTTTCAGCATAGAAACAAACTTGCTACAGCCCTAGAGTGATACAGTTATGCATTGTGCAGCATTTCTTTGGAAGCTACTGTGTTTTCTCATGCAGTATAATGAAGTAGCAAGGCGTAACTCAGCCACTCCAAAAACCTACCACAATGTTTAAACACGTTAATCTCACTAACATCGGCAACGGTTGTCCATACATAGGTTACATAAACGCACATTGAGCTTTCCATCTTTTTCCTCTTTCTTATCTGCAGTGCTGAAGTCTTCGTTATTCTATGGCAACCTTAGTGTTTGAGAAAACACAAGAGCCCATTAAAATAATAGGCCCTTCGCTAAGGGTGGCACATACTTTCTCTGTCCTCTGAGGTAGTCTGCCGGACAATGTTTGTACTGTTATGGGATCTCACACAGCTGACCGCGCGTGTTTGCTTTTGGGCATTTCTGTATGAGAGACAGAAAGATAGTATGTGTGTGTACATGGCTGGCGAGGGAGGAAGCGTGTGTGCATGGGCGACTGTATGTCTGTGCATCTGTGTGTGATAAAGAAAGCCTGTTATCGCTGCATATCAACGAAGATCTAGCACAAGACCCATGCCACTCCTGAATATAGTGCCTGTTCTAAGGAGTTCGACTTACCTCTCTTCAGACACAGCTGGATTCACAAAACAGAGCAGCGTGGCTCTGATTCACTCTCCAGGTTGAGTTTGGCCTCTTTGTGAGCCTGCTGTGAAAACCATGTTTGTCATACCAAGTCCTGGTTTATACCTGGAGATGATGATATCAGCTTGGAAGATCCAATGTTTCCTTAGAATGTTCAGTCAGCCTTTAACACAAAATGCCCCAAAAAATATAATATATACTACAAAGTACAGCATCTTTCTGAAACAGTGTATAAGCTGAGGTCATGAGTGGTTCAAGATGTTTTGTAACCTGCATGCTTTTTATAGGTATTTTACATATAATACAGAAAAATAACAGTCACGTTTCCCTATTAGTCATAAAGCGATTTATATATAGTGCAATTACCATCCCATTATTTATACCGTAGCGCAGCTTCTTTTTGCATTCAGTTATTCTCTCCGCATAAGACCTGGACAAAGTAGGGCACAGTGTCTGGGATATGCACTCCCAGTCTGAAGCTCACAGGAGCATCCTTACTGGCAGCATGCCATAGAGATCGCGTTGCAGATTAGAGTTTTAGTTACACAAAATACAAGGTTTTTTTTTTTTTTTTTTTGTATCTCTCTTTGTGTTAAATCCGCACTGGAACAGAAATAGTCACCTTGGTTGAGTTAAAGGTAGCTTACTGCCAAGCCTGAATATTGGGAATTGGGAAAGAGGATAACAACCGCAATTACCTTTTTCCTTTTGGCTTCACCACTGACCCCCTTTACTGACTTGCTCTGTGGCTTGTAAGCTTACTTAAACTCTCAGAGATGAAATTATGTTAGAGATTCCTGAACTGCCACCAACTTCTCAATTTTTGTCAAGTGTTTCAAAAAGGTCTGGTGTTGCTCCTGTGAGTAGGAAATATAAAGTCTTGCGGCCTTTCTGAGCAATCAACCACTCCACTTACCTCTGGTAATCAATGGGTTTTCTCATTGAGGATTTCATTCACCAATGCTTGTGGTTACTGGGGTTTATTATATATATGCCAAAAAGGTAATATAAATCTAATGGGTGGTAAAATTGGGTGGTAATTTAAACTGAGTTATTAAAATGAATTTCCAACCATGTGGGTTTTTTGCCACCTATATTAATAAGATTATTGAGTCTGCTGGTATTTTTTGTGTTTCAAGGGCAATAGTTTAAAGTTTTGGGAAATTCACTTTCTTGCCAAGATTTAGATGAGAAGATTGAAACCACTCCCTTGCCTATACAGTCTATATGTAGCTACAGCCAACATCTGGTCGGCTGAGCAAAAAGACTGGGGTTGAACAGGGAGGGGAACAGGCTATTTCCAAAGATGACAAAATGGAGGCATCCAGTACATAACCATTTGTTAAGCCTGGATGTGTTTACAAACGTTTTCGTTTTTCTTTTGGATTATCTGATTAAGCAATACGTTCTTAATGGATCTTCTTACATATTGGCCAACTCAGGCTAGCTACAGACATTGGAGCAGTGTTGCTCTTCCCATTTAACTCTCTGAAAGAAAGAAATGGATGCATTTTCCATTATATCAAAGTATTCCTTTAAAACCTAAATTCCACAACTTGCCTAGTGTTTTATGTGTGTGTGTGCGTGTGTGTGTGTGTGTGTGTGTTTGTGCATTACATCTGTGCAAGTTATCTTTGTGTGTGCATGCTTGTTTTTATATGTGCGTATTCATGAAGCAGTTTTGAACTTTTCAGTTTATACAGAAGGCAGAGGATTGCCTGCCTTGAAAGTGCATTTATCATACCTTAATGATATCCACCTGTGAAGACAGTGGAGGTTGGGGCTCAGGGTCTATCGATCACATTCTGAGGCAGGAAGGACGGAAACACCAGTGAGGCTGTCAGATGAGAGGGCAAGGAAAGAGATAGGCCCTCTTGACGAGTCACAGACCATTAAAGCATGCAGATAATGTGAGAAAGGGGGTCCGAAAAGAGACCAAGTCAGAGCCATAGAGAGTGATGTGAGACAACACTGCAAAAACACAGAAACCGCATCTGGTTAATCATATGCAAAGGAATTTTTCTGAGTTGACTTTTTTTTTTTTTTTTCCGGAATTGTTGTGGTTTCTTTTGAAACAGTCAGATCCAGTAAATCACAATATGAGAAAAATAGAATTTTAGATGTTTTGCTGTAGCTCGCTAAAATTTTGACACTCATTTCCTCTATGTGAAAATGCCACACACCAGCTTTTCCAGGGAGGCTGAAAGAAATGCTAAGAATGAAGTGCAAATCTTTCACCTAGGCTTGGCAGTTCAGCCATACATAATAGATTTAACATCTTACAGTAATTCTTGTGAAAAAAAACCCTGTACGTAGCATACTTTGATATAACTAAGATCATTTTGGCACAAAGCCCAATGTGATGTTTTGTCTCGGAACAGCACACAAGTGGAAGTGGAGTTCCGAGCTTGAAGAAGAAAAATCCAGAGCCACACAGTGCTTTTAATAAAACTGCGCAAGGGCTGAGACAGCAGCCATTAAACAAAAAGAGTGTTGGCAGGGGCCTCGAACCATTGTCTCAAGGTTACCGAGGTATCTGCTGGAACGCCTGTGAACAGGTGTACTGATGCCCTGTTAGCCATGTTAATGAAATCATTAGTGCCAGGCTTCTGGATGCAAGTGTCTCCGTGGGATTAGGGGAAGAAACCCTCGACCGTCTGTTTAGCTTACCTGTCACACTCGAGATGGCTCTCATGATTTAATTAAGTAAACAAATGCCACTGAGAGCTCCCCTTCGAGAACATGGCTAAAGCCGTGCTTGTGTCCATTCATTAAAATAGATCAAACGTTCATTGCAATGTGAATTTTTTTTAAAACTATGCATGAAACAAACATACCCATTTATACTAAAATGTAAACTTCGCTGGGTAAGTACCTTTGCTTTACTTGATTGCTGAAACGCATGTATTCTTTACTGGCATGGAACATTTTTAGACGCACTGGTTATATTTTATGCATTGCTGAAGAAGCACATAAGAGAAATCTTGGTAGACCTAACGTACAGTAAAAGAGACAAACCTAATGGCTATCTTACTTGCATAAAAAATAAAAATAAGGTGAAATGCAAAGCAACAGGCTTTAAGAAAGATAATGTGTGGGAGTTTCCACATGGAGAGTTTCTGCTTTGCACTCAGTTTAGTCCAGTGGTACACCAATGAAAACAGAGATGAAGTTCTGAAATTACAGCAATAACAATTAAAGCTGAAGCATAAAATGCATTTTACTTCATGACCTTAAGGAAACGAGTGGCAGAGAAAAGAGACAAAGAGAAGTGAATGTTGTAGATAAAACTGACTCAACAGAAACACAATCATCTGAGCTGAACTAAACTAAATGATTAGAGGACTTAAAAATACATCAAAACCGTTGATTTATATATTTTATTGATTTTGAAGGACACGTGTCATCAGAACCAAGCAGCTAAAATATTACTTGGTTGACAGGGGGACTGTGGGAAAGTGTGACAAACAGAAGCAGATGGCTGTGCTGTGTCTGGTTCAGTGGAACCTGACTAAACCCATTTTGACCAGATGAATTATTTGACAAGTAGCAGGTGGAAGACTACTCCAAATCCCAACTGCTTGGATCATTTAGTTTTACTGCACAGTTCAATGACTTTTCTTACACTTCTGTTTATTACATGTGCATGTGCTGCAGACTGATGAAATTGAAAAAAAAGAAGAAAAAAGTTATTTTGATGAAAGAAATAAATTTTTGATGTGATGCTGGAAGCAGGCTTTAAAGATTATATCCTGTTACACTAAACAATTCTTCAATTACTCCCAAGATTAGTACTCATTAGGGCACATTGATTTGCTGTTCGGTATTATAACTGACATGCAAAGACACACACACACACACACACGCACGCACGCACGCACGCACGCACGCACACACACACACAAACATTTCACGTGAAACCACAATTATTCTAAATTGCCTCAGGAGTAAGGGAGGGTGTACATGCACAGCTGTCACACATACTGGCTTTCACTCCTATTCATACAAAGTCTGCAGAAGAGCTTTGACAGCCAGATTCACATGCCTGGGCTATCTTGCTCATTTTATTGAACATCTCCTCCAACTGAAGACAGAAGACACTAGTGGAATTGATTGGTTGTCAGCATGTGGAGTAATAGCGCTGCTCATTTTGCACTGAAAATACATATTCCACCCCCACCCTCCTGCTTTGAAAGACTGATGCAGTGATGAGAGGGAACAGTGATCAATGAACTGCTGCCTTTGTGAGGGTGAATACACAGAGGATGTAACATTGATTCTCTCAGAGAATGATTCAGAGGATCACCTGACACTAAGCTAGGGGTAAACACACACACCTTCAGTGAAGCATGCACTGCCAAACTTCCAACTCCTCATCAGGGTGTGTGGTAACACCTTGGACATATGATTAAACCATAGTTGCTAAGATGAAGTGAAAAAAATGTCTGGACACACTTCTGAAGCCATTTCAGCATCCCTGAAAGACACTTTATAAGATACATTAACCAGTCGATTAATGCGCACACACTGCAGTTCTCCAAGCCCCGGTGTTGTTTTTCTCAGATGTGTCCTGCAGTCAAACAATGCCACATTCATTCAGCAGCCTGAAACTTAACAAGAGGGTGATGCAAATTAAAGTGGCATTTATTTCATTAAAAGTGAGCAACGGCGAGGGATAAAACATTAGTGTAATTTAATTGAGAGGCTGACAGCAAACTGAGATGGCAGCGGTCCACTTGCTTGCAGCTAGTACACTACAAAAGCCCTAGCCCTAGAAGAGTGGGAAACCTTTTTTTTTTCAACTCACCAGCCACTGGCTAATGTGATACAAAGCCACTCTATAAGCTGAAGGCACAGATTATGCATTTGTAGTAACACTTCAAAGCACTGCCATCCACCAGTGGGTCATTTCTCAACAGCCAGTTTATATTAATATACATCCATTTCTCTTAGACAGATATAAAACAGCAAATTTTGTCAAGATTTATAAATCGCAAGCTTCAGCTGCTGATAGAAAAGCGGCTAATTTGAACAATGTTTACGGGTGTTTATGCTTAGGTTATCTTGTATGCTTCCCTGTAAATGGCAGCTCCTTGCTTGGTCACTGCAGGGTGGTGCTGCAACAAACTGCTTGCGTTATTTTGGGTGGTTGTGTGAAATGTGTGTTGGTACTTAAGTCTCAAGTGGACTGCTGGCTCTGATAGGAAGGGAGCCTCGCAGTCATCCTGTAAGTGTCACTTCACAAAGCCCATTGCATGGCCTTGTGGACCTCATGTTACAACTGGTTTTCCAGGTGAAAACATCCCACGCTTTGTAAGATTCAAAGATGAATCAAGCATGAATCAAGCATGTTTGGCATTCGAACACTGTGCCTGCGCTGTTTGCATTGTACAATGTTTTGAACCCAAATGCTAGTTTCACATTATATGCTTACATCAGAACAAGTACTCAAGTACAAGCATAACTGTTCAGTATCCAAACATAAACTATGGTTGACAAAGATTAAAGGGTGTGTGTGCAATGAGGCAGCGTTATGCGCAGGTGTATACGGCAAACCTGTTTGTCCTGTGGTTGCTTTATCTTATGAGTGTGTTGAAGAATGACTAAGCCACCCAAAGCCAAATAATCATTAGCAGTCTGGAGTCTGAGGCTGAGGACTGGACAGATTTATGACATCAAAGGCGCTCCCATGCTGTGAACACCCATGCAGCAGCCTTCTTCATAGCACAATGCTGAAATAATTAGCTTCCCATTGTTGCGTGAGAAATGGAGACAGTATCTGTTTAGCACAGTTTTATAAACCCTCCAAAAACAACTCAGCTAGTTATTATGTGCAGTGTTGAATGGTTTTTATGTGTTTATGTGCAGTTTCAGTTTGATCATTAGTGACTTGGCTCAGACTATAGGGGAGTATCATTAAAATGGCAGGGTAATCAGGGTGATCATGACTCTACTTGGCTTTAAATGCCATATATAGAAGGTTGTAAGCAAGCAAGTTGTGGAGGCCACTAATTGCTCTGACTGAAGCCCCTTACAGCAGTAAGATTTTCAACATGATGGCGTTCCATTAGACAAATACTTTTTTATATTTACCCGTTACACAAAATATACAGAGATTTATGTCCACCACTCTTTATGCTTGATGTTTGTGCTCAAAAGTTGACTCTATGTTTTTACCCGAGTTTTTGTTGCTCCTTTAAAATAAACGATTATTTACCGATGGGATGATGCCAATTAAAAGAGTATTTGACTGTTACACGCAAAGTTGCATTCCACCTTTGCTACAAGGCCAAGGTTATGAGTAACAATGAAATAAATGAAAAAAATGCCAGTGATAATCATCAGAATGCAGACTGTGTTACCCATTTAACTTGTAAAATTGTTTAAATTCCTGTTTGATAACACCTGCATGGATCATACTTGAAGAATTTATTGCACGTGACATATCCACATGCACTCAGCCTGCGTGTGAATCATGGATGACATAACTGTTCGTTTTCTGTTCAACTCACCTGCACCCCTCTACCTCTTAAGGAGGGGAGACTATAATATAATTATCAACATCATATTTTGCACTCACAGTCCCAGTGACTGACATTATACATTAAACCTAGTACTTAGTGGGAGACAGAATGACTTCACTGTGGTGTTTAAAATTTAGTGGCAGTGGTACTTCAAATATCTCCAATTGGATGTGTGCTAAACCGAGTTGGTTCTCTCTGGGAAAGCTTCATTACCCACATGCCATCAGTCTGTGTGACTGAGCAGTACCCATTATTAATGTGTTTCAAGTCGAAATGCGAATTACTCTCAGCGTTGCAAAATCACAAACTAACAGACCGAGCCGTCAAATCAACCCACAAAGCTTTTATGAGGGACTGGTTTGCTGTGCAGCACTGAAAACACTGTGCCTGCATGAGGTCCTTTACACAAGGTTCTAAAATTGTAGAGGAGGTATTTTTTTTCTGTCCCTCAAAAGAGGCAAGGATGCAGGGACTCAACCCAGTAATGACTAACAGGAGACGTCGGCATGAGAGAGACACAGGGAGGAGGAGGAAGGAAAAGCTTGAGAGAGCAGTTGTGGCAGAAAGTAGATGCTGTAAGGAAAAATGAGTGCTACAAATGGTTCTGTGACAGTACCGTGTGTCATGTTGGCAGCGGCCTAGACATACAATGGCTTGCTGTGACACTGACAGGCCTAGCAAACGACAGCACATTGCAGGGTGTCCGGGGCTGTAGTTGTGGGTGGTGATGATGACGCACTGTCTGATGACAGAAAGAGAGCGCTTGTTACTGGCAGAGCTCTCCAGCTAATTGGGGATAATCATCAGCACTGTCCAGCGCGAAGTGTTTTGGGACATTTCATGGGAAAAAAAAGTGGAACAATTTGCTTTGGAAAAATGAAGGGCGTAGTAAGACAAGGGGAATATTGAAGCATCAGACACTTCGAGGATAGCACCTGTCAGTCATTTCATGTTGGAAATTTAAGATCATACCATACTGTACCTGGAATCCGGTGATCATGATATTTGATCACCCCCCCCTCCTGTACACAGGCCAACATTTTGCAGCACCAACACTCATTATCATACCAGGGATGAACTGACTCCGGTAATATCTTAATACACAGATGAAAAGCCCAACTGTTGTACAGTCATTTCCTTCCTTGGTTCCTTCTACATGGCTGGCCAAAAAAGCTATAATTCAGTTATATGTTGAACTTGACCTGAGGCTGTTGTCCAAAGTTTGATATTTAATTAAACTACAGATGGTTGCTAGTGATTAAGATCATCTTTACAAAAAAGAAAAAAACAGAAAAAGCAGGCTACCATGCCGGCTGCAAAGGATGTTCAAGCCTCTTCCTCTAATACAGAAACACAACATAAAGGCACATCTCTTCCAGCAATCCAAGAGAAGAATAAAGGTCTTACAGTAAAACCCTCAAACCCTCCTCTTGAAAACTAACTCCTGTGTTTTGGAATATGTGGTGCCATTGGCAGATAGTCGGCAGGGAGGGTTGAATGGAATCAAGCACAAATGAGTCCATAAAGAAGCGATCAATTCTGAATAACAAGAAATTAATCTCGCAAGCACTTCCACAAAGGGATTTGAGAAAGCACATTGCTGTCCTCAGCCTCCTGGAGGAAGTTGAAAACATTGTCCAGACTTTCTCATTCCTGTGTTCTCCTACATGCCCATGAGGACTGATTCCATTCGCCTTGATCCACTCAGCAGATTCCATTCCATTTTCCCATCGATTTCCCCCAGCAAAGGCCCGCAGATCTCACCTCCCAAAGAAGAGCAAATTAAAAAACCTGATACCTGGTGTTAGAGTTCAGGCTGAGGCATGAACAAAAGACTGACACAACTGGAGACCTTGCCTCTACAGTTTAGTTCTCAGCACGAATGAGTAAATTAGACAAAGTGCAGTAATTAGGATCAAAATGTTGGCAGGTAATAAGAGTGCTTGCTATTGATAGTGACAGGCAGTGTAGTGTGCCTTTATAAAAACACAGAAAAATTGTATTGAATCATGAAAATTAATTAAATTATACCTGTAGTATTTCACATATTGACTTACTATGTCTTTTAAGGCCAAATCCTATTTTTTTTAAATATCTGTTCCCCATCTGCCACATTATTTCATTTCCTTCCTTGCCCTATCAAAGGCTCTTGACTAATTTTCCAGACTCGATGAAAATCATATTCTTTCAATTTTGCAGCTGCCTAATAAGTTTAATAGTGATGTTAGGGTGCTTGGTCAGGACTTTTGGTTTGTGAAATAATGCCAAGCCTATTAGGAAACGTTTTACTGATGGTGTACTTTTGAATTACGTCTGGTATGTTTTCTAGAGTGTTTTCTATATTAATTCACATTCATGTTAGATTGAATGTAGTGTCTTTTTAATGAACTGGAGAGAATGCAGTTCCAGTAAATGTAATGGGGAAATTGCAGATCTGTTGGCAACATCCATGCTAACACGTGATGTTACAGCATGTAGATAGTTTGGTACTGAGGGTTAACCTTATATATTTCATATCTCATTAAAGAAAATTTATATAAAAAGGGATTTTGCTATAACATAAATTTCACATTTTAAGCTTTCCCTCCTTGAATAAGTTATACACACAGTTACACTTTTTCCCCCATGTTAAATGTTTTTGTGTTCCGTAATTGGCAGGCTATAATCTAAGTGTTACCATAAACATTATCTATCTGGTTTGCAGAGCACTATGAGTTGGGTGACGTCCCTTTATACTAAACAGGCAGCATTAGTGAATAATCATTCTTGTTTCTCTGTTGCTAATTAAGTGTAAATAAAAGATCTTCTTTTTTTCACACTAACTGAAATGTGTGCACATGTTTTTCCTTTCATTCTCTCTCTGCTGGGAGCTTCAGACAGGTTAGAACAGCATTGCAGCTCTCTTATATCCTGGAAGAGACAGGATGCATTTCCTTCATTTAAGACAGTGGTGAAATGCTTTTACCTCTGTTCCTCAAAACAGGACCACATATGCACCAGAGCACTTGATATATATTGTATTGGCCTAGAATGCTGTTTTTTTTCATCTCATTATTTTCCTATATAACTCTGGGGGGCATTCATGGTTTACACTACCACAGCCATGATTAAAGGTTTGATACAAACATGGGAGTTTATTAAGTCAGTTTGGAATAAATTGTCCACTAAATGGTACATGTTAATCATAGCACCCCCACATGAAATGGAAATTAATTATACTCCAAAAATAAATGTGTATCCACTCAATAATTGCTCTTACATGGAAATGTATCACCTTTATTACATATATTTTGCTTTGGTTCCCTACAATAACCTGTAATTGACAGCAATGGTTACGGCTCGTTTTCTCAGCAAACATGAATGAAGTATTTCATTGAAGCTGTGATCCAACATGTTAATCAATACATCTCTTAAAGCGGCACTGTTATTGTAGTCCTTTTATGTAACTGGACAATAAAAACTTTACAGCACCTTTATCTCATTACCCAGTGAGACTGAACCAGGATACAATGTCTTTGATTTAGCAAGGATACAGGAGAGACTGTTTACTTGACTTTAAAGCAGGATTATCTTTTTTTAATATATCTAAAATAGCCTTTTTATTCACATATAATAGGTCATACATGCGCACTAAAATGCTGTATGAACCAATATCACTAATAACCACATGCATGCAAGCAGATTCATTATGGATACTCCCCTGAATGCCATTCTCCTCTCTAAAGCTTTATTTTCCTATTTACTTGTGAAGTGGTGAACAATGGAGGCTTTTCTTTGTTTTTTCTCTTCTTTAATAAAAGCCTGTAGAGAAAAAAAAATGCCCTACAGTATGTTAGTCATAAGCCTGGACATTTCCTTTCATGAGACACTTGATCCTTCTGAATTACAATGTTTCTGGTTTGGCTAGTTATAGACCAAGCCCTCTTTTTCATTAATATGCTCTATATAGTGCATTGCTGTCAATTCTCTTTTTGTTCCAATGATTTAATTATTATTTATACTGTGCCACCTGTGCATACAGCATGGGTATGCTGTACCAGTTATTGTCAATGCCCCTCTACTGATGATACACTTACCTCTGGATGAGAAGAAAGAAGAGCTCCTGTAATCAATTACTTTCATAGAGGGACAATAACCATACATATTCTTAATAAACAAGACTATTATAGGTAAGACTAGTAGCCTTTAACAATTTCTCATGCTGCATTTTACACTGATTTCTTTTTATTGGTAAATATTAGGTGAAATTTGACTATAACAACCTTCATCATCAGGCGAGTCAGCTGATGAGATTTGTCTGTGATTATCCCTGGTGTGTGTGTGTATCTGTGTAATTGGTGTAGAGGTGTAGAGTCAAAATACAGAGGCCAGACAGGAAAAAATGCATCATGTTGTTCTTTACCTGCTGATGATATCTTGATCTCTCATCTCCTCTCTGTGTAAGGTACTCATCATACTTCCCATTGCCAGTTAAAGAAACATCATTGATCTTTGTTTTCTTTGTTTGTCTGTACTTAGAAGATGGAAGGTTGTGTATGTGTTTTATGGACCCTGAGAGCAAGAAAACAGAGCTCACACCTCCCACTGCATGATAGATGTTAGCAGTGCCTTAATTCTGACGTGATCTATCTATCTATCTATCTATCTATCTATCTATCTATCTATCTATCTATCTATCTATCTATCTATCTATCTATCTACCTATCTACCTACCTACCTACCTACCTACCTACCTACCTACCTACCTACCTACCTACCTATCTATCTACCTACCTACCTACCTATCTCATTTTTTCTTTTTTTTCCAAGCAATCGATCAAGAACGAAGCACCCCAGTACGAAAGCAGACATAAAGACAGAATATAATCAAGTCAAGGGAGTAAATTGACTAAATTGCACTTCCACAGTATCGAAAACAACATTTAGTAAGTGATAAGACAGGAAAACCTTACTGAAGCAATAGAAGGCATTATCATTCATCTGTGCCTAAGGGTGGTGACCTCCTAACAGCTTACAGGTAATGTATGAGTTGCATTAGAGGGGGCTGTTTTACCTGCCCACCCCCAGCCTGAAAGATGGCTACTTTAATGGCCTCTGTGAAACAAGGGCTAAAACAAAGACTAGCTATACACATGTCAGGAATGATTGAAGTGGTAATAAACCATTCTGTCCATTAGCGGGATGTTTTTTGCTATTAACAGAACCAGGGATAGTGTTTTAGCTTGTCAGCGCCTTCAGCAATCCCATATTGCCTGAATGAATTGGTTGGTGGGTGGAAATTGCTGGATCTGTGGAGTTAAAAATACACAAGGGGGTGATTTTGTGTTTAGATAGGGGGTGAATCTCGTCCATCTTTCCCCGTGGCGCATGGTATTGAGGGAGAAGGGGACAGGATGCTAACAAACACTGCTAAATGTCCTCTGTGTTGGTCGTCCATCCTTCACAACAGTGATCCGTCTCCCTTGTGTCAAACTGAGTTGAGATGACTCCCAGGCCATGTTGACCCACAGAGATGCTTCCCCTCAGAACACACACACACACATTTACACACTCACAAAAACCGCAAAGCTCTGGATAAACACAATTAAACGACCCCACCCTCCGTTGTCATTCTTATCTTATCTTGCCTTCTAACCTTAACCCTCCCTCCCCAACACACACACACACTGAAAAAAGCCCCAGGGTGGCCCCTGAATCCTCACCATCCTCCAGACACAGACAGACAGCCGCAGCTAGTTCATTTCCTCTTAGTCACTCCATCATTTTCTTATTCCCCTTCCCTCCCATTTCCCTTCCTTAACCTTTCTCTTTATTTCACACCAAAGTGTCACAATACAAGGCTGACAGAGGGAAGAAGAGAAAAAAAATGATTTGAGCACTTTTCTAAAAACTGGGACAAATTTCACGATAAATTTCACCGAGGTGTGGAGCATCGAAGCCTACCTACTGTATCCTATTAGTGGCAATTTTCCTAGATGGTGCAATTTAAAGCTCAGTGTTCTCAGCTTGCCCATGTAAAACCATCAAGCCATTACATGGAATGAGATGCCTCGATGCCAGGAGAACCCTTTGGCATGGCTGCAGAGTAGGGCAGAATGAGACATTTTGTGTCATTTTCCACTGCTCTGACTGCATAATGGCCAACACCCAGCCCTGCCCTCAGCCTGTTATATCTGATGTATCACACCTTGGGGTGCACTGGTGAATAGATGAACTAGCGAGCACAGATGGCTCAACGCTTGGTCGCCTTGGGTAAATAGGTGGCACAGTTCTCGGACGTCGATTTCCGTATTGCCCGAGAGCCTAAATTTATGACAAACAAAACAGAAGGTATTATCATGTATCACAGCCCTCCAGGTATCCACAGGGCAATAATGAAATGTGTGGCATGGCTGGTGATACATTCAGCCCCTCTCTCTGCTCATAGAGGAATGGCTTCATCAGTCAATCCCTGTTTCCAGAGTAGTGGAAATGAATGATTGTACTGCTGCATGTCTGGCAACTTCTGCACTGGTCATGGCTCTGTGTTGTTTTCTAGGATGTAATTGAATGTTTTAAATGGCCACTCAGGTGCATGTTGCACTCTGTCTAAAAGTATCTATAACCAATGTTAAAGGAGTAGTCTGACATTTTGGGAAAGACACTAATTAATTTTCTTGTCAAGAGTTAGGCGACAAGATTGATAGCACTGTCACGTTTGCTGTTAAATGTGAGGCCCCCGCCAGAAGCAGATTAGCTTAGCATAAGAACTGGAAACAAGGAGAAACAGCAAGCCCAGCTATGTACGAAGGTAATACAACCCACGTACCAGCACCTCTGAAGCACATTAATTAAAAAGTGATGTATCTAGATGTTAAAATGTAAAGTATAACAATAGTTTTTAAATAGCAGTTATGTGCTTGACTATTAGTCGGCCAGATGCAGCCACTTCTTGTCCTCACTGTGATGTTATCAAACTGCATTCTGCATGTAGCCCCCCTAAAACCACAAAATGTTAGTTTTTATGATTGGATTTTTTACATTGGATTAAACAAAAACATTGAATATTTTAATTACTGAACTTTAGAGATTCTTGTTGGCAGATTTACCTTTAGACAGAGCCAGGTTAAATGTTTCCCCCATTCCAGTCTTAAAATGCAAAACTAACCTTCCTGGCTGCTGGCTATAGCCTCATATATACCAATTTTTTTTAGGTATTCTTTTAAGAGCCATATATTGAAAAAAATATGTTTTATTTACAGTATATTCTACTAATACTGATAACTTCTGTGCTTTATTCCAGCAAAGACCTTTTACCATGGCAACTACTGAAGGATGTTTTCAATGGGATTTTGCAAGGAGAGCATCTGAAAAATAGCCAAGGGCATCCACCTTACAAAGCCATAATAAAATATGGTGTCTGGCCTTCTCAGACAGTTACTTATACTCTCTTTCATTTCTTGTCGGCCAAGCTACACCGGAGTGTGTGGCTATCTAGTGGAATGTAACGATCTCTACACCTCCGAAGAACAAAGAGTCTTATCTCCCTGTGCTTTCTGCCATTTCCTTTACCCTCAGGCTCCTTGGTCATGAAGACAAAAAGGACTGTAAATCACTGCTTCAATATCTCTTCTCTGTTTCCTTTCTTTCCTTCCTTCCGTCTGTAGCGTCACACTTCGCCTGGTGCTACAGGGTGGATCTGTCTTCTGCAATAGCAAGAAATCTCGTGCTGTTTATTCACTTTCTTTATATTTTATCTCCCTGTGGCTTTTCCCCTGCATGGCAAAACAATGCTTAATTTCCTATTTATCTCAAGCTCATCCTCTTGCTCTCTTTGATACATCTTCTGTCTGTCTCTGGCTCATTTTTCTTCCCCTCCCACCTCCCTCCCCACTCCTGCTTCCTCTGTTCCTTACAGTAGTGGTATAATTGGAGCCTTTTAAGGTGGTTGTGAAGGATGCAGAGGGTGGTGAGGGGGGCACTGAACTACGGAGGTTGCAGTTGCCTCTACTGATGCTGGGCCGTCTGTTGAAGCATGGTGTGGCATGCTAGAGATAAAGTAGCTGTGTATGTTTGTGTGAGAGACCAGCAATTAAGGCCTGCTGCAATACAGAGAAGAAGAAGAGCCGACGTCAGCTGCTGTTCCACCACAGTGGATCTGGAGCGATGTCAGGATGCACAGACACAGATACAGAAAGATGGAGAAAATAGAAAGAGAGAGAGTGAGGCGAGTCATGGTACAGAAGTGGAGGGATTAAGTGAGATGGAGGGATTGGGGAGCAGGAGATTGACAACAGAGAAAAATAGTTACATAATTCTCATTTACTATAAGATAATAACTTAAATACGAACATTGGAGGCAAACAAACAAATCCAAGTGAAACACTGAGAATGATTTATAGCTAAAAGTTCTCAGTGAATGCATGAAGGGGCCACTGAGCCAAAGCATGTTGACATACATCTTTGAATTAGAATTTTTCAATTATCTTGCATTGTAATGACTTTACTACTCCATAGCACCTCAGATGATTTATATATCACTTTATGGACTGTTGTGCAGCAGAGGAAACTGAGGAACTAACCCCTCTATTACTGACATGTCTAAATATATATCTTTTCATTTTCCTCAGGCTGATAACAAAACCAAGCAACAGCTCAACAGCTGCACTTTCCTTTTTATTGTCCTTTACCCATTCCCTTCTCCATTTCATGTACCATATATGGATAACTAAAATTCAGAAGCATCACCATAGAGTGATGTCAGTGCTCTGTGGTGTTATTAACAGTAGTGTTGCCTCTGTAGGTGACTGACTCGTGAACACAGAACATTGTGTAACAACTAGTTAAACTAATAATCCATTAACATTTGTATAAATTAATGTCTGTCATCCTTGTCCGTACCACATTTCTAAAACCATATTGATTTAATCTATGCCCAGGGAATGAAAGCTTTGTAGATTCCCCACTCTAATATTCATTCATCAGGGAAATCATCTGTTGCACAGCATCCATTTGTTTGATTTGCATATCAGAAGTAGAGGTAGTCAGTATGTGTAGTATTAGATACTGTGGACAAACTTAGTCAAAAGCTTCATAGTAGAAAACCAACGACGGAACTGATCACTCTGCGTGTCAAGTAAATGCAATGCATAAACAATACAAGACTGAACACTCAGCACCATTACCAGAAACAAAGGCCTCAGTTTGTCCAAGAGCAGTATAGGAATGGTCACTCTCCATCTTTTCTTTCTGCCTGCCATTCGTTTTCTTTCCATCTAGTTCAATCTGAATACCTCTGTCATCAGTCCACATCCATTACCATGTTAATTATGCTGTAATCATAGCAGCAACATAGTGACTGCACTGACCCATGCTTAATAGACTATCCCTTACTGCATTTTAAGTCGTTGACAAGGGATAAACAGAAGCTACCTCACTGTGCTGATTATAAGAATTAGGCTGTATTGTCAAGAATTGTTTGTTTCCACCAATGATAGCTTTACAACTTATGTTGGTGTTAATTGTGCATGCAAATGTACTCATGGATACAAAACATATATTATTTATCACTGCAGAAATCTCAATATTTTTCTACCCTTAAATATGGTTCTTGTAATACAGCTTACTGTTGACAGAAAAGTGTATTAATAATGAATTTATCAATGAAACAATGCCTACAGCCTGAATTTGAATGTACTGTACGGCACAGCAGTGTACTAAATTACAAAACAGTAACTATATAATTCACTAAATAAATCATAACGTATCATGGTTGGGTAACTTTAAGATATTTGAAATTTGAAATGTTTCACTTCACTTCTTCCAGTGAGCTCATACAGTTTTAATATGTATCTGCACGGTTATATAATTCAACTATACAGAAGCAAAACATGATCCATTTGAATTGTCTTTTTGGAATAAAACCCTATAGAATTGTTCCATAAATGTACTATTTATCTGGACTTTTGATTTTGGCTCTTGTGACTAAAGAACATCTGGTGTGATCCCAGCGATTTTTCCTCCCCCTGTACTTAGACAGGTAGTCATGCCTTGGCCTTGACTGTGCCTGTGTAGGCAAGTTTGTTATGTCTGTATGTGGGTTTCACCCTGTGACTCACTGGCCTCTATTATTTTGCTGCCATCGCTCTGAACAGCAAAATAAAAATGTTTGTTTATTTCCCTAGCAGAAATAGCTTTGGGAAATCCCTTGAAGGTCATTGCTCAAGTTGGCCATAGCTCTCATGCCTCAGTATGTCATCAGAGTGATCACGCACTCAGGCCCCAGTGCTATTACTGCAGGGGTCTAGTCCTAATGTATGGTATCAGTCAGGGGTGGTTACTGCAAGTGAAAGCTAGCAGTGAGCCCGAAGTTGGAAGCTTGGAAGGGGGAGGTTTTGGTTTTCCTTTCGCACTGTAGAGGAAATTTGTGCTACGCATACTCTCTCATGAATACATACAGCACCTACACATACTTTCTCCCTTCTCATGCATACAAAAGTGCAGCATGACAGGCCCACTGTAGTACACAAATGCTCGTTCACTCTCATCAGTGTACATATGTGCAGTCCCATTTCAAACTCCTGACTGAATGCTCAAATCCAGATTTGATTTCTTTCTCAAAGGGCTCTTTTGTCAGACAACCTCTGCCTATGAAATAGAGTACGTACAGTACTCTAACTTAATTTGAATCTGGAAATAAGATGTTGAAACAAGTCCTGTGTTGAATTACAAGGTTTAGCCCTCTTGACTATTCTGAATGATGTTCTTCCTCTATTTTCAGTCTTTGTATTTGAATCAAAAATTGGATTCTTGTTTGAAGAGACTCATAAACTTTGCCCAAGATCTAGGCAAAAGAACCCAAAGTACAGTGGCAGGAAAGAAGCAGTAAAATGTAGTAACATAGTAAGAGAAATAGGGGTTACAAGGAAACCAGCAGTAAAAACAGGGTTAAAACAGTGGTCCCAGATGATCACGAACTTAAATGCAGCCACATCATGTCTAAAATCTGACCATGTACAGACGATTAATGCCATTGTCCAACAATTTAAATAGAAAAAAAGATCTTTCTTTTTGCATTAAAAAACATCAATCGAGGGTCAGTATATCATGGTTGAGGTGCTACCTTTGACTGATCCAAGCCAGTAAAAAGCCTGAAATTACATCAAATCACATGTTAAAGTGCATGGAGTCAGGCATGAAGCGGAAGCCAATTACAAGTGGAAAGGAAAGAGAGGCACAACAAGCTTGTCCTGTACATAAATCTGTGAAGAAACCCTGACGTACAGATGTAATGATGCAGAAGATGTGCTCAATTCGTCACGGCTGACTTTCTGCCCTCCTGAAAAAAACACTTCCACCCTTCCCCTCTGCATCACAGCACAGAGAAATGAAAAGAATGGCTTTACCAAGATTGCTTTATAAAGACCTCCTACTTCCTTTTGTTTATAAAGTAAAAAAATATCTAGAAATGGGTCTTTTAGAATCGATATGGAACTGAAAAGAGCTGAAGATAATGAGTAGAGAAGGGCTAACCTGCAGTAGAAGAAGCAATGCTAATATATGTTAACTCAATTTAGTCTCATTCCCACTGCAGTAGAGCCTAAAGATGGCTGGTCACGTTTTCTTCTTCCCCAGAAGTAAACATCTGCTAAGGCCTCTGTGACACATAACATGCCATCTGCCCTTTTTCTCTCTTTATCCTCTCTTGCCCTTTCATCCCTTTCCAACTCTATCAATTATGTGACTGACAGACTTTACTAAAAAGGTATGATGCAACTTCTTTTATGATCACGTCAATGGAGCTGTAATAAATGTAGATAACTGAAAAAAGAAGTGAACTCTTTAACACTATAATATTACAGTGTACACTTAGCTAGGGACAGTTACTCCATCCTGGATATGGCTTTGTTCTGGGTCATGCCCAGATGAGTGAGGCAAAGATCTCCAGATCAGGGACAAAGGCCTCTTCTTTAAGTGAAACTGGAGATCACCAAGGAAGCATCTGGCAACCTGTACGCTGGACGAGTGGAGTGGATGATCTGGAGATGAAAAATGCCACTAATGCAAGCCTCTTCCAGGTCTCCTGGCAGGAGTGGGTAAACCCGATACACCCCCTCCTCAGTGTTCTCTCTCTCCCTCTTCGGCTTTGTCACTCTCTCTCTATCTCTCTCTCTCTCCCTGCCACTCCGTCTTCCCCACTCTCTCATTTGTTTGTCACCTTCACCACTGGCTGGAAGAGCAAGAAGGTGGGCCGACGGAGACAGGATACGTTGTTTGTCAGCCAGCAGCGGACGTGCCTGGCGGAGCTCCACTTTCAGCCAAGGTGTCAAACAAAGAGTCACTTGGTCCAGGAACTGCACGACAAGCTGTAAGTCTGTCCGCCCCTCGAGTCACACCCCCCTCCCCCTAATAGTGCTTGCCAGTGCTCTCTCTCACTACCTGACACCCCCCCCCCCCACACACACACACACACACACACACAAACACACAATTCTTTGCTGGCAAGAGCTGTCTGAAAAACAAAAAGAAACCAAGTAATAACGTGACACCATCAGCTTCTAACAAATTGCTTTCCTCTCCATCTTTCCACCCCCTCAGAGAGCTAAAAGGTGAAGACTCAAAAGAGCCACTGTATGTCCTTTGTGTGTGTTTGTGTGTGTGTGGCGTGTGTGTGAATGTGTGTGTGTATGCCCCTTTAAGGCAGAGCAGGGGGAGCGGGCAGGGCAAACACAAGTAGATTTCCTCTCAGACACAATCTCATCATCTTTTGTTGCCACTGTCAGGCAGATGGTGGCGACTGGTTCCTCATTTAACACACACATGTGCACTAACAGACATACAAGTACACACTCTACCGTCTGCTCAGTAAAAGACCATACATCATTTCATTACCTGTCTTCAGTTTTGTACAATAACATCCGCTGGGGTAATAACCGCATGCTCTCCCAGAACATTTCATCAGGGATATCAGCCCATACTGCTGGGCAACATTGCCAGGTCTCCTCTTTTCTTGTAAAACTATCCCTGCATTTCCCCGCATAACCTTCAGTTTAACAACACCTGATACTTTTGATTAAATCAGAATCAACTTCATTCAGGGTGATGACACAAGTGGTGGAAAGTTGCAAAAAAACTGGCTGAGGTGGGCAATATTGTGCATCATGTAAAGTGGAGAAAAAAAGTAAATGAAGGGAAATTCCAACCATATATATATATATATATATATAACAACGACAAAATGGATCAATGAGCTGTAAAGTACTGAAATGGTCTGCATCATGTACGGTGATAAATTTTTTGTGGGTTTGTCACTGATTCCTTCCATCCACATTACATGTAATCATATAAGTAGATAGAAAAATGTACAGTATGGGCTATTAAACTCTGTCGTAATTTACGGAAATAACCCCACTCGATGTAATGTTGATGATGTCATTCTCTATTTAGCTAGTTTTCCACTGGAAAAGTACGCCACCAAAAGACAAAGCTAACCCTGATCTGAAAGGTACGTGTCTAACAGTCCCATTTTCAACAGTGATTTTGGGCACAAGGTGTTTTTTTAAGCATGTTAGTGTCTTGTGACTCGTCTTCATCTGTCTTCACACCCCCCCCTCTTGGCATACAAGCCTGGATGAACAAATGCATGTGTCTGTACATGTAAGTGTAGATTGCTGTACGCGCGTGTAAGCATAATCCGTCTTTATTTTCACACTACTTTTGTTTGTTGAAGCTTTCCCTGTTTTCCAACGCCAGCTTTCACAACAGAGCTGTCACAGGAAGCAAATCATCATCATAGCGACTGAACGGTCGACTGACAACACAAAGGAAGAGCACTGACACTTCAACGCTGTACTAGGTCACCATGTCATAACTGTTTACAGACCCGTGTCTGCACAGCTGCCTCCTCTATGATCTTCTATCATCGGTACCCCTAGCGCTGTGGAGGAAGAAAAGCTGACAGTATTGGTAACTCCCTACGACCTGATTAATGAAATCTTTTTAAGACACTGTGTATTTAATCTGAAATTCCGGTCAGACATGAGTCATTATTGATAGTTTGGTACTTCAAAAAAAGACAGTTCAGCTTCTAACAATTTCATTTAAAATTTCATTCATCCTCCCATAACAGTGTGTTTTTTATGCCAAAATTCCCAGGGATAGGTCAGCTGGTTTTGACTGAGACAACTGATCTTTAAACAGTCAACACAAAGCTTTGAATAATGCTTTACAGCACTGTAAAATACAACATCTATCAAAAATAATTTCTTATTCATGTATTAAAACTAAGTTTAAAGTTAATAAGTATTTACTTTGTTCCAGTTGCAAAAACACAAAGGTCAAAGGTGGAAAAATATCTTTTAACTCTGTAACAAACAAATGACACTCTCGTTTTCAGCTGGCTGGCAGATATCAGTGTAACCAGTGTAACAGCTCAGGTCATGGTTCTGGGCTCTTTAAGCAGTAAACAACCACTAGTCCTTAAACGTTTTAGTGCTGCAACATTAAATTTCCTATAGATGTAAAAGGAATCAGTCATATGCATGCCCAAGCAAAACAGGGTCCAGAAGAATATCTCTTGTTGCATTCTTTCCGTGCGGGTAATTTGGTGTGTATCATGAAACACCTATAATCCGGACCTGGAATACTGAGAGGAATAATGGAATTTGACCCAGTGAACCGATGGCGTACTAGTCCTTGCATCTGTGTAAGGCGAAAGTGTTTGTCTATGTGTGCGTGTCACTGTGCAGGTGTGCGTGTATGTGTGTGTGTGTGTGTTTGTGTGTGTTTGCTGTATGACAGCCAAGCTTAAGCCACACAGCAGATGGACAGTTTGAATAAATAAATGTTGCGCATGACATGATTGCTCTTTCTCCGATCTCCCTATCTCTCCATCATCCCCCCCCCCCGCATGGCTACATGAAGGCCAAGTCATGAGCTGACTCTTTGCTTTCAGAAGCCTTTTGTCTGGCTTGGCAGCAGAACAGATTCAATCATGTCTGAAGGTCAAGAAGTTAAAAAGCCCCAAGTTGCCGCCTGTTTCTCTCTCTCTGAGATGGTGAGAATGGATACAGGGAAAACAGAAAACATTCAACCCAGAGGAAATCATTCTGAGAGTAAACATCACCTAATTTTTTTCTGGGGAAGCATGCATGCAGTCAAAGTATTTACACACACAAACATGCACACACTGGACACACCATTCCACGTAAATGTTCACATAGCACAGCACGGGGCAGAAATATGCCCCGGGGGAATTTATAGTGTATTTCAGGAGACCTCAGTGTACAAGCTGACAGTGCTTCCATTTAAGTCATACAAACAGTACTTACATATATAAACAGAAATATGTGTAAGGTTGTAAGGGAAATTACATTAAAATGTCAAACAACCCGGAGCTGTTTTCTTTAACAAATAGCCTATTAGACAGTTAGGTAAATAACTGACCAATTAAATCCCATTAGAAGAATTTATCCTAAAACAATCTGGCTTCACACCATGCAAGTAGTTGGATGGCTACGGTTGTTTTAGGGGCTTATATTAAGATAAAACATATATAAATATATATATATATATATATATATATATATATATATATATATATATATATATATATATATATATATATTGCTACCTATATTTTCTAATCTAATTTGAGTCAAATTAGATGGGAAAACTCACTCTAACAAAAAAAAGTAATGAAAGTAATAAAAAAGTAATTCAACTTTATTTCTTTAGTTTTTACTTTTAAAACAGAAGAAGTTTAAATGGTGTTATGTTTTCCACATGTTGAATATCTCATTTTGGAGTTATCCTCTCTATTCACAGTGAAACTGTGTCCATGTGATTTGTTATCCATCAAAAGCAGTAGGAATGGGAAGTAATTAAATGTTCTGTAGAAGTCTGCTCTCCAGGACTATAATGGTCACTCACATTTTTTTTTCTGTCACTTTTTCCTCATAATTAATTTAATCACAGAGTTTTAAAGACAAGTGGTAACTTAAATATATTGATGTATATTTTAGTGTATTTTTTTTAGGAGAGCTAATGGTTTTGGGGTAAGAGAGAAGTGCATGGTCTTAATACAAGTGGTAGCGGTGGACAACCAAATCCGATGGGGAATGGGCAGAGGATTATTGAAGTGTGTGTAGATGGAAGGACTGGCCAGATTAACATTCCAAGGGGAATTTTAACACTCTGGGCGACAAATTTGCAACACTGTTCCCCCTTGTGTTCCTCCTGTGTGCTAAGCCCTGGGTCCAGGTTTAGAGGAGGTCATCTGGAAAGAGCAGAAAAAAAAAAAAAATCCCTGCTTCCCTAAGAGCTGTCGGACTCCACTAAAGAGAAGGCAGCCTGTGTGTGTGTGTGTGTGTGTGGATAGTTGGGAGGAATAAAGGAGCTGTGGGAGGAGGAGATATGGTTTTCAGTCTCCCTGCTCCCACTGGCTGAAACTGAGCTTTTTTATTGGAAGTGGTCCATTCAATTGTTTTGGATGCTGGCATTCAATGAACTGAGGATTTGATAATGGAATGTAAATGGTGGAGTTTAGAGTTATCTCAAATAGCCATACTCCTAAAACTTAAAATCAACACCTAAAGAACCATTTCAAGGTTTTGGTCTGCTGGTCATCTTACATATTATGTAATGAGAACATAGACAAAAAATGTTATCCCTGAGTCAGCTCTGAGTTCTGTACAGCCACACGTATGAAATTCATATTTGCACTTTTATTAATTATATAATTGTTTTGTCATAATCCACCGTGTGGTAGATCTTTCTACAGGAGCTCTATTCTACACACCATAAAATCCAGCTAATCATTTTTAAGGGATTAGTCCACCCAACTCAGGAGAAAAAAAATATTTTAGGAGTGATATTCAGCAAAACTGGAATTTCCAATGAAGTAGACCATTAAAATAATTTTGAAGTAGAAGACATCTGCACATAAACTCAGAACTATCTGCGCTTCTATAAACATCAAGGGAACAAAAAATACTATTCCCAGTTCAAATGTACTGACCATTTAATGCATTTCTTTTATTCAGTGAGCGTTTAACACTACAACAGTTTGTATTTTCCATATAATGGAAAAAAAAAACAAAACAAAGGTGGACTTGGTTGAGAAAATAAAGATTTTTGTTTTGGAGAGACAAACAAAAGTTGAGTCACATGAAGTACAACCGAGATTAGGATGAGACTGAATCAGTGAGATTCAAATCCAGGTCTATAGGAGATTGACCGGCTGAGCTCTGAATTCACATAACCCTCCCAGTGAAACTGACCTTGTGATATTTACAGTAATGCACTCATCTCTACTGCGGAACTGCTGTCTGCAGTTAAATGTGTCAGCCTGGCTAAGTGGAGCCAGTGAAGAATGCTTCTTTCGCTCTCCCGCACCTTATCTGTTAGCAGCTCTTGTGTGAGTCAGGGCAGGGCAGGCGTGGGAGACAAGACACCACAGTGTCATCAGCTCCACACCGGAAAAGCCAGGTATCTAAATAAAGCATAAAGTGTAGCGTTGGCATACAAACAGATAAGCACTCTCATTCCACTCACGTTGTCACGCAAACAACATCCTGACACAAAAGTCTTTGAAAGGATGCAGCATTTTCAACACATCTGTGGGCAAAATTTGTTTGTGTCTCTCTGGAAAGCTGTTTCTTGCTGCTGTTGTGAAAATTTTAATCTGAGCTGATGGATTACATCTTATGCTAGTGAATAGAGAAACACTAAAAGCCTCTCCCTCTTGAAATATTTCAAAACGTTACCAAAAAGCAGCCAAATGGAAGATACGTGGTGTTCACCTGTCCTTTGTTATACTTAACTGAACCATGTATTGACCAAACATTTCATTGTTATTTTCTAAGGGAAATCATATGAAAAAGAAATGAATGTACAAATGTATGCTCCTAAGTTAAAAAAAAAAAAACACCCAAAGTGTGGGTTTCCTCTTTCACCTAAACCAGCTCATATACAAATACACAAACACATACATAATGCAAGTACTACATATATTGTCCTAATGAAACAAAACTGTTGCGCCCCCTTTCCAGACTTGTTCTTACAGCTGCAGTGGAGTGGTTAAAACAGTAGGCAGCAGATATGACTTTGTGCGCATATGTACGTGTCACTGTAACACTGGGGCTGTTCATAATACTCTGTAGCCTAGCGAGTGCTAGCAGTGGGGGGAGGTTGTGCAACACAGACCAGGGATGAGAAAAGAGGCAGAGTGAGGGTCAGCATCTGGTACTTGGGTTGAAGCAACACTCCCTAAAGTCCTTCCCTAGCAGATGGCCAAGTGTCTGCTGACAGGGAAATAAAAAGAGTGCTGAATCTACATGGACTACCTGACGCTAAGGAAATCCAGGCCTTTCGTGATGACAAAAGCTATGACATTAGGACTATGTTTTCTTATTTTACTGCTGTTTTTTAAGATATGTTTAAGAGATTTTGGTGATTCACAAAATGGCATATGCATACCCAACCAAAACAGCGCAAACTCCCCTTACTGTATATGTGTGCTTCTCAAATTTTTCGGGGATTGTTGGTACCTTCTGTATTGTGTAATAATGGTATGATAAATTTTCTGCCTGGACTGAATTTGGAACAAACATCCAGAGCTGTGAGTCATATACTGGGGTGATCAAGTAAAAAAAAAAAAACTGCAGTACAGGTGTAACAATAACTAAAGATGACAAGCTGTGGAAGCTGCTGGAAGGCTCAAAGTGATAAGTCAGCCTTGCAGAACACTGCCATATATAGATTTATATATGTATATATCATATATATATATATATATATATACATATCCCTACATGTCAGCCGTAATTTGCAGGTGCACCTGTGCTCCACTTATGTTTCTCTCAAGGCACCCAATTCTCTCCATTTACTTCAAAATCACCCAATGAGAAGTGAATGCAAACAAGGCAAAAGCTGTCAACATAAAAATAAAGGTATACTGTTGAGTACTACTACTACCGGGACATGCCACCTTATAGAAATTAGATGAACCCAATATTGTAAAGGGAAACAATAAATTCAATACTGTACATAAGCAAATGTCCCAAAAGTAGGATTCTTTAAAATAAGATTCCCCATAAGATGATGGTGAATGGACAAAGAGAGAGAGAAAACATTCCCTCTTTTGAACTTATTTCATAGCCAAGAAGGATAACAACACTATGTTCTGCTGAAGTTAAATTTTGTTTAGGTTTGAAGGTGACTTGACTTGAAGGTGTCCTTAACCCCCTAAAGTGATGACCTAGCTTATTCTGAAAGAAAGACAAATAGGTGAACCACTCAATATTGAAATCCTCAAAGAAAAGAGAGACGTTTGTAAAGATAGCATGTAAACTGCTGAAGCGCTCCCTGAGCCACGGTTTAAAAAGCCTCTTTATAATGCAGGCCAATGAATAGGGCAAACACACACATGCACACAAACAACTATGTGCACCCACACACCTGTCCAAACATGGGCTGTGTCACCATGGTGTGTGGACACAACATGACTGATGGACCATTCATTTCCAGGCTTAGACAGTAAACTAGAGAAAGACAAACTGGAGTGAAGGAGTGGTTCATGCACCCTATGCACTTTCATACAGACAAATTTTTAGTTTAAAACAGCACATGTAAGGTTATCATGTCCTTATCATGTCCCACTAAAGGGGGGGGGGGCTTATTCATGTACAGTTTCAAAAGAACATGAGTATGTTTCCACTTCAGTTAGACTTGTGCTGCCCACTCTAGCAAAACCAGGGACACTGGTTTTGTGCTTAAGAGCTGAGGTGGAGACACTGACCTGTGAGTCTTTGCCAACTAAAGACATGTACTAATACCTGTGTTCCCAGGATTTTCAAAGGGAGTGAGAAAATGGCAAGGACAAAACCCTGAGAGGAAGGGAAAAAGCATAATTTCTTTTTATTAAAGACCAAGCAGAGGCGGTGGAATTACAGAGACCTGCTTTATGCATCACCAAAGTAAAATGACCTCTGTAGCAAGTAGATAAAACACAGGAGTTTTACATATTACCTGTCAACAGCTCTGCATATTTGGCAGAGGATAAAAAGCAATTTTACAAACCAGCAACTAATTACCGAACAGGGACGCTGGCTAGAGGTTGCCCGTTCTTGATTGAGTCATCAATAACGCTTTAGGTCTTGCTGCCATTATCATCACGCTAACACTCTTATTAATTCATCCACCTCTATCCATTCATCAACGGAGCTGAGGGAAGATAAATAAAGGCTTCCCGGTACTCATGTTAAGGACAGCTGTGTGAATATGAGTCAGGGATGGATCCATTCCAGTAAAAGTGAGACCTGACAACATGACTAGCAAGGCTGTCAGGAATCTGCATCTGCATCATATAATTTCTGTTTTGTTTTACTAACTCAAAAAGCATTGTGGTCCCCTATTAATATTCATACAATGTGGAAAAGCTGACGTAGCTCTTTCCACTGAATGGATTAAAGGGAGCGAAGATCTTTTTTATAAATGCTGGTGTGTAAGTGTGCTCCAGGGAGAAGAATAATCATAAATGGTTGCATTATTGCTGTTTTCATTTAGCCTTTTAACTTCTTTTTTTGGTGCAAATCTCAAATAAAGTCTTTTTTCCACATTTTAATCAGCCTAAGACAGGCTGAATATGTAATGTGACAGACCCTGATGAAAAAGTTATTTCATGAAATCCAGCAGTGACGTGTCATTTGATCTTAACAGACACTTTAAATACCAGTCAAAGATATAGTAAAGTGTTGGCATTTTCTGTTTTATTATTTCCAAAAGGTCTCTTCACATATGCATGCAGAGGAATGCCATGCGACTTGTCCTAAAATGACTTCTGGGTTGTCCCAACTAAGTTGGAGCCTGCATTTTCTATCCACTGCCTCCTGCGGGTGAGCTGTTTAAAGCATAAAAACCACCAAAATGTCAACCACTCCCCTGACTGGCAACTCTGCTGTTCCTCCGCCCCATCAGAGCACATGTGTAATGGAATACCAGGACATAAAACAAAGGTTAACTAGGGAACTGTAGTGTGATAGAGTCCAGGTCCAGAGCCAACCCTTAAGAGCTGTATACCTGAGATAGACTCATTCTAGACCTACCACTGTGAAGGGTGCTGATTTTCAGTATTCACAGTGGTTTGTATGTGCCTCTCCTGCATATGTGGGATTTGACTTTGCAAGATCTGTATCTGAATGCAGTCACGCTGCATTCCTCCCTCTGTTTACATGGGGATTGTGTGCGATATGTCCATAATTGTTTGGGGTTTTGGGATGTTTTCTTCTCCGTGGTGGTTTCATCTTACAATATCACCACTAATGATTTAACTTTATTATCAGCAAGTGGTTTGGTGTTGCAACTGCTGTTTGAGAATTGCAAATGTATACCGGAGAGGCACTTTTGCAGTTTGAGTGTGTGATGATTACTAAAGGCTTGTGACTGAACATAAAATAATGCACTGCAAGTTTTTTATGTTTTCCATCATCTTAAATAAACTGACCTCAGATCCATATCATATTTGCATCTATACCTCCTCTGATAACTATGCAGCTCAGGAATCCATTACTTTCCCAAACAGGCAAAGACTGAACAACAATTCTATTGAGGATTGTTTAGTCTAAAAACATTTCTCACGATTAGATTAGGAGGAATTGTTTGGCCTTGTGTCTTGAAACAAATGCTATTAAAAAAAAGAAACCTGGCACTTACACAAGCAAGCAGGTAATAAATGTGTCAGTTTCCTGTAAACTGGTTTACATCCTGGTTCTTTCTCAGGCACACTGGTGCCTCAAGACCTTGTGGTTAGACAGGCGATGGACCTTTTGGAATAGGCAACAAAGGTTCAATAAACTGATTTAGCAACCGGTCAGGTGGTAAAACATCTTAGCTTTAGGGTATGTGGCAAGGGTAATATTTTTGATATAGTGGGAAAACAAAGCTTGAAAATGTTGCTGAAAAATTAAAAATTTACAAATGATTTAAAACGTTTTAGTTGAGCTGGAACAGAACCATTAGAGTTGAGGTTTGTCTAATTTTTATTCATGTATTTATTACACATCTATATGTCCTTCATTTCTAGACGTCTGGCTCTGGTTCTCCCACCTTTTGTGATGTGAGGAACATTAAGTTTTTTTACGAGCAAACTGTGTATTATTTGCTCTTTGAGACAGTGAGACAAGGCTGACCTAGAATGTGTATAACAATCTTCTCATACCTCTAAAGGGTCATTAGAAAGAAAGTGATTACTTCACTTGTCCTATTTATTCCAGAAAGTAGTCAACCAAAATCCCTCAATCCACTGTGTAGAATATCACCACCATGACGCTGCTAGCAGATAAATCTGATACTTCAGTCAGTCCATTACACCCTAACCTTCTTGCCATTAACATGCACTTAGTCATACATGTTTACGGCCATTGCGTTTAAGAGCCCACAGAGAACATGCCTCCCTCTGGCTATTAAAAGCCCTAAAGATTGTCCAGACATGCTCTGATCTACTCAGAGTTTTATGCTGGAATAAAACTTGTTTACATGCTTTTCGCCTGTTTGGAACCCAAGGGCACAAGGGTGAAAAGGTTATCATGATGCTGCCATCTGCCCAGACCTTCAAAAGATTTTTTTTTCTTAATTTGTTGGCCTGGGGCACTTTTGATTTGTTACATTTATAATGTTATTGAATTCTCATCCCCGTCTTTCACAGAAGTAAAGTTTTAGGAGAATCTCAGCAAGAGAGATGGGCTGACAAGATAGCTGGTATTTGTGAAGCAGAGGATTTCTTTTGGCCTCCTAAAACTGCTTTGAAGGATTTATTACAAAGATCAATACTTGGATTTGGATGGGAATCAAACACAGACCTCGACCTCTTTTGAGTCCTTCAAAAGAAAAACTAAACGTTTCTGTTAGGGTGGCAGAAATCCAGACAATCTGAACCCATTACAAACCATCACTCATTTCTCTTTGCTGCTGAGTAAACATGAATAAAACCATCTTTCTGTCTCGTGTCTAGTTTTCACTTCTTAATCTTTCCCCTCTTAGCTGTCTCTTTGTGACTCACTCTTTCATTCACCTCCTTTCTCTCCTCTCTACCCTTCAATCCCTCTCTCTCCCATTACCCTTGTTGCCCTGATACACATCGCTGTCATCAACAAATGGTTGGGTCTCAGTTAATAAAACTGAGTACCCCTGTTTAAAACTGGCTTTCTGAAGGGAGCGCAAAGGTTCCTCTGCATGGCTGGGCCCATCTGTAGCGTGGCATAATGATTTTTTCATGCTGCATTAAGTTAACACTGTGCTGCCAGCAAAGCGGGCCAAGACCCAGTTTCTAATTGGACTAAGAGAGAGAGAGAAGCAGGAACAACAGCAATACAATACAACATCAGGCACCTTTCAACCTCAGCTTCATCCATGTCAATCTCCTCCTATTTTTTTCTTTTTCTATCATTTTTTTATTAATGGCTCTGTGGCCATATCTACATACATTCTGTTTTTCCCCAAGTGTCATTTGTTGTCCCCGTGTGTCCACACTTGAAATTCAACGATGGAGGGAAGGATTAACATTCTGCTTTGTTTGTTTACACCCCAGGCAGATTAAAAGTCAGTGTCGGGTCATAGGGTTGGCCAGATTAGGTATTTAGGATTTGGGATTGTGGTGCACAAGGCCAGGTTGCAGGTCAGAGCCAATAAGATACACATGGGTAGATTTCCCAGTAGGCCTAAGCTGCAATCAAGGATGCTGACCCACTCGATTCTCTTAATACAGCTTTTTTCTTTGGCAAGGCAAACCACCACTGAGCACCCACTGTCATTTAACTAGTTTTGACTGATAAGGAAAGTGAAAGAGAAGAACATATACCTGCTCAAAGTTAATTACTGAATTTGGGCCTCAATATTGTTTCTGTAAGTATAGTTTTTTTGTATATAATATTAAATAAAATAACCTTAACTTCACCATTTTAAGCAAAAGTATCTACCATAACAAAATGTGTATACATTTTTTTTGCATTATTCATGCAGGTCCATCGGAGCTCTTAGTGTTCAGTTTCCAAAGATGAAATCCTCTTTAGTGGACAACATGGTGGTGACTTGCTTATGAAAGCAAGTGGAAAGAACGAAATCATCCAAGACGCTGATATAAACCATCCCCATGGTTACAATACTAAGAGGTTTTTTTCCTGAGACGATAATAAATGGTTTGCCTTGATTCTGAGGTTTGTACAGTCACTTCTCTTGTTTCTCAACTGCCCAAACCAGTCATGTACGCATGCTAGCAGCAGATGTGTAATCATAAAATGTTGTTTGTATGGTTTATTGGTTTTGTATTGGACAGCTCTTTGCATGACTACCTTGTGAGATGCAAACACTGGTATGACATGTTTTAATTTGCTGTTACTAGAAGGCAGCCTCTAGGCCATGCTTTCACTGAACCCATGAGGGCCCATCCATTTCTATAATATACCTGACATCCTGATTATAGACAGCTGAGCAGAAATTGACAAGAAGGATAATCCTCTTCTCTCCATTTAGGACTTTATTGATGTGCACTGGATCTGCCCTCTACCTGTACCTCTTCAACCCTTCCTTTATGTCAAGATTTGACAACTGCTATATGACAGAAAAACTGCTATTTAAGGCTGCCTTCAAACCACAGGGCCTCATGCAATAATCTGTACTGTATCGTATAACCTACTGCCTACTGTATCTGAGTCCTGTATATATAATTACTGACATGTTAAACAGAGCTATATTTAAAAGACTGTTAAATAGTATTACCAACTTACTCCCATTTGAATGCATTTTGTTTTTGTTAGAGCCAAGTTTTACCTGAAATGTCTCCTAAGTCACATACAAAGAAAGAAAGCAGGGACCCTTCCAGTAACAAGTAAACAGTCCTTACATAGCCGTGCATACAATACAAATGAGTCCATAATACAAATGAGTGTGGTTAGGCCTCAGACAAATTCCAATCTTCATGAATGTCGTGAGCACTACAGTCCTGACATGTACATATGTTCACACACAGTTATTAAATACCATTTTGGTAAAAGATATATACACATCCAAAGACAGAGGCACGCACACACACGTAAGTGTGCAGGGATGCAAGCTAATATTTCATCCTAGTATCTCCACCTATCTTCTTTCCTTCTATCCCTCTCCCTCTCCCTCTCACCTCTCCTGGGATCCTTCTTTCCTTGTGAACACCGGTGTCCCCTTCAGGTGATGAATGCTTTTTCCCTTGCCTACTGTCTGGCTATGGACATTCTTAAATTAACCCAAACCGTGGAGAGGAAAGATGAACTTAAAACTGCATTTGGACTGGGCCTTTTTTTAGGCTTATGGTTGTCCCTCTCTGACCCTGCTAAAGCCCCTTTGTCATCCTTCCTTCACTCCCTTATTCCCATCCTCCAACCTTCCATCCTCTCTTTATATACAAGGAGGGAAGGTGGGTTATTGATTATAATTCTGGAGACCTCTGTTACTTTGTCACACACACACACACACACACACACTCACACCATTTCCCCCACAGGCCATCTCTCTCTTTCTTTCCTCCGTCTCTTACATGAATAATGTTGTCCCCAAGCCAAAATGAGGTCAGGAAAGTAATGGCATGACATATTGTGCAGTTAAGGCTGTCTGCAAATGGCCCATCAATAATCAAAGGCCACATATTAATAGATGCTACACTGTGTCTGCGTATGCATGTTTTTTTTATATATTGTTCTATTGATTATCTTATAAACTACCCCTTTTAACTTTAAATACCATAATTAATTGTTTTAGGAATAGAAAACATGTAGTTGGCATTAATGGAATCCTTAAGTAGTATGGTAGCCTTGAAAACATTTACAGAAAGACCAAGGCCTTTTTTAATTTATTTGAAGAAAAAAAATACAATTATTTTCAGAGAAAAAGCTTTTTTTTTCTTCTGTGAAATCTGAAAAAAAAAAAAAAAAAAAAATTCTCCAGCAGGTTATAGGTATATGCATTTTGGTGCCAGCCAGCTGAAGCCCCCCTGTTTGGCACTTGACAAATTGATTGTTATTGGTGCAGTTAAAGTGATGAAGAGCCCACATCTCCGCCAGGTCCTGTTTGACCTCCACTGCTTGCACATCAGCAACACAACTTGTCATCAAAGTTCGTTTCAGCCCAAAGAGCTGCAGTTAACCTTTGACCCCTCACCTCTGCTGCCCCTGTGTAAAGTGGATGCCCTTAGCTTTGGGAGACTGACAGCTTTCTTAAAAAGGGTATTTTGAAGCGGGGGGTTCTGGGTCACAGATATTTGGGATGAGGGGGGGTGTAGGGTGCAGTGTTATTGGCTGGTGGCTTTTGTGGATTTTGTGTGAACAGTCTCAATTGTGCCCTCCAGCTCTTTCCTCAGTCTCCTTTTACAACTCCCCAGTTTAAATATTTACAAACAAAGCAGCACCATGGCCACATGTTTGTCCATTTGCTCATTTGCTAGTGATTAGAGAGCTTCCCCAGTCAAATTCCCAAACTCCCTTCACCTATTGCCACTTGTACCTACATAGGTCAGATTCTTCGAGTCATTACCTCAGTTATCATTTGCGGTTGCACTTTTGTTCTTAGAATCTTAGAATTGGGAAAAATGTGATTACTTGTATCTATTTTGAAACCATGGAGGTAACCTGATTTGAAAAATTAAAAAAGGGAAGCCCTGGAATTCAATTCCAGCCAAACTTCACTAATGAATTCAACTTTAAGTCCCTGTTATTTCAACTTCAGCTTTGTGAAAGGGTTAGACAAAGTGTACCACAGTCTTTCAGGTCTTCAAGATAACCCCGGTTACAAGCGTGCAACCGATTAAAAGTTTTAAATGGTGCAGAGTTTCCAGACAGAGTAGAAATCAAAGAATGCGTTTGAGACATCAATAAGCATAGCATGCCAATAACAGCCAGGGAGGCCAGAGAAGAGAGGCAGGCAGACTGGGCCTGTTAAAAGGATCTGACTTCCATTCAAATAGTTTTCAGTGCTGCTCTGGTCCACTGAACAAGCTGAACAAATCAATATCATTCATTTGAAGGCATTTCTTGGTGGATATATCAACAAGCACTGAGGAATGCTATCACTGATGTGTGTATGTGTGTTGTGCTTTATTGGCCCATTGACTGAAACAGAACCAGCCTTGCAGACATTCAACATACATATTTCTCTCGTAAAATTTGCGAGACAAATTCATATGATATGGCCTTTTAGCAAGTCAGAGACACACAGAGACCAACGGTCCGTACTTTAAAGGCTAACGATGACATTCCAAGATATAAACTATATAAATGTTTTGTGATGAAAAGTAGTTGCAGAATATGTCCTCTGCTGTGGAGCAGTTTTCCAACACAATATGTGACCCGGGAACAGATGTATTTTACTGATTGTATGGTTTTGATTAGGGAAATGGATTGACATGCAGATTCTCACGTCAAACTCTCACTTTGAATGACAGGCAGGAATACTGATCAGGAGATATATTAGAGGTGCTACCTTCAACACCCAGTACATTGAGCGTACCTCAGAGCGGTTCTTTTTCCCTAACCTCCAATGCCTTCCTAATTGCAAACTCTAGTTTCAATGAGCTGTAGCAATGACCACCACGAAGGGCCAGGTTGTGGACAGTTATGGGACGATTCTCTGAAACTGAAATAGTTAGGGAATTGGTCATTAACTCGCCATCAAGTTACATGACCTGTCTCAAAACTTTTGAACAGCTGAGCCAGTGTATGCCAGTACTTCTTGGCTCACCAGAAGTAGACCTGAGAGCAGACCAGATTTTCTGTAGGATAATGTTTTAATAAAGTATCAAGACAAACATTACATACACATATATATATATATATATATATATATATATATATATATATATATATATATATAAATCCAGACATTGTGAGCAGAATTTATATTTGTTGAGATAAAGTCTTTTCACATGTTATTTACAATTTATTGATGGTGACAAAGAAGAATAAATCTAATACAAAAAAATTTGATTTGTGGGTTATGTATTTGCACAATGCATGGTACAGCCAGACCATCTGGAACGAAAAGATATTGAACATGTTCTTTTTTGTAAAGAAAGTCACTGGGAAAAGAATGGTTCTGAAGATTTACATTGATGTACAGTCAAGACATTTTAATTGTGTTAAGATGTCTTTCTGTGAACTGTGTGTGTCCAATAACTGAATTGCCAGGATCCTGAATTAAACCTGACCTGTTTGAAGTGTAGAGAAACAGGTTTGTGAGCTTAATTCACAGCAGCCTGATGTTGCTTGAGCATGATTTTAATCAAGATAACCACAATGGATCATTATTTGCAATAGTGTTCCAAATTGGTACAGCACTTTTCAAAGTAGAAGCTGCAGATGTAACACACATACCTTAGCTGTCCTGGTTACTTCAGATGGCTGTTGGAATTTAATCAGCTCAAGGGGAAAGCTTTCATATGATTCAAAAATAACTGTAGATGAAAAATACAGATTAAATCACTCTGTAATATTTGGCTTGTCATGGCTACCTGCTTTACTGGCAGATGCAATCACACTTAATGTGTATTTCTAATGTAAATCTGAATGTTTCAGATCACACTTATATACTGTATTTTTAAGGAATATAATGTATATAATATAATACTATGACGTAATTGTACACTGATGCAGGTGCACATTAATATATTTGTCAACAACTGTAACTCCACCTGTGGGCACCCAAAAGTGGACGCTGGTGTTTAAATGACCACATAGGTCACTTTTCCCACCTCTCAGATACAGCCCATAGGAGCATACTAGCTGCACGCACCTTCATCGTCATAGTGACAATAATGCAACCTGTAAAAGTGTACCAGTGGTGGGTGTACTGGAATTGGTCACCATTGTCACAATGATAAACACTTTGTTAAGGTTGTGAAATAGATTGATAACCACTCAAAAATGTCTTTATGGCAGGAAACAACGATTGTAGTGTGTTATAAATGATTCATTGCTTGTATAATGCTTATAAATGCTAAACAGGGGGACTAAAAATATTTACCAATGTTTCGGGAGGTTGGAGAGTATATATGAAATATGGTAATTCATATTGATTGCTTGACATTATTATGTAAATGGTTCACATTTCTATCCTGTTTTTTTTTTTGGTTTTGTTCTTTTTTTCCAGCTTGCTGCTTGAATCACCAAACTATCAACTAAGTGGTTGTACTGACCACATACTTGGCCCTTGGATATTAATACTCAGAGACCCAGTTTCCCTCAAAATATCAACACCAAAAAAAAAAAAACCTCTTAAGAATACAGAGTGATGAAAAATGGTTGAGAAATGCTAATGCAGCATGTGTGTATACTTGTGACTGTCTGCATATGTGTAGGCAAGCATGTGCATGTGTTAGTATATTTACCAATTAGACCAGAATATTGGAAATGATAAGGAGTGCAATGAGCTAATTCCACCAGCAAGGTGTGTGTGTGAGTGTGTTTACTTGTGTGTGAGAGAAACAAAAAGTAACACAGAGAAAAGACAATGTGTGTGTGAGTGTGTGTGTCTGTATGTGTCTATGAATATTGCTGCGTGTCAGCTTAGTTAGTTTTGGGGTATTATGAGTACTCTGCAGGCCAAGCTCTGCAGTGTCTGAATATAATGAGGCAGCTACAGAGCTCCCCTGAAAAACTGCCAGCAAGAGGTCAACCACAGGTGAATGCAGTATTCCCTCCTCTGACGAATACACGTGTGAATGCACATACAAGCACATGCACATAGACAGACATACACACACAATAATAGAAAATAGAATTTTTTTTCATAACAAACATATCAAAGTCTAAATAAATCTTTAGAAATTCTTGCACTGTATTGTCAGCTTGTTTTTTTCAAAGCATAGGACGAGATGGTTGTAGTGCCTTATACCTTTTAAAGGCCCTCCACAATACATTGATGATTTTCCAACAACCAGCAGGTATTAGGGACACATCATCACTTGTGTACCTCAGCATCATCGGGTGTTTCGACCTTTTACTCACAATACACCCTCTGCTGAGGCAGACCCACCACAGGCTGATCAGACCAGGGAGTGTGCCTATCCTCCCGGGGTCCAGCTGCGGTCTTTCCTCCTCATCCATAACCACTGGCTTCGGCGTTCTGCAGTCCCTCATGCCTCCTTGATGGTATGGCACAAGGCTTGACCGTGGATTCCTAGTTCTTCGAGCAGCCTAGTGGTGGATGTTGTAATAAAATTCCAGCAGCCAACTTTCACTTGGCAGACTGTTGCTCTCCAGTCTTGCTGTTCTGCATCACCCTTCAGCTCAGGATACCAAAGCCTCTTCCTTTCATGTGCCTCATCGGTATATTCCTCCCATAGTACTGTCAGCTACATAAAATAGACAATGGGCAGAGTGTTGGACCATAGTACCAGGCCTGGTCCCAGGGTGGTGGCCACTATCTCTGAGTTGGATTGTAAGATGCTTGCCTACATCAGCCAGCATTCCCATGTCCCGGGCTCCTGCCAGTTGTCCACTCCTCATTTCAGCACTTGGTTGTGGTTCCAAGAGTACCTGCCTTGAGAGTGGGTCACTTTACATCGAGTGAGGATCTGCCTGAGGATGGCTGGAGTTGAAAACAGGGGGCATAATGAAGCTTCACCCAGCCACTGGTTATGATTACTTGGTGAAAGAAGGATGTCATGGAATGCCCTAAGGAAAGGAAACTGATTCTGTTTGCCCCCATTTCGTACAAATCCTTCCAGCTGATCTTCCTATTTTACGATGCTCTCCCATTTCATCCACTGGAAACAGCCTTAGCACCTCTTGCGGCCTCCTCCTGACACTGGACTTCCAAAACCACCAATTTTTGCCGTTCTGACCGGGTTGCCTTGCTCCACAAGGGCCTGCCCTGACATAGACCCAATCCTCCTTTCGTCACTGAATATGGCCCCAAATCTCTGCTTACTGAAGCACTGACTTTGCCTGTTGTACGGCTTCTTTTACTGTCCTTTTGTATCCTGATGGTTCAAACGCCCGTATGGAGGGTCAATCCAGCCTTTCCTTGGGGCAGCTCCTCGACAAGACTTGAGAGGGGCTGGTTGAGAATTCCGTGTCCATATAGGCTGATGTTACTCAGACATCGTGGGACTCCTAACCATTTCCTCATGTCTCAGCAGCTGTCAGTGGCCACATAAGTTGAGGTAGCAGGCCAAAATGAAGGCACCAGAGCTTGAGTTTGCTAAGGAGTATGGATTGACCGATTTTCTCAAGGCCACTGCCTGTATCTTGCTTCAGTTGCTTGACCTGTTCGCTGTCATTGAAACTTGAACCATAGCATCTCCCAAGGCTTTTGATGGGTTTCTCCGATACTGTTATGGGGTATTTGTTAATGAAGAACTTTTGGTTGGAAAGCTTTCCTTTGATGATGGAGATGGTTCTTGTGTCCGATTGAGTGACCTTCATCCTAGCCCATGTGATGTTTTCTTGAAGCTTCTCTAGCTGGCGTCTTTTGCATGGTGCCATCATGGTTAGGGAGCCCTGATTGCTCTTCCCTGGACTGCAGACTTCAACTCCTTGCCAACCACCACCCATTTTAAAGCTCTGATAACCACTTCCTTTGCCATGGTTAATGCTATTGGAGAGATGCATCCAGCCATGATGCCAATTTCAAGGCTCTGTCAATGGTGGTAAAATCTAATGTGGTGAAGCAGAATTGCAGGCCTTGGAAACAGGCCTTGACCAAGGTTGTGATGGGCTTCCATGTTCTGAAGGAGTTGAAGGCACTCATGAGAATGCTTTTGGGAAATGAGCCAGATTCATTTGTAAGATCATGGCAAACAACATGGAGGTTGCTCTTCACACGCTTGGCCAACTGGATTTGGTGCTTTGGATTCTCAATGGGTTAAATGTCAGGTGGAATCATTATCTGTTCATGCCTCTTTGGATTGTATTCTGTCTTTTTCAGGTGCTCCTCCAGGGTCTGCTTCAAGGTCTTCCGAGTTCCTCCATTCTTCTTGGTGAAAAGAGATTTTACAAATTTAAGTGTCTCTGAAGACATTTTCTTTTGCCCATTCTTTCCTTTTCCAAGCTAATACTTAGCTTTTCTGCTCACCTTTAAGATATCAGTGTTCTTCATGTTCTCCTGGAGCACATTAATTCCCTACTTCTCATCTTCGAAGGCTTTCCTCCACTGCTTGTTTAGCTGCCTTCTCTGTTGTACCAGGCATTCTATCTCTAGCTGCCTTCTAGACGTGTTCCCTGTTATTGGTGCTTTCTACTTTCTCTCTTTTACCCCATATTTTTCTGCTCCACAGTGGTAGATTATTTCCCCCAACTTCCAGAGGTCCCCGATCTCCAATTAGCAAGCATCTTTTCTTTCATTGGAGTATTTCCAAGCCCATTGCAGTTGTAATTTTCTCTCAAACACAGGAACACACCTGGAGCTTCTTATCACATTCTTTTACTGTGTTGGCTTCTTGTACAGTGCTTGCCATCTCCGTAGTCTCAATCATACCAAGGTCAGAAGCCATGTGGTCTGTCAGTGAGTCATCTTCCACCCCCACTCTTGCCAACTCAAGGGGTATTTTTCCTTTAGATCAATTTGTAGCTGCATAGGGGTGTCTCGAAATACAATTTTGTATTGGATCCTGCTGACATGGTTAGCTAACCCGTACCAGCCCTGAGTGGGGTCTTTTCCTGGTCAGCTGTCTTTCATACTACTACAAATACTACTCCTTTCAATACCACTGGATATGCTGCTCTCTCTTTACATCAACCCTGCTCCTTTCCTCCTCATTTCAGCTGGTTCATATACATGGGTCAAAGTTCAAAGATTTCAAAATACTCCGTGCAAACACATCTTAAGGCAGACAACCTCGCACCTTTCTTTCCTTTAAGAAGTACATTCTAGCATTTTATTAACCTCTCTGTAAAAGGTGGTAAGCTGACTAAACCCGGATACAAATCATGGGATTTCTAAATTCACCCACTGTATTCTTTGAAGAATTATTAACTTTTTTCAAAATGAAAGGCAACCAAGAAAGCCTTCTCAGCTTAATAGTACTTCATCTCCACTGTTATAATAGTGGATTTTGCAGGGTAAAATGTCCTTAACTTGGTCCCTTTATCTGCAAACTACTTGTGATGAAATATAGTCAACTGTTCATTTAAGTCAGAAAATTATTATCATTTCATTTTAAGCACACATTTTAAACAGCTGCTGACAGGGTTTTAACAGTATTAACAGAATCCTGTTTGACTATTACAAAAGGAAACTATAACTGTTTCCTGGCATTCTTCCAATAATGCAGTGATTCCAGTTGATATGTATTTGACAATTTCAAATATGTCACAGGGATCTCAATCTTAAGGACTTTGAGGGCTGTGACTAGTCTAAAAGGCTGAGTGTGACAGTCTCTAAGGAACGCACCGTTAAAATGCCACTGTGCCACACCATTTAGCACTGCCCTCCCACCAGAGAGCCATTGGGTCTTAGCAGCCTTAATGGTGTTCACTGTATCAGCCTCTTAATCCAACCTTGGCCTTCCACAACTCAGCTCTCCGCTACTTACCCCCCCCCCCCCCCCGGGGGGGGAAGTGACAGCGACAGTGTCTCAGAGTCAATTACAGGTTTTTGGCAATCCCTGAAGAGCCAACAACTGTGTTTGTGACAAATGGCCTATCCTCATTCCTTCATAAAGATGCAATTTGCAAGGGCAAAGAGAGGCTTTTGTGCGTAGAGTGCAGAGTGCATCTCTTTGGAGTGGGGAATCATGGAGTCCCCGTAGACGATGATGTGAGGACAGATGAATAAATGATGAAATGGGCCAGCACAATGTGTTTTAATGTAAAAGTTGAGTGCAGCACAGTGATTTTAGACTATGTGACGTGTCAAAGGTTTGAAGTACGGTAGATCTATACTGAAGCTAGGGCATTTATGACATGGGCAGCTAGGGCACATAGCTCGACTTAGTTGAATACAATGCTGAAGGAGATCTTGACAAAGTATGAACCAGAACATATGATTTGAATCGGATAGAAGTCACCTTAGAATTAAAGCTATGGAGCCCAGAAATTATCAAGGGAAAGATTTTTGTTAATTATTTTGCATAAATTAGAACTTCATTCTGACAAATTACTTATTAGATTACTTAATTAATTCCCTTCAATTAATATTGTTGTTGTAGCTGACGAACAGACGATTTTGTGTGTATCGTGGGTTTTTGATCGGTAACGGAGGGGCACGAGAGCTAGGCTTGTCTGCAGGACTTTTACATATAAATAAAGCTCTTGCCAGGCAAGTTCAAACAATGCTGATTAAGGCCATCAGTGCTAGGTAAATCTCTCTGTTTCTCACAATATACATGAGTTAAAATCTGGTGTCTATGGCAACATTCCCAAGATGCACACAAGAAATGATGCATTTTACATCAACCAGCAAGTTTGCCAGAGCTGAAGAAGGAAGCAACTGCAGCGATGAAGATGGAGTAGGCTACAGCAGCTAGGAGCTTTGGCCTGTGGTGGAAAAACCTAGAAAGTGTACTAGAAAAGCTTCTGATACTTCAGATAAAAAAAACAAACAAACGTGTTCTCATGAAGAATTATAGTCTAAAAAAGAAAAGAAAGGAAACAGCAGGTTACCTTTGGTTCGGCCTTTCCTAATTGAAAAGTGCTAAAAGAAGGGCAGACAAGGATATCGTCTTTCTTCTCTTGGACAGGTCCACATTTTAAATTATTGGTAGTGGGTCATTTAGCCATTACATTTAACCTGCCTAATTAATGAACCATTTGCCTTGGAACTGTGGAAATGTCTCTGTATTTTCGTAACAATGTCTGAACAGAAGCTTGGACTCTCCAGGCATGTGTTGTAGGCAAATGTCAACAGTGTTTGTGGTATTACTCTACCTGCCAGAGGGGGGAGACAAAAGTTCACTGCAGGTTTGATAGAATAGCTTGAACTTGGCTTTAGTGTGGTGGTGTTCTAAAATAAGAGAATTATTTTTCCTTATATAAACAGAGTTTTAACATTCACTCTTTGTCCCCTGGCGCTGTCTTTCTCATACAAATTTGATGTTACACAGACTTTTTTTCAGAGCTACTTGTTTACTTTTTACTGGCCAGCTCTGACTGCAAGGTGCATAGATGTTTCTGTGTAATGTAATCCAAAATAAACAGTGAAAGTTTGTAGGTCATGGCCAATGGCAATTCTTTGGGATATGACAAATACAATTTCATGTTATCTTTCGTATCCATAACATATTTTTTTGGAAAACTGTTCACTGACCATTTTTAATTTCCCCATTTTGTCTAACCGAGCATAGCACCACATTCAATGCATCCATCTAGCTGCCGGTCTTCCCAATGAAACCCCGTTTTTTACACTTGATGTACCAGTGTCCCTGTGGATATGGTTGGAAATTCACTAGGCTCAATGTGGATCATATATGTAAATTCTGGATTGGGCAAGCATGCCAAGCTCTTCCCTTGCCCCGGCATCCGTAGGTGGGGACCGGTGAGCAAAGCACTTAAGTGTTCATGTGGATTGACTCTGTGGTGACTGGTTATTCTACAAAATCCCCTGAAAATAATAATATGTGTGGGTGACCCTTATTTTTCCCCTGCATCTGTTTTTTGAGGACAATGAATAAAATAAGAATTGTTCAGTCATTTTAGGCACTTCCCATTTTTACTACAGTCACCAAAATATCAGTTTCATTTTACACCTGTTTTGTCCAGACAGAGTTTTGACCTTGGCACTCCTCCAACTAAAAAAATGATCGCCTGTAATTTCTGTCAGCTTGATAGCTGAAATATAGATTTAAATGAGACACAGACGTAGTCTATGTTGACTTTCAATGACCTAAAAATATTTAATGTATAAGCTGCTTCTTACTGTCTGGCACAATAATGACCCTTAAGGTCTGAAGGCTTAACTCAGTATTGACAGTGTGTCTACATTATCAGACAATGTCAAAAAAAAAAAAACGAGTTCATATTTCCTGTCAGTTGAGTTTGAGCATATAATTTTTATAGTGTTGCTGTCAGAATCTAAAGGACTCAATGAACTTCTTACTTTTGAATAACATCTTGTATGACTGTAGGGTTCTGCCCTGTATGAGAAAAGTATTGTTTTCCATGCTGCACAGTGAAATGACTCCCACTGCCAGCAAACATGGCAATTTGCATCTGACATTTGCAACATTCTCTTGAATAAATTGTTGTCCCAAAGCTATCTTTCTCAAAAATTATAATTCGGTCCATCAATTTTAGAGTTATTTATTTACATTTGCAAACTGCTACTATGTAGCTTGCTAAGTTAATTTGATTTGCCATAGAGGTAAAACGTCAATATCTTTGAGCCCATCAGGGCAGTTTATTGGATTACCTGTTTAAATGAAGACTAAATGATTGGAGGGCAGAAGGCAACGCTCTCCAACTCTGAAAGATGAATTTGGAACTAGAATGAATCGCATCTTATGTATATAATATGAAGCTCACAGCAATTTTTTTTGTTCTTCCTCTTCTCTATGCACAACTATAACTGTTCAATGCATTGTCTGACAATGTGATACAGTTTAACTACAGCCCCTCAGTGGCAACAGAAACAAGCCATGACACAGTGGAATGAGGTTTTTTCCAAAAGACATCATGCCAATGTATTTGGCAGCCCAGGAAGTGACTTCATTTTTGTTGTATATTTCTAAGGACCAAGCACTTTCAAACTCTGTTTCTGTTTTCTTTTGTGATTTATATCCTTTATAATGATTCCAAAAATGTTTTTAATTGTTATGTGACGGTGAGCTGATGGCGCTTAAGCTGCCAAGGAGAGTGTTTATTTTCACAAGTCTCAAAGAAGCATAAACACAGAGGGCTGAGTGTGGGGGTGGCCATTTTCATGCCAGGGCTGGAGTTTTGAAAGCGGCACCAGCTCTGTGTTCTTCCACAACTAGACAAGGTATTCCCTTTCATCCGACAAGGATTCACCCCATTTCATGTCAACAAGGCCCTTTAAGCTCGGAAACTAGGTGGAAAAGAAAAAAAATCTTCGGAAATCACCGCGACTGGTAGTTGACAGACAAGCCTCCTCTCGACAAGCAACAGAAGAAAAATGAGACTTTTGTTGCAAGAACACATCTCCTGACTGTGTCTTAGAAACTTGTCCCTGCACATGACGAGATTTTTATCTGCATATAAAATTATTGTGTATCATTTCCCTCATGACTGAGTCAAAGCTATCATTGTTTTATGATGAAGTAAGAAAGTCTCACAGTGCTGAGCTGTTATTAGTTTCGAGGGGTTGCAGCGTTCCTCACTGTGGCACGTTAAGCCAGGTGCCCCACAGGCAGATGCAGGTGTTGTCTGTTTGTCTCTCGGTCAGACCTGACTAAGCCAGGACAGAGGCTCTGCCACTCGGTCAGTCATCCACTACCCCTCCTTGTTCCTCCCCCCTCAGCCTTAAATGCCTTGGCTTTCTGGCTTAACCAATCACCTGTGAAAAGAGCAACGGCTGTGCGTTAAAGAAGGACTGTGATGCGGAGGCCAGGAAGAGAGAGAGCTGTGAGGTGGATGTCAGGGACAGGTGGCCCGGGTCAGTCTCTCTCTCACCTTGGCAGCTCCTCTCCAAGTGCTCTTGACAGGCTTACATGCATCCACCCACCTGCACAAAAGGGGCCGCAGGCACACACATACAGAGTGGGATGTCTCTCCCACACACCCACATGCACATAGACACACATTTGCTCACAAACACAAGCAGGCAGTGTGAACGGCTTCAGGCTACTGGCGCTCCCTAGGGGAACACTCGAACTATGCTAATGCATGCCAGTTCATCAATTTAGTCCTGGAAACAACACACTTTCTGGACTGCCTGGGCATGCATATTTCTCAAGGTTAAAAAGTTATCAGGGATAAGATGGCCACTTCTGTGTGAATGAATCTCCATATCATGAAAGGAAAATCAATAGCTGTGGCCAGTAATGCAGCAGATGGAGTTGAAATGCATCAGATGCAGCCCATCCTTTTTAATGCGATGTTTGTTTCTTGTTGGGATGTGACAGCCACAGAAGGCAATGCTTGTGTGCACGCTATACAGTTTGCTGACATTACTAATGGTCATCAGAGGCCATTACCTACCTACCTACCTAGCAACAAAAATAACCATAATGGCACTTGTGTATGTTGCACCCCAAAACAATATCTCAGGTTTCTTTGCTATGGTTATAAGTTAGACATGTCCAAACAGAGTGAAACTAAGTTTCAGGGGTGATGGATGCTTTGCACAAAAGTAGCTGAAACAGCTAATCGTCATCCACACTACTACGGAGTACTTACTGTACTGCAGATTAAAATGGGCAATTAGACCAAGAAAGAGAGGGAGGGGTTTGACAAAATGAGTAAGATTGACACAAAATGAATAACACGAGGAGAAGAGGAAGCAGAGCATTGAGAGGATGGGGATTAGGTGGGAGGAGAGAGTGAAGGAGAGAAGGAGGGGTTGGGGTGGTAGGTGGTAGTATTAAGAAATCTCATGCATTTGTAATTTTCATTTCTATATTCAGATTTGTGTCTTATTTTTTTTTCCTCTGAAGAAATCTCATGAATATGGAAGAGCCTGTCAGTGCGATGGTACTGTTCTTTTACGTGGGCAAAACAAACACCCCCCCTCCCCAAGTGAACTCGGGGGGAAAGTGACCAGACATGGCTAATATTTTCTGTGCAGCAATGTATTGCTTGCTGCTTGTTCCGTTGCTTTCAAAACAGTTTGATTTTTGTGAGAATGCAAGCATATCGCATTTCTACCTCCTTTATAGTTTGGCTCCGTAACATGTAAATGCGGATTGTAGGAAGCGGAATTAAAGGGATGAGTTCACATGTTTGTATGTACTTGGGCACACACAGATAAATCTAACACAGCTGGGCACACGCACACACGCACAAGCTATCAAAATATGGAGACTTGCGCTGAAAAACTACTGGTATAGGTTCCCTACTGATTATTTTATTAATGTGCGCTATGCGGTTATAGACTAGTTATACACTGTATTTGTTAACTTTTCTATGTACCCCGAGTCTACATATGTGTATGAATAATTTGACTTCACCCCCCCAACCCCACCCTCATGCTACAGCATACTAGTCTGTAAGCTTTAAGGTCAGCATATTTTTTATCTTAATTCACAGTGATGAGAGAATTTCTGTGTAAATTCTGTCATTTTACCCTCCAACACAGACATTGCTGTTTTCATCAGTTGAGCATTGTGTTGGTGTGAACTTGGAACCTGCAATAATGCTGATAAGTACAGCGTAAGTAGTGAAAACGGAAAAAAAGAAAGAAAAGGCAGAAGAAGAGAAAGAAAGACCTGGTACTTATAGCCTGAGAACAGTCCCTTGTTTCAATGCTACTTAAAAATAATGAGCAGCAAAGCAGATGCATAATTTACAATGTAGTTAGGGCATGAAAAAATATGTCAGTGAAAGAATAATCTTTTTTCTATCTTCTCATGCAATCTGATTGAAAAAAGGAGAACGCGGATTGGGTGAGAGGAAGGAGATGGGGTTTTTTTGTTTTTGTTTTTTTTTCAGCAAGGAGCCATGACTCCAGGATTTGCGATTACTCTCACACAATATAAGTTGTTATTGGTCCGTTTGTTTTGGGAATGACTGACAAGAGCTGAAGAGAGAGGGCATTATTATTTATCACAACAAACAAACATTGGCGATCGCTCCTGTTCTCAGGCTGTGCTTTAACATGAAGGAGACACAAGGAGCAGGCACATCTGGCTTCCTGTAGCCTCAGCTTAAAGCACTTAACCCTCAACACAGGTCTAGGTTCAGTTCCAAGGCATTGCTCCTTGCAATAACAACCTCCATGTTCCCCTACCTCGATGAAAATTCGCTATTCGGGCCCCTGAGGGCCAAGAAAGGAATAGCTGCTGTCACAACAAGTTGGCTTTTCATTTGTTTTCTAACCAGAGGAGAAGAAGTGGATGGGCAGAGAGCAACTGTGGAACATCTCCCAGGAGAGAGACAGACTGATTTCCTTCTTCTTTCAACAAGATCAGATACATGAGATATATCAGATACAAGACTGGATAGGCCAGAGCTTTTTTTTTTTTTTTTTTCAATTTACAAGTGTTTAAAGGTATTATATTTGTGTTATTTGCACCCTTTCAGGAAAAGGAAATTTCTTGACATCATATGGTACAGGTTTTCTTTCTTCGGTGAAAAAGTTAGCACTGATGAAAGATTGAACGTAAGCAGGTAGAAACTGTTGGCAAGCAAACAAAGTGGCCAGTGGCCACATTGGAAATGCCAGATGTGTACAATTTATCACGGAGACAGGTGAGAGGTGGGAGACAGACACTGGAACCCAGTGGTCTCTCCGTATTTCTCAGTGGCTGTTTTCCTGTGTTTGTATGCGTGGGAGGGAGAAAGAATGAGAGAGCTTGGAGTTGGATATTTGAAATATTTTGTTAATAGTGTTCTGTCCTGTATGGCCAATTTACATAAAAAAACAAAAAAATATTGATGCACCCTCTACCAGCTACATAAAGGCTTGCTGCTCTACTGAATAAACACTCTGAATCAGGTAGGACTTTCCCAGAGTAAATCCTCTGGCAACAAACACATGATCCTTTTTATGTTGCAGTTGATTGTTTGTATATAGAGCCAGTTGGGTAGTTATGAACAACAATAACCACCATGGATGAAAAAGCAAGAAAGGGAACATCATCTATAGAAACGGAAACTATCACAACAAACATAAAGACCTAAAATTCTCAATGAATCACTGTTAGTGGTTTGGTTTCCTGCTTCTTATCAATGTGGAAAAAAAAATGATCCTGATCCTTGCTTAGTATCCTAACGTGGTGGATTTCATGCCAAACAATGTGACTGAACCGTATTCTACACCAATTAGTTCCCTGTTGTGCCTCACAATTCAAGTCTGCACAGTCAGCAAACTTCCCTGCCCACAAGGCGTGAGCTTCTGCCACTGGGCTTCGCTTCCGCCCCAGTTGGGTCCATACAAGTTGCCAAGATAAAACCCCTTTGTGATCAGGCAGGGACCTGTTCCCAGTGAGAATCACGGCTTTCAGCGGATCCACACCTGTCTGGTTGACCATAACCTAAAGCAAGGATTACAAACCTCCGAATTCCTTGAATGTCTCAAGCCGGCACTCAGGGAGCTGTCGGTGTTGAACGTGCGTGGTGCAAAGATTACCACACTTTGACAACTGTTCAAGTAATAGGTAGTATAAAAGGGGGTGATTCTTGAAGTCCTGGATTTAAATACAAGCTATCAAATGTAAAGAGTGCAGGCAGAATTATTTTTTAAAATATTGTTGAAATAATCTTTCTAGCACGGAATAACTTTTGATAACAGATGGATCTCTGTTTCTTAGTATCTGTTCACAGTAGCAACTCGTGACTGCATCTTAGATTTCATTTTAGTTTTTTTCCATCATATCTCCACAGCTTTCTATTAATGCCACCAACATAAACTTATGTTGAAATATTCACAATAAATTGCAACAAAATACTGATCCTTCTTTAGTGGATGAGGAAGAGAAGAAAGAAACTGGTATACCATGACAATTTAAAAACCCAGGATGCAGCTTTAAACACCACTCTTAAGATAATATAATGATCTGTAAAAAAAAAAATCACATCCTTTTGGAACATATATGACCTGTTGCTGCACCGGTTCATCATTCTTCCCAATGCTTGTACTTGCAAGTGTTGTCTCAACATCATTTAGACATGCTAATTACAGAGTGCACCAGCAATTATGCTTGTTTTTAATTTTTTCCTCCCACACGCGGCAGAGCTGTCAAGAGTTCTCAGCATCATGTCGCTGGTTTGGTAGGCCACATCTTAATATATGTTTAAGCTGGCACTGTTCCCAGCATTTGGAGGTGAGTCATTGTTTGCTTAAAAAGGGGAATGACAGTTTTCAGCAAAGCTTGTGGGGTTTTTTTTTTTTGTTTGTTTTTTTTTTCACACAGGGATCCAGTTTGGGAGTTGGATGACTGAATCGTCTCCTTTTACGTGTTAAGAGTTTCACACAACAAGGGCAGGATGCTGTTTGGCTGCTCTCTCATGTTAAAAATTTTTAATGCCAAATGACACTGGATCGTTTTAACGTAGAGGACTGCAAAAGTAGTCAGAAAACTGCCACTTTAGATGCCAAAGTCCGTTTTTTTTGTTTTTTTTTAAGTATATCCCTCAACTGAATCATTTTACAAGTCAAAAAAATACCTGTAGCTCATTCTATGAATACTTTATAACATAGAACAATTAGTGAAATATATAATATGATATAATATAATATACAGTCATATTATGTAATATCATATTTTCTGCCTAGACTTTGATACAATAATTTTTCACAAATAATTTGTAGCATTTTAGAGCAGAACTGAGTTTGGATATGAAATCAGTTGATTAACTCCTGGATCACAAGTTGATTGGTGACCTAACCAGTGATCCTGGAGATCAGTTATTCAACGCTGAGAGGCTTACAGATACAGGCCTTCCTGCAAGACAGACACAATGGGTCTCCTGGGGAGCATTGCATTGGGAATCCGGTTTTGCTGGAGCCAAGTCTGTCGATTGGCAAGACAACAAATCCGGCTTGGCCTTTCTCTTATCTTCAGCCCTGTTCAAATAGTCGTATAAAATCTGAGATGATGGTGCCATGTTTTAGCCTCTTTTCATCATCAGTGGATGAAGTGTGCATGAGGTTTGATGTGATCAATCACAAATATAACAGAGAATAACTACATTGTAAAAATGGGAGTTCTCTGGAGGAACTTAAAAAATCATTGTGCCTATGAAAACTTAAGGCCCAAATCCATATAGGGGAACAGATAAGAACTTAGGTTCAGGATGATTCAATTGACCTTTCAGGATGATGTACGGAGCAACTAAACATTCAATCTTGCTTGGAATAAAAACATTTTCTATGCTGATCTCTATGGACTGAAAGGTTTGGTTTAACTGCAATGGTCAGAGTTGGGTCAGATCTGCTGTGCTTGACTGCAACTGACCCTGATATAGAGTTAAAAAAAATTGACAATTTAAAGTGCTGTACTGTGCCAAGTGTAGACAGAGCACACAGCAATGACTAGACGGCCTTGCTTTTTCTCAATTTTGCTATTATTCGTAATTAGTAGAAAATTGTTCTGATGAAAACTATTGACAGTTTTGTTTGTGTCCTGAGTGACAAAAACGATACTTTGTGAAAGACACATCGCTGTTGAGTTGATCAAATATGATTCAATTTGTCAACGATTTAATCCCAACAAAAAAATGTTTAATTTACCCCAATTGTTGCGGTGGTGGCAGAGGTCGCGGCAGGGGATATCTCAAAACTTCAGCAGATAAAAGCTATCCAGCATTCCTTTTGAAACAATGTGAAAGAAATTGTTATATGTATAGGTTGAGAGAGCAATGGAAGGAGCAAAAGTTTCACTGGTCAAGAAAAAGCAAGTCTCATCCCTTACTTCAGACACATCATGTCTCGTTGCTGCATCGGATTCTAGTTTCCGGAGGCTGCCAAGGGTGAAGAAACATTGCGTCTCTGCCAATTTGACAACGGTTTCTTCTTGTTTGGGCACTGAATACTGGTGAAAAATAACAACTCTCAAAAGAAGTTTATGTTGGATTCTCTTATTCCACATTAATCTTTTCCACAGAATACTGCCATTTATTGCTGATGTTTATGAGCATTTTGTGTTTAATATCTGTGTCATATTTGGCAAAGAAAAGTATATTTGTTGTTATTACTGAATACAAGGCCAGAGTTTGACGCACCCTCTGTGGTGGAATCTGAACACGTACAACTGACAGGAAATATTTAAGAAAAACTGTGCCAGATGAGATTAACTGAGACTCTGGACGGAGTTGTTTCTTGATAATGCTGTTATCTTAATCAAACTTTATCGAAAGGCAAGAGCGCATCACATCCAAACTGGTAATGCAGCTATAGCCTCCAATCTTTCTGTTACAAATTTAATATGACTTTTTTTAATATGACTTTATTGTTTTTTGTTCCTCGTACTGTCTGTAAACAGGACACATCTAATAAACACTGCTGTGCAAGTCCTTTTTAAAACACCGTGCCACTGAGGAGAATCACAGAAAAAATGCATAACTGACTGCTTACAATTTTCATGAATTCATTAAAACTATCTATAAAGCCACACATATCATTCCTCCCATCATCTTCACCCTCCATGTTCCCTTTTTTTCCATACACTGACTTTACTCTAGACAGAAATCGTTAGGACTCCTTTCATCTGTGTGTTTCCCTCTCATCACAGACACAAAAACACATATTTAAGTGGTGTGTATGATCTCTTAGAACCAATAATAGCCATGCATGCATAGTCATACTCTTACCACATACTTCAGTTGAAAATAAATAAAAGATGAAAAAAAAAAAAAGCCAGACTGACATGAAGAATAGCTTTATTGCCAGTCTTGTAAATTTGTCAACAACTGTAATGATAGGTAGCAAAGTTTGCCACAATGAAAATCAGCATAAGGCGCTACACAGTGGAAATTGTTTGTTGATAATGAAACATACTCAATCAGTCTCATGTCATTCACAGATTGCCAATTGATTAAAACATTCATCACATTTGAATTTAATTTAGGATTCCACTCCACAAAATGATCAACAGTTGATACCCTGCAAAGTCAAGCTTTGTCACATCTTCGTTTTATTTTTTTATTTTGAGCTCCTCTAAAATGCAAACATTGTAAACATGCTAACCAAGAAATGTTTTGCTTTTTTGTCGTAATGGGAATTTGGTCGTCAAGAGAAAGAAAAATGGAACGAAAGCCTTTTTGAAATCGACAAAAAAGACGTGATGGAATCTCGCTTTTCTCTGGGATTTAAGTTTTTCTTTAACTTGCTTTCTAACTAGAGCTCCATTCTTGTTTTTCACTAGCATCACAACAGAGAACCCATTGAATATCGAAGCAAGAGTGGGTGAGACACTAAAAATGTCAAAAATCCCAAATAGCGGTCAGCCACCAAAATCTCACTGGTCAATAAGACAGTGAAGCATTATGCTGACGTGCATGTTTTCTCGTGACTCCTTGAGCACTCAGCCCTGATACATCAGGTTTAGAAGGGCATTGACGCAGTTCTCTTTTCTCTTGGGGTTGCATTACTAGGCAATGGTATTCTTCCAGTTGTTTCAAACATGGACCGTTATTGAACTGTCAAATCAATTGCTCTATTTTCCCATCTGTAATAACGTTGTACCTCCTGGAATTCATCTTGACTTTGGAAAGTCATAGGAACTTGTCACACCCAGTCACACCTGCCAGATCTTATTGTACCTGCCTTTACTCTTGAGATGAATAATTTGGATTATGTGTTATTTTGTTTGGGATTGAATGAGACTGTGGGTTGAGGAAGTGAAACAATGAAAAGGATTAGAAAAGAAAAGTAACTGTAACCCATTGTCAAAACAATACTAATGTATCACCTTGATGGGAAAAACATTACTATCATTCTCATTGTTTTGGTTTACTTTGCATTTGAGTCTCACAATCGACAATGACATTCGACGATCAAGATGACAAGTGATGACAGTTTTTTTATTTGTGTTTTTCTGCTTGGTCTATCTGAACATCACAAGGGACAAAAATAGGACGGCTGTGGTGTAGCTTACACCTGATTGCCTGTATCTAACTCATCCTGCCAGCTTCACCTCCAGTTCTGATGTGTATGATACTGGCACGCTGGCCTTTAATTAATTCATCTAGCCCCTCTGCATGAATCCATCCATGCATCTATGCTACATTTTCTAAGATGTTTTATCCATTTTTCCAAGAGACCATCTCTTTTTGTGTTTGTGGAGGTGGAGCACATCTGTACCCCATCTTACAATTGCTGCACCCATGCCATCTTATTCCTATGCAGAAAAAGGCACCAGCTCGCAGACACATTGTCTGAATCCTGCCACTGGAGCTCGGGATGCCAGCTTTAGGCATGTCAGGCCTTTGGGCACCAGGATTGGGTTTCCCCAGACCCCCTTGTCAAAGGATTAGCTCACACTCTGATCATCAGGGAACACAGAACTGGTCCTCCTCTTTTCTGTGTTGCCACTGCCACTGAATGCTTGCATTCCTTTGTACTTCTTTCACACCCATCGAAATTTTGCTAAATGCGTGGCAACAGTCTCACCATCTTCCCCTGCCTTCTCCCTCCCTTTTCCCCTTCCCACTTCCCCATTCCCATTTTCCTCTCTCCTTCTCCATCACTTCCTCTTCTCTTCTTCAGCCGTGTGTTGATGAGCCTGAGCACTGTTTTTTTTTTTTTTTTTTTCTGAGGAAGGAAGAGGGATTATGCTAAGCCCTAACTCGGGGAGCCCAGCCTTATCTTGCCTGTAGCAGCTCTGTGCACCAGAGAAAAACGGACTGGAAGAGAGCACAGCTACAGGCTGGGAAAAGACAGTAGGGGGAGAGACAAAGATGGGCATGGCTAGTGATATAGAATATGTCCATGTTTTCCTACATTATGGCACATTTGTCCATCTTCACTCATGTTTTCAATATGCTTGTAATGCAATTGCTTTTCCAAGTCATTACATTAAATGGCAGTATTTGCATACAAACAGGAACATTATTTCATTTTTTCTTTCTATTTGAAGCCCTCAAATTGCTGCAGTCACATAAGAGACATTGTTTATCCTGCAATGGAATGACAGTGTTCCCCAGGTGACTTAGATTCCCCCTTACCTCCATACAGCCCCTCACCAGGACACCATTGTGTCGGACCCTGCTCCAGTCATTCGTTTCAGCGAATCTACAATTACGGCTGCATTATGCTCAATTATGGCGACTCTAATTAAAGTCCCATCCCCTGATCCATTTCCTGAATGAAACCCTCTCCCTCTACCCCAGTCCTGAGACAATGGGCCACGCTACAGCGGGGAACAAGGCCCCACTGTAAGCAGGCTGCTGGCCTATTCACCTGGCCTAATTATTCTTACCCTATGGGGGACTGTCCTCCTGGGAAAGGCCCTTGCTCTGGGGGGCCCTGTGGTGAACTCAGATTTCCTTGCTGGTGCTGAGACAAGTATCTGCACATGGACCAATGGAAAAGGAAGTCAGTAAGTGATGTCAGTAGACAGTTCCAGAAGCTAGATATAATTTGCACAATTGAGGTTGTATCAGCAAAGCGTACTCTGAAATCTGTCTGTAGGTCAGCATAGCAGCCAGGTTCTAATCATTCAAATAAATACAAAATTTATGGAGACTTCAACTTGTTAAAAGTAACAGAACACTCAGAGAGAGGCCCAATCAGACATTAGCTATGGATAGCATTACCCCTTTGGTAGTTTGTTGTCTGGCTCCATTTACTTCAATGTCATCAGAAAGCTTCACCGAGAAAGCCACAGCTACAGATTAGCTGGGACTTGTGGGGCAGTAGAGCTAACAGAAAGTAAGCTTCTATAAACCCAATGAAGACATTAAGATACCAACCAAGGACTTGGTCTTTCAAACAAGCCAGAAAATCCAGTGGGCGAGAAAATCACAACTGATGAGAGTTTAAGCCAGTGCATTATGTCTCTCATACATACGACCCTATGGACTCCTTGGTGCAACGATGGCATAGCCTTTCAAGGCAAACAGACAACTGGTAAATGTTTTGATGGGAATATTGCTATGTATGTATGTATATATATATATATATATATATATATATATATATATATATATATATATATATATATATATATATATATATATATATATCCTCTCTTTGCACTGATACCAGGGTTCCTATCATCAGGTTAGAAAGCATCATAAAAACATTTACGACTGACAGGTAAAGTGTTTTTGAGTTCAAAATATATAATGTTATATCTTTATTTAACATTACAGAGCTGACACTGTTTAAACCACAATCCTGGAGTGACCTGATTGGCCCTGGGGTTATTAGAAGGCCAGGGTGGGGTATCAGAGGGGTGGAGGTAAAGGGCAACAAAGCCTCTTTCTCTACTCTTCCTCCTGATCCTATCACCCCATTCCTTGGCTGAGGAGATGAAAGACTAGTCTGTAATTGGAGAGGAGAGAGTGAGTGGAAGTAAAAAGAAAGTAAAAAAGCAAATCAGATAGAGCGTGCTTGAGCAGTAGGTAGGGGAGAGTGAAAGAGAAAATACCTTTGATTTCCTCAAATTAAGTGAAGAAGAGCAGCCCAGCTCCACTCCTCTATCAGGCCAGGGTATGACTGACACTGTAGCAACGTTAGGCTCTCAGCTGTAATAACTTGCCTTTGTGAGAAGAACTCAACGCTTTGTCTTCCTTGTTGGTGGGGCCCAGGGTCCAGGGATCAGCCTTGACTTATTATGACTGGCTTTTGTCCTTCTGGAGCTGTGGGAGACTTGACTTGCCCTTTCGTCTGTCATCAGAATAGGGATCCCATACTGGGGCCATTCCCCAGACATGGGAATACTGGAATGACAGACAAGGACAAGGCCAAGCATGTAGTGTCCTCTGATATTGTAATACACATGGTGTTATGAGCACAATAGTGTTTTGTTAGGCCTAATATATTCAAGTTTAAACATTTTCTAGTGTTAGAAGTGTTTGGAGGTCATACCGGGAAATATATTCACTGAAGATGATTATGGAGATGGCTGCGCTGTTCTTCTGTTATGTCAGAATTTAGGTGGAACAGATAGAGCAAATATGTCCACTTTGAGGAATGAACCTATTCAGCTACATCAAAATATTTACTTCATTTAATTGAAGTGGACTGGACAATAGTTTAATTTAAAAAGCCATATTGTGACCTTGACTGATTATTAACAACCTCATATAAGGGTCAACCCAGAGCACACATGTGTGCAAAAGCACCCACACACCCACGTATGTGTCATGACCATGTAAGAATGAAGGACCTCGTTTAGCCACCTGGTTGAATGCATAAACACATGTATAACATCCATAAAGCTCTGTCTCTCTCTTTCAGTCTGATAAGTCTGTGACCTTGCATCCTTTGCAACTTCTCAAGCAACCTTAGAATATGGCTTCTTTTTTATACAAATCTTTTTGAAATGGAACAGAAGCAGATAAAAACAATGAATGGAACAGACACACATCCTTGGTTAGGGATTTGAGTTATTATAGTCACTGTTAAATGGCCAAATTGTGGATTATTATGCCTAGAAGATTTACTCTTTCCTCCTACTGGACTTTTTCAGCTGCTTATACATAAAGGGGAATGTCTTCCATTATCCAGTTGGAATTTTTTAAGGAGGGACCTGGACGCTTATCTCTGGCTCAAATCTGCAAAGCTGGGCTCTCCTGTTCCTTCACTCTGCCTCCATAAACTAAGGCAATAAAAGAGTTGTTAACCCCACCCACTCATACCAAGTGCTACACCTGGCCACGGCTGGGGCCAAATATTTTAAATAAGAGTGCATCAAAGGAGACTGAGGACTAAGTGGGAATGCAGAGGAAACTTAAATACCATGAAGGAGAGACTGAGGGAGTGTAAGTGGGACAGAAGGGCCTGAAGGGAGAGAAAGAGAAAATAGAGGAAAGGAAGAATGGCTATAGCAAGGGTCAGATGGGAGGGGAGAGATGATTAAAAGAAGTGTTAAGAATTTTTTAAAAAAAAGCATATGTGTGGGAAGAGATGGTTGGGTTTAGCACAGGTTCGAAAGACACAAGAAAGAGGCGTCTGAAAAAAATTAATGTGAAAGGTGAAAGGTGTTGAGAACACATTGTAACTTTAGGGAGATAATATTAGCAAGAATTGTTATTCTTTTTTCCTACTTTTACCTTTATTTATCTTTTATATGCAGGGACATACTGTATACTCAACTAAGATCTGTAAGTTTAGGCATTCTAAAGTAGCTTTTTTTATTAACCAAACTTTTTATGTAAACTCTTAGTTTTTCTCATTTCTCCTCAATCATTTCTCAAAATGTTTCCCGGAATCAGTGTATTCTCATAAACAGCAATCAAAATGTGACCTCAGTTTGCTGCCTGTAGGGCCCAAAATTACATTCTGCACATACAGTACATCAATAAATACATCTCACACACACAGACACACACACACATACATACACAAGCAGGTGCACGGGCTATTTGGTCATGAGTATGCCCCCTTGACTTTGAACGTGACATGAGTGAAAAAAATTTGCACCCAACCTGCAAAGAAATTGGCTCTCCACCTGGCCACCCCTTCTCATTTCCATTCAGCCATCTTAACATTCTATCAAGTTAAATGTTAAAATGTAATTACCTCTGAACAGAGTTAACTATCAAGTGGGGGAATGGCAAAGTTATAGGGACCCACTGAAAAAAAAATACTGCAGATTAGAGTCACGACAGGTGTTTTCTCCTGGGCCAAACTGAGATGAACATGGAAATGAATGTTTGAAATGCATACTGCAGGGAGGGGAAGGAGAGAGAGGGGGCACGGAGCTAGAGTGTGCATCTGAGCAACGAGGTAATTATTCTGCAACTCCTTCACCTGTGACAAGAGGCTTAGGCGAGTGGGGGTGTTGCAGAGGGATGTGGAGGTACTGCCTGAGTGGTTGCCGCTAGCCAGAAAGCAACTTGCCCGAGACCTCTTGTGCTGTCCCTGCCGACTTCCACAAAGACACCGTGAGCCCTTTAACTCTCCCTCACTTTCTCTCTATATTCCTCTCTTCAAATAGATGATAATGGCAGTTCAATTCTTCTTCTATATACAAGAAAAAAAAGATAGGCAATTTGTTCAGTTTTGTTTTTCACCATTTCCCTTGTGCTAACCAAATAGCTGCACCCTCAGTCCAGGACACAAGTCACTAACTCAGGAATGGAAATTAAAGGCCAGTTCTGCAGTGGTTATTATGAACTGTAAGGTCTGCAATCCTGTGGCTTTGTCAGGTGTAGTTTATATTCTTATGTGCCCTCTAACTCTTTTTTTTTTAAACAAGCTCAGCAGCCTTGGTCTCTCTTTATGTGCATGGCTGCACATGAGCTGAATAAGACAGAAAGCACAATAAGAAAGTGGAGGGGTTGGTTCGTGAAAGCAGCAAACACCAATCAACCTTTGCCGGCTGAAGTAGAGAGTCAGTGCAGAAACACATCTATTTTCTTGAAGTGTCACAGATCAATAATTTTCCGTCCATTCTTCTTTATAAAATGATATCTCTGAAGCAAAGGAAGAGTGAGGGAGTTAGGTAGGTGGAGAGCGTTATGGCAAAAAAAGTGACGGTGGTTGAACTTATGACCTGTGACTCACGCAGGAGGCCATCTTATTCAATTAGAAAGCAGACTCCAGATACAGTCCAAGATACAAAGACAGAGGATCTCCTAACACTGTACGCGATCCTGAATTAAACATTTATCTTATCCAACTCTGGGTGATAATTTTAGTAGCTTGCACACAGTTTTCTGTTCCACTTTGACTTCAAAAGAGGACCCACTGTAAGGAGAATGTCCTGTGACGATTAAGAATTATATTACATGAAAATGTCTTTCCCTAAATTTATTCAAGGCACATAATGTGAAAAATCCCATTATATAGATGCAAAGTGTAGGTCGTACAGAGGGGTGTTTTTCTTTCATTAATAGAAATGCTGAGGCTTACAATAATTTGAGTGGATTCATTTTACTGAAATTGTTACCAGTATGGACTTAATTCCGTTTGCCCTCAGTCCATGCACATTACTCCATGCACAATAAACCTGATTCTCAGTCCTGCTCAGAGGAGGGCTGCAGATGATGTCATGATGCCATTATCAGCCAGTTACATTACAGGGCAATTGCCTCTGACATATTGGCTATTCAAAACAATCACCAACCTCCACTGGGGCCATCCAGAGCAATGCCATAAATAAATACACAGTTTTACAGCCAAGCTCTCAGTGCATCTGTTATATTAGGTTTTTACTTTTGAAAAAGCAAGAGTACACCTCAGTTCTTCCCTTTTTTCAAGTAGCATGGCAGTAAAGTCCCCCTGGGAGTAAAATCTAGACTTGTTTTCAGAAAAAATTCCCTTTCCCTACTGCTGTGAATCCAAACTTCAGGCTGGACAGTTAATCAAATTCTGCAAGTTGCTGTGGCACTGAGGTCGTCCTTGTCCATATAAATTACAGTGTCACCCTCATGGGCAAAAACATCTAGTGTTACCACTGGTATCACCATATGGAATCTGGTAAAAGAATATTAGACTAAGACTGAGACAGATGGACACACCGAGAGACAGACGGAAAGACAGGGGTGTGATTGAATGTTCACAGCGATCAGAGTTTATGAAAAATTAGAATGGGTGGAACTCAAAGCAAGACCAAAAGACAACAGCCCGGTTTGTCAGAAAAGAAAATATGAGCCCATAAAAGAAGAGATAGATATGCTGCTGGTAGGGAAGGGTGCTTTCCTTTCTTTCTTTCTTTGCCTTTTTGGAACAGTTTCAGAAACAGGGCACTTGGCATTAAACAAAACCTACTAAATACTGAAGGCCTTTGACCCCTGAGGAAGTCCACTGTAGAAAGAGAGAGAAATCTGATCTATGTATCTGAAGAGTGTTAACACAACTTTGTACTTAAGTGTTTGTATACATGTTTTCATGTTGCATGACCAAATACTTGAGTGTCAGCTTGAGTGTGCCCAAGTGTCTGTTGTGAAGTGTGGGAGCCTGGTTAACACAGCTTTAAAGAAAATGACTGCTCGTTTCACATATGCAAGTATTTGTCAACGTTGTACACAACTGGAGATACTCATTCCATGTGACAATTGTGTAAATATAGCAGGCATGTGCAGTGATTGAGTAAATACATGAAAGTTGTGTTCAAGTTGGTGAATTCATGGTAATGTTTGGATCTGGCTTTTTTTTCCATTCTATTATCTTGTTTACTGCTTTTGCAGGCCTCTGTCTGTTTATGTTACCATATATGTTCATGTGACTGTTTGTGAATGTATGCGGGAGATAAACTGTTATATTGGTCTGATATTTTCACATTAGCCTCTCAGATAAAGGCTAGTGTTGTCTCTTGCCAATATGAGGATGTGAACATGCGATTTATTCCTGTGCATATAATAACCTTTCCATAAGAGGAAAAAAACATCAATTTTAAGAACCAGTAGTGTGTGCCAGAGTTTGTCTTTGAAATTTCATCCTCTTCTATACAGTTACAAATCCTACATCCTGGAACTTGTGATGACAATGATCAGACACTGTTCCACTGACTTTGTGCATAAAATGCTCACTTTAGTTTTATTCTATTGCTAGCTATTGTTCATGAGAACTTAAACTCCGTGTGAATTACAAAAATCAGTGTCCCAAAAACTGTCCACAGAGCAGATTTTACAGCATAAATTAATGGGCTATTTCTTTAGTTCTTAGCTTGATTAACAAGCAGTGCATACTTATAGGCACAGGGATACTGCAATATTTTAAGTTTTAAAATAAATTATGTTCCCAATTGAGAGGCTGCCAAATTACAAGAGAATTTCATTATTATTGGTTTCATTGTTTTAATGTCCCACAGTAGTCTAAATGCTGTCTCAGGGAATTTTTCATCCTGAAAGAAAGAGGAATAAAATAATTAGAAAATATTAAGTCCCTTTATGTATGGAATAAAATGGTTACTTTTCAAGGTATCTGCTATTGGAAGAATATTTAACATTTAAAATTTTTAAAAGTTCATATCACCTGAGTATGCAGTTGTTCCTCTCCAAAGATACGGCCAGTTCTTTCATGGAAAATGCCTTCTTAATGAACCTCCTGAAACCCGGCAGAATCTCAAATCTGCCTTGAACTTCACAAAGGAACGTCTGCCATTCCCCTGTGCCTGCAACTCCTCGCTGTGGAGAGGAGACCGAGGGAGGGAGAAGAGATAAATAAGGAGCAGATACTGTAGAGAGGGAGAGAGGGAGGGAGGGCAGCATAAGACAGGACAGTGAACGAAAGAGAGAAGAAAGGGAGAGAGAGATGCAGTGAAGAGAAGAAGAAGACGAAAAAGAAGCAGGGACAGCTGGAGGGCACAACGCTGTGAGAGAGAATAGATGACAGGAGTAGAAGAAGGAGGAGGGTTTGCTCTCTTTTCTCTTCTCTCTCCCAAGAGCAACACAGGCTCCCGACTAGCCAGAATGAGAATGCTCTTAATCCTGCTTTGCTCGTCTCTGCTGTGGCCAACTCCACTGATTCATGGTGTTGGATCAGACACACAGAAGGGCACGTATGCACAGACACAAGCAAGCAGACAGAGGCAGACAAGTGTTTGCACAATGACCAGAAGGTACACAAATAAACAGACACAAAGCTAATGTATTCAAGTTTGAACTCAGACATATGGACTTTTGCACACATTAATGGAAACATATAGACAAACAGACAGACTTGTGAAAACTAAAACCATTGTGGTGGAAAAATGTATTTCAATAAACAGAGGGAGGCAGCTGGGTCTCAATTTATAGAATTTATTTAACAAACTTCAACAGAAGGAGCAAAGCGCTATGCAGTCACAAGGATCTGAGTAAGGAAGTGCTACTGACTGCTTAGAGCAAACAGCTTTTAAAGAGTGTGCCCACAACAAGAGAAAACAACATCTGATTGGAAAGAATAGAACAACCCTGAGAAAACATGAACAGATTGAAACATAGAAGAATGATTGAAACATGCAAGGATGAAATTTCCAATCACACCATGCTATACATTTGAGAAAACTGAGACAGAAAGAAATACAAAGATGCACAAAAGTTAATATGCAAGTATACAGGTAGACACATATGATGATGCACACAGAGATAGAAATGTATGTACACTGTGCACATGTATACGTAACAAACAATTTGGCACACAGTTGTAACATCCATGTATACAGCGAGCAAATTTACACATGGAGATCAACCCTCTTTCTCTTACCTTAACCAAAGAGATTCTGTTGCCTAAACTCTGGATGTGACTCCGGACTCTGGATGTGAGTACCAGTCTCTGGCATGACAGTCATTAGATCTGTACGGCCGTCATCCGCCCCAACCACTTCCTTGCGAAACCACTGCCGTTAATAGATGTGAAGCTTTATTCATTAAGAAAAAAAGAAACATTGCCAGTGAATATAATTCAGCCAGCAATTACATTCGTTAAACCAATTTACTGTAGGACATATAATGTCTGTGAATGCACACACAAACACGCAAGCTCACACGGCATAGAACCAGAAACACTCACATGCATATATATGCAAATCCATAAGAGACCAGTATATATGTGGACAACAACAGGTGCACAAACATTTAAATGTATGCACATACTTGTCGAGCTGGAACACACACATAAATACAAACCGTACGCACATGCACAGAACAGCCAGGTGTGGGAATTAAAACCTATCCGATTCCATTAGGCTGATCGGTTCAATGGCGCTGATTACCTCTGATTGGGTATCACAACACTGGCGATGGGGAAGAACAACTGCTTCCCCTGGACACACAACGCCGCCGACCATTCAATCGCAATTATATCCACCATATTAGCAGATTAGCAGACAAGCTGACCCCAGCGAGGAAATGAGCCAAGACAGAACCCAGGCGAGTTATGAGGCAGGTGTTATAACTACCCTCTGCACCCTCCACCCACACACCCCGCCCGGGGCGCTGGCTTACAGCTTTAGCAGTGGCACACTGTGCGTTAACTCATTAATGATACATGGCAGAGGGGCCCCAAGTCCCTTTATCGGCTAATAGTGATGGGCGATGACAGCAAACTGTCTGCTCTCTGGTTTATTTGAGGGAAATAGATAGGAAAAGGCAACTACCTCAACTAACCAAACAGATACGTACGCATACTCACTCTCCCTGCTGCGTGTGCATGTTAACAAATGCAAATACGGCGGCTATGTCTGAATCAGGCCTCCTTGTTTTCGAGAATTAGGCACTCAAGAGTTGATGGTCACAGCCATGGTTTGCTGATTACCTGTCACAACAAATACCTTGTAGTAACTATAATCTTCAGCATAATGGTGTTACTATGAATAGAAAGACAGCCCCCTCAGGAGAGAGTGTGTACGGGTTTAGTTGACACTCATATTCATAGCAAGTCGGCAGACAGTTAGCAAATTATCTGTTGCTGGAATCAGTCATCTTCTTTTACAGTGAAGTGCAGTGGCATGTGACACCACTGTACTTCCCTGCTGATCATCATATCGGGTGAATTCATCACCTTTGTCTACATTATCGTCACCATCCCTCTTCTCGTCATCATACCCATCATTTCCATCATCAAGCTGTGTACAAAGCCACTTATAACCATAACATCTTTGACGCCGGGACGCCTATGTTAAGCAGTGACATGCAACAATGTCTCAACAGCTGTTATGTCTATGAAAGGGGTCTCGTATCTCATTTTGATAGTCTGTCCCATTCATTCACTTCCTTTCCCGTCTTTCAGTACCTCTCTCCTCGTGTGCCCGTCTCGTCTTCCCTACCAACCTGAGGGTGCACCCAGGAATGTGACACAACGCCAGACAAGCTGACACACAGAGCGAGTGGGTGTACGTCTTATCAGTGTCCCAACAAGTAATGGGTTGGATTCTTCCCACACACTTAATGTTTTTTCAGTTTGTTTTGGAGACATGAAGAACATGAGCAGCATGAGATTGGCATAATACATTTAGGCCGAATCATAAAAGATCACTTAGGAAAACTGCTTCATGTTTTCCCTTACATGGCTCAAGTTTTTGCTTTTCTTAATACATAGTAGATGAAACCAACCATACATAAACACACACACACACACACACACATACACAAACTCCTACCAAGATATTGATTTGTATAAAATTTATTTTATCAGGGTAAAACTCTGCTGTAGTCTAATAATTCAAAAGTTTATATTTTATCAGTCATTTTTTAGTAATAAAGCTTTAATTTATGTCCAGGGCTACTAAATCTACTCATAGAGGTCTTTGAAACCTTGATGTATGGTGACACTTTAGTGATGAGTAAGATTAAGGTATAATTCTTCCACTGAGAGAGAGATTTTGATGCTTCCCACGTGTTTCTGGGTTTCACTGAAAGCCAGTAAAGTCAAGTAATTAATTGGTCTCTGATTAATTAAGCGACAATCTATTTTCATTCTTTCCCAAAACACCACAACAATGTATTTAGATTCCCCAAGTGAAACGCCTGATAGGGAAAATAACAAAATGAATTTACTATGGGAGTGTCAGCAAGGAAACATGGGTTTAAATGGCCTCTTTTCTTTATTAATATTAATTGCATTTTCATAAAGAATCCTTAATTAACAGACTTTTCTGCCCACTAAATAAGGCGGCTTCAAACTCTGGAAAGCACACAGACCCAAACTACATACACACACATACTTTAATTCCTTCTTAGATAAATAACAGCTAAAACTGTACTGTTCTAAGTTTATATATCATTTAACCACACAGACTGTCAACTATCTCGATGCCTGTTTTTCTCCACATGCAGTTAAAACAAGATGAATGCATTTGTGAAAAAGAAATTTAGAACCTTAGCATGTGCGGTTCTCGGTACGCAGCCATTACAGCCTTCAACCACCATGACAGATATTTCCTTTTGTCCATTCAATATACCTTGTTTCCAGTTGGGCCAGCCTCGTAAATGATCTGATTCTCCCTCTTTCCACAGCCATTGGGGCTTTGTCTACAATCCATGGGGTGCTATTAAAATACATTTCAAAAGAATATCACAGCCTCTAAGCAGAGTCTCATATCACATGCCAAAATGTGATATACTCCCTCGCCAAAGGAAAGCAAAGGGACGTAACACTGAAGACAGACAGAGGCTGTATTTCACGTCCTGTGGCTACATGTATTAAACTTCTATTGTTGAGAACCAACGAGCGATCCGGGTCGTATTTAATGCAGTGCCTGGGATTGATAGGATATCTGTACCAACGATAAAAGGAAAACATGGTACAGGCGGTTGCTCTGAATATAGGTGCAGTAAAACAATGTGATGCCTGTTTTTAAGGAAATATTGGTTTAATCAAAAATTGCAGTTTTAAAAAAAGTTTTCGGTGCTGTGCAGGTCATCATACCAGTTGTATTATGTCAAAGTGTTTGTTAGGTTTATTTGGCAGATGCTTTAGCTGTCTTGTCTTTTCCTGTTTTTTTTTTTTCTGCTTTCATGTCCACCATCTCCTTCAACATTAATTCCCTCTCTCTTCATCTTTCCCCTACCCCATTATCTTCATCTCTCTGGTGTAATGTTTTATGCCTCTCTCACCGCGCCTCATTATTCCTCACCTCGTTCCTTCTTTTCACCAGCTTTGACGACACCTTGTGGGGTATCTATTATGTGCACAAGGCTGCCACAATCCAATTTTACTCATTTGAGGAAACTGTAAGAAACCGTCCACTCAATTTTCCCTGTCTGACCTTTTCAAGGAAGAGTCCATCTTTGTTGGCTCCCTGTGACTCCTCAGTGTGGACCCCTCCCTGCCAGTTTCACGGATCACAGCGTCTTGACAGACAGAAGAAAAATAACACCGTAAGATGGAGTGCGCTGCCACCAGCATTTCAATGAAATGAAGTGAACCGAAACCGCAAGCCATAACTCGTCTTAATGACAGAATCACTTATTTAGATGTCACTAATTAGAAACACTACTTGTTGTGGTGGGGAACTCTGATCTGCTCATTGTTTTGAGTGATGATGGTGCTGAGCTGTCAAAATCAGGCATAGAAAGTTAATAGCTGATACAGCATAGGAGTAATTTTATGCTGACCGCATCGGAACACACAAAGTCAAGGCTAAAACTACAATCAATCAATTCGTCTTCAGAAAATCCAGTCATCTGGAGTTGTTCTCTCCACAATAACACCACCATCACATAGGCCCCTTTAGATTAGAAAAGAAAGTGGGTGCAGTGAAGCATTTCAGTTAGCAGGAAGCCTTTGGCTGGGCAGAAATCCCAGCCTGGATCTTCCAAAGCCCACTTGCCATGAAAGATGCCGGCTGTCTTTATAGATGCCCACGCTGAGCTGATGGGGGCTGACACGGATTGGCTGCTGACCACGACCCAACCTACTCTACTCGCTCCACAGCCACCAACCCCTGAAAACGCAGTTGGGTAAGGGGGCCCCATTTTGAGCCAATATGGCTGACGTGTGAAAGGAGCCAGATGCCTGAGCAGAAAGAACCGTGGCATTGCTGAACTGGGCCTGCTCCGTTCACATACTGGGGGATCGGCAGGAGGGGATTGCTGGGGGCAGCCAAGATCCCAGGTGACGGGCGGCTGGGACAATGTCCCAGTGGTGAGTTCATAAAAGACGACGGGTTGTTTTGTGGTTGCTGCCTACCCCAGGACATGAATGTAATTAGAGCACAGTTGAAAGGTCAGGGCTGTACTTTTAAGTGCCACTAAACGCTGCAAGGGTCTAATGTACCATTGAGGGAGAGATTGACTGGTACCCCGTCCTCCCCTCTCACCCCTCACATCAGGGGAACCAGCAAGTGCGCAGGAGTTTTTGTTGGCCTGTCACAACACTGGTGCTGAGAAGAAAAATATTTGTGTTGAAAACATTTATCTGAAGATGTCTAAATGAATATTGATAGTCTTTTGATTTACAGAAACCTCAAAATGTATGAAACAGAATTAGTCTTATAACTTTGAAAACTTCAACTTCGAGGGTGTTGTGAATTACATAGTGTAGTTGATACCTTCATGAGTCTGTGCTAACCCTATGCATTTGCATCATTTGGCAGCTTTCCATGTAAACAATTCACGTTTCATCTTTTGGATGTTTCCCTATCATCAGCACAGTCTGTTGCTGGACCCTGCCAGACAAGCAGCTCTGTTCTCCGTCATCTATAATGCACCAGATTTTTCCTGTACTGTAGATCCATCTGGTCTGCAGAGGGATTGGGCAGAAATGTATTGGCTTTGTTCTGCTGGAAAAACAACTCGGATAGTGGTGAGTGTGCTCGCTCATCGCGCCCTTTATCGCAGAGGTAACCTTAGAGGCACCTGTGAAAACGATCAGTCATGTTCTTTGACGTGAGGCTTATTGTCACTGCGGGGTGGGAAGTGTAGCTCTACTGGACAGCTTTTTATTGACTGCAACAATCTGGATCCTGCAATGTACAGTTTGACCCCCGATAACCAATTGTGAATACTCATAAGTCTTTCTCAATGGACCTGACCTCTTAGAGGAATGTGCAGCTCTTCTTTGTTTGTGTGTGTGTGTATTTTTTCACCTTCCGTCTTTTCCTGAGGCTATATTGAATTATATCTCTGTCAGGTCCCTAGGCCCCCCTATATTTCCTTTACTGTGTAACAACCCCAGATTCAGTATCAAATTCTCCTCATGCTGGCACTTTGTGCATCCCCCTGGCCCCTCAGATCTTTATCCCAGCGTCCCCTTCCCTGGCAATACTGAATTCATGCTCGGGTCAGGTTTTAAATAATTTTACCAGAGATAGAACATTGTTTCACTGCACCATCTCAACTTAATAGAGTCCTGTACTATGCAAAGAGCAAAAAATAAATTATTTACTTAACATTTCTCTTAATTCTCACCAAGTATATTTAGAAACTATTTGGCTGCAATAGGGACTGGATTTAATTACTGGAATGGCTAATTAGCCCTGTAAATATATATTTATCATCATGCTGATGGACAACAGACACTGGTGAAAGGAGGCCGATAGAAAATGATAGAGATTCCAGGCTTGCATTGCTCCATGGACCCCTGTCTGAATCATCAGTGGTGGATTTGCAGGGAAAATGGGCCCCGTTGCTCCATTTTCTCAAATGAGGCAATTAGGAGGGCAGTCTGAATGGAGATCAGGCTCAGCTTCACCGTGCCACAAGGAAATGAGTGAGACAGGGATAATCAGAGCGAGCGAGAGACATTGGGCTCTTTGGGCCTCCATTGATTCCTTTTAGCCCAGAAGCATCAAGAGCTCCTGCGAAAATTGATCAGAGCAAGAAGCCACCTTCGTTATCGATAAAAATAAACTGGGAGACTCCAAAGGACCATAAGTACTCAATATGGGAAAATAGCTGGAGCTGTGAAGACAGTCTGGTTGCCAATGCAGTCATACAGACCAATGGGGAACAGACTGGCAAGAGGCAAAGGCTTTAGACCAGACTGTGTCCTCTGGGGAGTTTGCTTTTACTGCAAGGTCAGTCTCTCAAGCGCTTGATACCGAACAAATCAAAGCACAACATCTAAGAGCAAATGCAAGGCAGAGCAAATGTAAAAAGTGTCTCTGCAGCCCACAGTGACAAGGCAGATGATCAGAGAGGTCGGAGTTCACATTAATGCTACTAATTAACAAAAAAAGTGTGTGTGCCTGAAATTTCAACATGTATGCCACTTTGACCACACAGAGGAAAAATCCTGTTGGAAACACTAGGAAGTAGGGTCACCACTACTCTACAATGCAGGAGGCTTGAGTTTCTTAATAATTTCAGAGGTTATCCTTTTGCTGATTTGCACCTTACATTCAAGATTGTGTGCTTAGAGTACCAATCCATCTGATCATTCATGACAAACTTCCACTGTAAGTGAGACAGAAAAGATATTGTTGAAAAAGTAGTTGAACACATTGCTGACTATTATTATGAATATAGGTTATTTTAAAAAAATTGTGTAGCAGACAGTTTGGTATTTTATGAAAGAATAGTAACAATAACTGCCAGTTTTAACAATTTTATGTTAAACAATTTTTTTTTTTCATTTTTTTAAAATTCTAAACATAAAATATTTGAATAAAAATCTTAAACTGCTGATGTTCATGGTGATATTTATATTCAGCAAAGCAGGTGACTCCAATACTTTGTTTTCTCATTCAAATAGCAATTGGAGCTGGTGAGAATTTTAGTATCTACATATATTTTATTTATGCATATATACATATATATAAATTAGACAGAAGCAATTTATGCTGTCATAACCTTTCCTTTAGCTTGTCACTTGATTAGCAGAATTGTTTTATGGATCCTTATTGTGTCTTCCAATGGTCAGAAAAGGCATGTGGTTCCTTAAAATGGAAATTAAAAAAAACAATTGTGCCAAACACAGGAGTTGCTTCAAGACTGCAGAGGGCACCAGGAGTTATGCGACCCAATGAAACAAGGCGCTCGAGCGAGTCCAGACTACCCTGACTGCAGATAGGCCAATTAGGAAATGATGAAAAGATCTTGGAAGGTGGGCCTAAACTGTGTCTTTGTATCTGGTTGGATTTTCATCAAAATAAGAGAACACCTGCTATCCAATTTTTACATATAAAAATATATATACAGCATCTCCAGAAGCGGGAGAGGAGCGGAGGACTTTGCCAGAGCTTGTAAGGAAAGAAAATACCCAAATTTAAAACCAGAAAGTTCATACACAATATTCAATCAGGTCTGGGAATTCTATTGAATGTAGAGGGGCATTCCAATCTGTATTAAGTATATGTGAGTCTTTTCCTGAGCAATAAATTTTGAGGTAAATTGGAGGAGCTCAAATAGCAAACTCTTCAGGGTACCGACAACATGTCTGGCCAATAATGACCCATGAAAGCATTTTGACATTGGTAATAGCTGGATTCTGACGAGCGGGAAACGGTGCTTGGGAGTTTGAGGGAAAGCGCTTTCCTCTCCCCCACACTTGTCTTCTTTTTTTCCTTCTTCTTGCAGCCTATCCTCATCTCTCCGTTTTCTCTATCTGTCACCTTCCAGAGCATCCAGCAATTTTTCATTTCTCCATCCAACATGGTTTTCCTTTTTTTCTTTTTTTACGGAGAGGCAGTATGGTGGGGAATGTTTCAGCACTTCATAAATCCTTGCCTGTGTTGTCTCATTTGTTATCATTTTAGGTTTACAGTGCCCCCCCTCCCCTTCCTATGAGGGCAGGCTAAGACCTGATCCCTAGAGTCCTCCTGGAACAAGAGGTATCTCCTCCTGTAGTTTCTCTAACAGTTACAGCATGTGTGGCACTAAGCCATGGGAAGCCCACATGGCCTTTTAACACATCCAGTCAAGTACAATGGAGTATGAGGACTAGCTTAAAAGTAATATCTGGCTGACTTGTCTTTTGACCTTCTAACTATTAATCCTATATATACCCACTATGCGCTGCTATCCATTTTGTGACTGGTATCTCACCTGGACCTGGATCACATCAATAATGATCACCTTTTCCTGCTCTAGCCAACTTTCTCGTAAGCATTTTTCTAGCACATCAAACAACTGACCTCATCAAATTATCTAAGCCCAGAGTCACCTTGAACCAGTTGAAACAGCTGATACTGACAAATAATCAATGTACCGATTTCAGACATCCTTTCACAGATTCAAAAACGTACAGCTGCTGCATTAGTGAGCTTCTTAGGTCTGAAAGTCCACACAAAATATTCTAGCACACACTGTAAGGCTTAAAACAGATTACTTGTGTATTATTAATTATGATGAATAAACCAGATGAAGCCTGTATTATGTTTCTACATATGCACATGATATTAAATGTGGGCATATCATATTCGAAGCTGCTATATGAAGCTCTTAACCTCAGACCAATTTATCATATTGGAATGTCACAGGGTCACAAAAACAAAATACAAGCATTGACTATGGCTGATGAATGTACTGTGTACATCATGTGTGGGAAGGAAGTAAAAAAAAAAACCCAAAACATTCTGATAGGTTAGAAAACAGAATTTGATTTATGCTTTTGATTGCTTATATCAAATGTGTTGGCACAGGCATATTTTTAGAGTAGCTGTTGATCACCAATCACAGTGCATACAGTAAAGTCATCATTGCTTTCCAATGATTTTCTGTCTATTCTTTGCCCATAAGTAACACTTAAATCAAATCAAATCATCACTGCTTACATAATTATCTAGTTTGGACAATTTTCATCCAACTAAGACCATATTGTGTTTGTTTAACTTTTGTTATTCAGATTAGTCAAATTCAGAAAAAGTCCATATTGGATTTGTTTCCAGGGATGCCACACAGGACTTTCTCACACCCCAGGACCCTGGAGGGCTGTCCAGCCATGGCACTTGGCAGAGCCAGGCGTCTCCTCCCTCCCTGAGTTTGTCTGTCTGTAGCCAGTCCAGCACCACAGCCTGTCAGTGCTGACAGAGGCCCCACCAACTAGGAGAGGCTGATAGGACCGCACACATATGTGTATCTGTGTGGGTTTTGTGTGTGTGTATGACTATATTACATTTTGGAGCCAAGTTTCATTCCAGGACAGGAATAAAAAAAGATGCATGTTTCAAGCATTGACAGTGCTCACTAACAGAAGTATTCATTACCAGTCCATGGCATTTTTATACACATTCACTAGGTTATTGATCTGATAAGCCTTAGCATTTTCTGCTCCAAAACACCCTGTTGTAGATCAGAGACAAAATCCTCTGTTGCATGGGGAATAATGCTTGTGACAACAGTAGTTTGTTTTTTAGTCAACAGAGAATAACTAACTAGGAATCATGAGCAGTAATAAACACTGTGGCTAAACATAGGAAGGACCTTCAGAAAGTTAAAACTATGATTGACATGTGTTAGGACCACCATGCTAATTTAACACAAAATTTATCACCAGAGGTCGATATCGATAGTCTTGGTATAGTCCCACTGTAAGGTTGTATGTTATAGTTTAGGACTGTCCTTAAGTCTGAGATAAAACTGCACCAGAGTTAGATTTTTAAAAAGTAATGCAGTTGTCTCACCATCCTAAATCACCTAAACAACTGGCTCTTCAACTAAAAACACAATGCCCCGTGCCTCTACCTGTCTACAAAAACAGAGTTAAAAACAGAGCATGAGTGTTAAAAAACAAGAATTACATCCAAGAGATAGCTGGATTCACCAACATGGCATATTTTGTTTATGTTTTCCCTTCTGTTCCAGGCTGCCCGGATTGATAATTATGAGAGTGCCATTAGCAGTTTCCAGTCATCATGATTTATGTATTAAAGTTTACATTTCGCAATTACCTCCTGCTGTTATTTGGAGCTACTGGTGTGAACAGCTGCTTCATGCACGTTGTAATATTTCTCAGACACACCAAGAGAGTCAGTGTGGTCAGTATTCAGTGAAAGTCTGTAATATTTTCCAGTTTAGTTGATGCGTCCTCTCATAAGCCTCTCATGTATTTTCTTTCAAAATTATATAGCAAAATAGGACAGGCACTACCTCTATGGTTTGGTCTGTCCGCATGTTTGTATGCGCGCTGCTGTTTTGAAGTTGGTGCTGACAACTTGGGGGAAGAGATAGACAGTAGAGTGAAAAGAAGTTAAGGAGGGAGCCAACCAGGATAATGAGCCGACAAGAAAGGAAAAGCAAGGACAGAGCCTCAAAACGTTCAATGTTAGTGTCTCATTCATATTCACAGTCATCTGGCAGCCGGCAGGCGGATGGCTGGGGCAACAAATTTAATCAAGGCCCCGGCAGAGTATGAGTGTGGAAACTCAAACATTGGACAGAGGCTATGAGACTACATTAACATCCCAGAAATGTAATGTTTTGAGCATATGAATAATGGGTACAAGCACAGATTCTGGGGGAGTGTGATGCAGATACAGATGATTTTTTTGCAATTTTGTTTTTTTAAATCTCTTTTACATAATCTGAATTTAACTGACACTCTTATGCAGAGCAATATCAAATAGGCACAACATTTTAAGAATGTCAACTTTATAGATCAACAGAATTAAACATTAGGGCACAGAGGGTCAAGGTCACAGACAACAGAGTTACTGCTGAGGGGATATTGGGAAACAATAATAAGAATAAAAACAAAGGAGAAAGAGGGAATCTTGTAAGAGCAGGGAAGGTGGTTATCTGGCCTGTCTGCTCTGGCCATTTTGAGTGCTGTACCACATTGGCATTTCTTCAACAGTGTAACATTATACCGATTATTGTCCATTTTCTCTCCCATTTACTCCACAGAAAGTCCATCTTTCTTGATTCTGGGGTCGACTCTGAGGTTGCTGCTGATCCTGACCTTCACCATTGGGCCACACTTAGTACGCTGGCTAGCTAGGTGAAGAGGGTATTCAGGTACGTTACTCATTTAGCGAACACTTTAATCCAAAGTGACTTACAAGTGAGCACTTAGGGCTCAGTTTCTTGCCCAAGGAGACTTCAGCACACAGACAGGAAGGGTTGGATATCAAACTGACAACCCAGTGGACAACAAGCTCTGAGCCACAGGCGCCAGGTGATCCGTCTGATTTATTAGTCTGCCAAACTCAAACTACCAATAACAATGATAAAGTGTAAGTTGTTGTGTATGGTGTGGGTTGTCAATTAATAATGTCAGTCTGATTGGAAATTGACATGCAGAACAGCGAGGGATTGACCTCTAGTTCAGAAATGATTGATTGGTCATAGCCCTTTTTATATAACTCATGGTATCAGCATCCGATGACAGGGTCTGTGAGTTGTTTAGTCACTGTCAAACAAATCAGATTCAAGTGCATCCACACAGTCCTGATGAAGCAGACTGATAGAATTTTGCTTAATACCTAAGGATTTTTTTTTTGAAACTTTGATTTTTGCTAATTTTGTCATGGATATTAATACTAAAGAGAAATACTTAAGATTTGAAGCCAGACTTTTAAGCTTTTACAGCAATAAACTACAATAAGAGAGGGTCTAGTTAACTGTTAGCCCGTGGTTAGCATCCTGACTCCTGGAATTTATTTTTATAAACCCACCCTTACTATTTTCTGTCTCACCAAGTGAAATCCATTCTAATTTCTCCTTGAAGGGAACAGGAAAGTGGAGGAGATGACAATTGAGCTTGGTTCGTCTGATCTAATCAGGCCCACTACTGAAAATACCTGTGTGGGTGCATCATGGGTGTGATCATTTTCTTTTCTTTTTTCCTTTTTTTTTACCATAGTGGTTGAATTTTTCATGACAATATCCACATTACATTGAACTAAAAAATGTTTCAGTAAAGAATAGTAAAAAAAAAAAAACAAAACGCTTAAGAGATGTGTAAGAGAGGTGGCACTAAAGTAGATTCAGAAGAAGAGATATAAGGGAATTTTGTTGAAAATGACCAACCTGCATATTCATCTAGTCTTCACAAAATTATAAAAAAAATGTTTCTCCATTGTACAAAAGTCCCTCAGAAATATTGGCATATGTCCTTGTAATGAATGCTTTCATGAACATATTGTTCCCTTGCTGGGGATTGATTAACAAATACAATGAATTTTTTGACAGCCTTTTGACAAGGTCCCAAAAATATTTTTCATTAGTTCGTTCTTTTGGGACTTACACACACATTTGGCAGGATTCAAAAATCTAAGTCAATGAAGAAAATTAACCTTTCAAACAAACAAAACTGAAGACCGAACTGATAATGTGCTCAGTTCAGTGTTCAACTCCTCTGACATGAATAGAATACAGTTTTTTCCTCTGAAAACTATAATTTGAGGTTTAGACTGTGCTACACCTCTGCACGTAATTATCCATTGTAAAGACTTTTGTTTTGGATGTGTTTGAAATGGCATTTGTCTAAACATTTTATAACCATAGCAAATGTTAACAGATCCAAACAAATGGGCAAATGGTGCCTCTAGTATGAAGTATCAGTTTCTTTAACCAGTTGCCGCTAGCTAATCAGTAACACACATCTATTTGTAACTTCTATGTTCAGAGATGTAATCTGCAACTCTTAAATGGGACTTTCTTTAGTAAGGAGAGTGTGCTTTTTTGTTGCCAGAGCAGCAGTGAACTCCCTGATCTAGGATCCTGATATCCCACATTCCTAACTTCTCCTATATCCCAACCTAACCTAATGCATTACTCAGTAACTAATTACCATGTACACACAAAGAGATCCGCATTAACCCTGTTATACTGTACAAGTAACCAGGTTTTGGGTCAAACAGTATAACTTGGTTAGAATAATTTGGTTAAGCAGAGAAATGTGGTTAAGATGCCTGGTTTCCTTCCTAATTATAGCATGGGTGTGCCTAATTCCCCTGTTTGAATTTCACAACCTACACAACATAGCTACCTCACATCATACGAGTATTTTAGTGCATACAATAACAGAGTGGTGTGCTGGATTTGTTATTATTAAGACATCGTTGCATTTTCCCTTGAAATAAGTATATTAGAAAATAGCCATATCCTTGTTTTCTTTTTTTCCACTGCTGAACTCCTCTGTGGGGAAGAAATAAGAGATGGACAGGAATTTATTTTAGCTGTTGTATTGGTATTAACCAGTATACCCAAAGGAAAAGATATAGTTTCTTTAAAATATTTGTAGATATAGTTACCTTTAAAGATGATTAATTTACATCAGTGAGTTTTTGTACTTTTTTGGAAGTGGTTTCAGACCTACTTTTGGGGAATATTAAGTTTCTAACAAGAGATAAAGTATATAATATCAAATAGTTAGACAACCAAGAATGAAAAACTAGGTGTAGACAGAATAATGCAAAGACTTCTCAAAGACTTTGAATATGATATTGCAAAATTACAACACTGCTATAAAAATGGATCAATATGCTGGTTAATAATATTCATCAGCCCCTATAAACATATCTGTCCATCATATTTGTGTAGTTTACTAATATTTTAATGTGCATATTGCTCCATTTTAGCTGTTTTAGAATAACATCATCTGAACACTGCAGCAGTTTTGGTCATGTTCGTATGTGCCGCATATCATCTGTATATTTCAATGAGCATCAGCTCAGAAATCTAAGGACTAAAGCTTCACCAAATCATCTGCCAAAAGGAAATTTAACCAGCATTTGGCACTTGGCAGGTGGTAATATTGGACCTGGATGGCAGGAAATGAAAGCTGAGTTAGACCATAATGAGTTTATGGCCAATAGCCAGGTTGCTTTGTGTATATGAAAGTAGCCACTAGTTCATAATGAAAATCAGCTCTGTTTTCCCACTTTCTGGTCTACATGGAGGAAACCAGGGGTGATTGTGCATAGAACTGGGAACCATTCATCCTTAGCACTGGGGTTTGGTGCCGCCACCCCAGCAGGGTATAGGGACATCTTCCTGTCCATTTGAACAGTATAAAGAGTTATTGCCATTATCTCATCAGTCCCAGTGCCCAGATGGCATCGAGCCCTCACGTCAACACACTTACTGCCCATTCCAGGGTTCTGGCTCGGCCTCGCCAACAGGCAGGAGAACCAACTGACCATGCCAGCGACCAGCCAGGACACAAGACCCAAAATAATAAATAGAATCCACTTCCAACTTCCCTCCTGAGTCCTCTCTACCATCATCCATCAACAAAATGAATGCACACCATGGGTTGCCTGGGCTGGAGTTATGATCAGTTAGGGTGTCTTTTTGTTGACAAACGTAGTGGAACAAAATGAGAAAAACCTGACCCTCCTTCCCTGACATGGAGAGTAAAGCACGTATATAAATTTCATATGCCCTAATGGATTTCCAGAATACAAAGACGCTTTAGTCTGATGTATAAATCTGAGTGTTTGAACCTAGCTGTGCAGATGCTTGTAAAATGAAGTGCAAATGAACGATAGAATGGAATAAATGTGTAATGAAATCAGATGCCAAGACCTCTCCCAGTGGTTAGATGATCCTTGATGATGAAAAGAAAGGACAGCTCAGCCAGGGAAGGCTTTTAACCCCCAACTTCTATGCAACAAGGTAATTTGCTTAATGAGACCTTTGCTTTCTCCTTAATTACTGTCGCCCAATGTAACATCCCTACAAGCTTCAAATGCACAATTAGGTTCAGTGCTGGAGGGGCTGATCAAATCAAACTTGCGCCTCATTATTTAAACACTGTTCTCTTGGACATTAGGAAACTGCAGTTATTTTAAGTCATTAAAACGGCAGAGAACAGTCAGAACTTCTGCATTTAGTATAGCCTTTGCGCTGAAGTGTTGGTCTACCCAATTTAAAAGAAGGTATTTTTTTCTCTTATCCTTATTTGCAGTACAAATAGTTATAGGCGTCTGCTTATGATTTCAACCTCCAGCCAAATACAGTGGTGAATGCTATTTCATAGGAGAATAATAGTACTATCAGTACTAGTTGATAGCACCTACTTCTGATGAAACAGCAAACTCTGTGGACCATCCAGATTAACCGAAACAGTGTTTCAGGTAAGGCAGATTTGTAGTGAAATTTTTTGATGTAACTTTTCATGGGTTTCAGAAGAACAAACTGATTTCCAGTAATCTCTGCTGTACTGGGAGTGAGGTAGAGAGTAAAGAAAAAAACCTTCAAAATGTTGTTCTTCAAAATGTGGAAAACATTTTTCCATTTTTAACATGCAGTCAAAATGATATAATACTGCAATGAAGAACGTCTTGTTATTCAACAACTGCCAAAAAAGGCCCATGATCAAAACTAGAACGTGAACAGATAAAGATCCCATGTAGAAAGTAGAGCTGTTATGTGGAATTGCAAACTTTACAAAGGTAATAGCTGAAGATTCAAAGAAAACATATCTCCACATCTTAAGGACTTCGGCTATGCATTGTATTTTATAGATGGCATAAAGGGCCCCTTATGTTTGAATCAAAGAAGGCACCTCAGACTGTAGGGGAGGCCAAAACTGGAGTCACAGGGTCGCCACTGGCCTCAGAAAGTGGACGATGGTGTGTGTGTGTGTGTGTGTGTGTGTGTGTGTGTGTATGTCACAGGGGCAAGTGATGACAAACGATGGCAAATTGGAGTGAAGGCTTCCCGCTGCTCGCTCACCATGCCAACAGAGAATCAGAGGCAAGGAAGCGGCTGAGAAAACGGCTGTCAAGAACACATACACACACAAACACAAACAAAGACACACAAACTGGCAGGGACAGAGGCCAGGTTTTTACAAAGGCAAGTGAGTTGCAAAGGGTGAGGTGGGAAATCACAGTGGAGTAGTTCCAAAGAGCTGCTTCTCTAAGAGCGCTCATCTCTACATCTCTTTGAGACTGATTGACTTTTTTTTTTTTTTTTTAAACTTATCGGACCTTGAGCCATTATTGCCAGCTTAGACGTGCCAAATACAGTAGCAATCAAAATGCATAGTATCTGGTATATCCTTCGCACAGTTGCAAAATCAAAACACCTTTCTTCAGAAAAGCGAAAGAAAGAGCAGACAGGTTCTCCAACCAGCTAAATCACTCAGCGTGACCTAATTCCATTTCTTTGCATTCTAAAAGATGCTGACATCAAAGATGAATGTAAACATCATCATGGATGTGCCGGGGCACAATACATTGGCTGCTCTTCCTCCTTTTGTCATGAGCATTCTTTTTCTAACCGGATTATTCTCTGACGGCCTCCTCCCCCACAGTGAAATATATGTCACATCAGTAGGCTCTCGATCTCTCCGCAGGAACCCAGAAACGGGAGGCTCCCAACTAACAAAGACAGTATTTCACCATGAAGTGTAATGAACCCCCACAACTACCATTTTCTTAATAATAGATTGACACACAGTTGAATGAAATGCCAGTTTTGCTTGCTGTTACAATGATAGACACTGATGACTTCCTGATGTGTTTCAAGACAAAGGAGCGTTTTTGTCATACATATGAAGTTCTGTTTCTGTTTCATTCATTTGGAAATTTCAGCAGAAGGAGATATTAAATGGTTTGGACCAAGGGAAAACATTAATGCAGGTACAAAATCAAAAATATTGAATTAGTATTTTCCATCTGAGGTTTTCTTTTCCTGACATGCCGCTGAAGAATTGGCATTATTGTGAGTCTCTGACAAGTATTCAGATTAAATTCCTCACCTCTGCAAACAGAAGTAATATCAGATTCTGAAAAATAATCTGTATTCAATTGTAGGACTTCAAACTATACTCATAACGTCTATTGCCTAAAGTCATTAAATATTCCATGCTGGCCTCATTCCATAACCCAGAGAAATCTATTTATTCATGGAAGTAATTGAATCAATAGCAGATGCTGTATCTGGTGTTGCAGCAATCCTTTCCTTTGAGACCCGAAGCTCAATACTCTCTTTTGGCTGCAGAGCTGCCCCTGCTCTCATGGCTTAATGAGAGATGGCATTTCAAAAGCATTAATTGAGATGGCCCACAAACATCCTTCAATGTGGCGGTCTTTCTTGGCTGAGAAAAAGTCCATCACGCATTTTAGCGCTCAGCACTTCACCTCTTTGTAGGGGAGGCAACCACAAGTCGAGTCTTGCTTTAGTGATTAGAAAGCAGAGAGAGACTGCTATGGCACACAGCTGAACATTTGCGACAAAAAGAGACAAAATCCTTCTGCAGAAAATCATCCTCCAGTCTATTATGGTGCAATTTAATGGCTTAAATATACTTAGAATGTGATGTTTTTTTGATCTAACAAACTGAAATTTGCATTTTAATAATCAAATTGGACTTTTACTCAGAGCTTATTGCTTTGGATTGAAAAAATCTGCAGGAAAAAAAAATCTACAGTGTTTTCTATTCACACGGTTTTGCAGCTCATCTAAAATGAACTCTTTGAGATTTCAAGGTAGGTTCAAGGCTATTTCAGGAGAGTTGACCTCCTCTGGACGTACTTGCTTTCTTAAATGGTCACCAGGGAACTGTGAATCTATCCTCGCTTAATGGATATAGGAATCTCACTTCCCGTCTCAGTGATGAATGACTATGAATGGACGGCTAAAGTATCACTCTCAGTGGGATCCACAGCTTCATTCATTCTGATAAGAATCATAAAGCCAGGCAGGCATGCTTTGCTTGGGTCAATATCCTGTTTGAGTAGCCATTAAGCCACATGTGACAATGGACGCTAATATCATCAAGGTGTACTGCTACTCCTCTGTCATTGCGTTCATCTCAAGGTGAATTATAAATTGCTCTCAAGCCTCCAAGTTCTGTACATGCTTGGTCGCTAGAGAGATAGTGATGATGAACTGAATTACGCTATCCATCAATGTTCAGAATGAACATGCGTGATGATCCTAAAGCGAAAGTGTACCATTAACTATTCTCTCGGACAGACACAAGAAGCAGCCATTTTAAGTTTCCTATTCAGACTGTAATAACACTATCTCCACATCCAGCCAAAGGGGCTGTCATTGTGATGAAACACTGCCTGCCACGGGATGTCAAGGAAATTGTGATATGGATTTTGCTGATACGGTCGGTTGTTGTCCTTTGCTGCTAAACTGTGCTGAACGAGCTATTTGATGCAACTAAAGAGCTGTATGGCCTCCTCTGACAAGCAGAAGAGTGTCTCACAGAGAGAAAGCGTGTATGTGTGTATTGTGACATTTCAGCAAGGCTTGACATGAGCTCTTGAACGGAGAAGGATGATTGCAGACTGATAAGTCACTCGACAAAATGAATTTGGTTGAGCAAAGCTGTCACTTTCAGGGTAAGAGGTCAGCAAGTGACTGTTTGTCACCTGAGGTGAATTAGGTTTGTTGAATGTTCGGACTTTTCCATTTTTTTAGGTGTGATGAAGAAAACTTTAATTACAGGGAGACTCAGCTATGTCCATCTGTTTGTCTGCTAAAGACTGACTGAAATTTAGATTTTCTGTTTTACCCTCAAAATTGATTTTTAAATGCATAAAAAGTTATAATCACAGCACTCATACAGAGATTACTGAAATTGTGTTTTTACCAGCAGAGTTGTTGTAGAGTGTTGTTTGGAAACCTGCTGTTTATTGAATCTGCTATTTCAATACACGGAAAATAAGCCAGCTACATAAGTGTTTTGTGTTGATGAGTGAAAATACAGCCACAGTGTGAAACTCCCTTTATTGGCATTGTAAACCAAGAGGAGCAACCAGACAAATCCAGCATTTTTTTTTCCCTATAGATTATCCAGGCCTCAAATCACTTTTGGTAATCATGTTTATTGTTTATTGATCTATTCAACGTTACTGAATTTGCCCCACAGTGTGTTTGCTCAACCGCTCAATACTCTGAATTATAACAGTAAAGTTATTTTATCATGGTCAGGAAAACAATACTGTTTAACTGGATTGCCAGACATAAACCACCGGAACACTGCATGGACACACCCTCAACAGTCTCAAGTGCCTTCAAATTTCTGTTGAGCTACTAAAGAATGCATACACTGCAGCTACATGCATGCAGAAAAATGTAACCCCATTTTGTCCCCCTTGAGTATACTGAGCTTAGACTAATTCTCCAATTTCAAAATGTATTGTTCATAACCCAGATTCATACATTGTCAGTTTTTTATGCTATTTTCTGTATCTCTCCCTCTGTCTCTTCTTGTCTTACCTCTTTGTGTTTGTCTTGTATCTGGTTGTAGGTAAAGGACAAATTCAATCACATTTTCTTTAGGACATTTTTAGCATGTTTCATGATTTCATGGTTTCAGTAGTTTTAACTGAATTTTGTTAAATCAAAAATCTCAAGAAAAAAAAAAAAACTGTCCAGCAAACGAATCAAAATTTAAAAAATGACTGACTCTTCACACAGCATGTTCTTTTGTGAATGGCGCCTCTAATAGTGAGTGACCTTTGTGACAGATGTTTGTAGTGTATCCTGGATTGCCACACAGTGACAGATGTTTTGACATGTCCTGGATTAACTATAATCTAGATTTGTTAGCTTGCACTGTCTCGTTCTGATGAGATCAGTGCACCTGGAGTGTGAGTGCACCTGTGTGGGAGTGGAACAGTGAAACAGGCCACTGTTTGTCCTGTTTAGTCATTAACTCGGCCGTTAATCTTTGCTGCTTTGATGGTTAGTCCAGCATGGGTTTGCTTTGCCTTAAAGGTAAATAACTCAAGGAGGTAACATTTTCAGATTATCTTTTTTATTTTTATAAACTAATCTATATATAACGTGCTTTTATAGGAAATGGTAGTTAGCACTGGTAAAGAAAACTGCAATGGGTAACCAGACAGAGAGTCTGTAAATGTAGCAAGAGAAAATCTGAGCAAAAAGCATGTCACACAGCTGGAAACTCAGACTGACATGTGATCTCTCAGCAGTCCAGTCTTGAGATGCTGCAGTAGTTGTTAAGCTGTTCCAGTTGCCAAGCTTTATTTATTCAGGAAGTCTCATTTAAATCAGGTTTTCTTTTGCACAAGAGATAGTTTCAGCCAGTTCAGTCATGCATCACACAAATTCACAAATATTTAAAAAAACTATATTCATACAGTAAGCTAGGTCATGTTGGTGGCTATGTGGTTTAGGACGCAGACCGTGTAATCACAGCGTCTCTGGTTCTAGTCTGGTCGGGGATCTTTGTTGCATGTCATCTCCCTTCTTTCTCTCACTTACCCCACATTTCACATTTCAATGCTTTACCTAGTACTGTTTATAAAATGATCTTAACCCAATCCAGAACCAAAGGTAGACAAATTAGAATATTCAATGTAGCGAGCAGGAGATGGTTGAATAGTCCTTTACACCACTTAATATATGCTCAATCCAAATTTAAAATGCTTTAGTTAGTTTAGGTTTTTTTTTTCTTTAGCTTTTCACCAAATTATTTTTCTCACATATTTCAAGATTATTTTTAATACTTCCAAAAAAAAAAAAAAGACAGTGTCTGCAGTGTATCCTTGAAAATCCATGATAACTGCTGTAAAAGGCATCTGTGAATGTATATCAGGTGTGGTTTACAACCTTCAACAGATCTTTCTCTCTAAAAGTTAAAATGAAACCTTATGTTCCTGACCTTATCTGCCCATTCCATGCCCTATATCCAATTTAGGAAAATGCAGAGCAAACACAGAGACAGGAACTCACTGACGTGCTGCTCCACATCTATCCTTTGGCTAATAAAACCCACATCCACAGGCCGTCTGGAGGAGACAGTAGCAACAGCATTGGGATTTTGCTCACGTGATGTCAAGGATTAAACTCGGTGGGATCAACGTCGAAAAGACAGCCGCCCCGAAGGGCTCGCTCCATTTTTGCTGTGCTACCCCCACTCCGCCCTCCACACCCAATCCCCCACACTGATTCACTGGCACTTTAAATTCCACAGTAAGAACTCCTTTGTTAAATGTATTCGCCCTCAGAGCCCTTTCAACCAAAAAATGTCTTGCTCAGACGGTGCTATAGTAGCCTCTACCTGGCCAGAGGTGGGCCTTGGGAAGAGAGAGCTGTCAAGAATTAGACTGTTTAGAAGAAAAACTCAGGGATGTCTTTCCTCGCCCTCCCTCCTCCTGGCACTTCCTCCCCTATCCTGCCTCTAGTGCGCCTCCTTCAGCTCTCTTATAACACTATTACATGGAACATTCCTCTGAAGCTCAGGAGATGTGAAGCTTTGAGCTGTAACCACAATAAGGTATAAGTGTGCGTTGGAGCTGATGGGTATTTTACTTTGAGTGACCCTGTTTCTGTCTTTAATTGTAGTTGTATGTGTGCGCGCTTGTGTGTGTGTGTGTGTGTGTGTGCGTGTGTGTGTGTATGTGTGTGTGTGCGTGCGTGTGACTGTGCGCGCCCTCAGTTAGTATGTACTGGTGTAATTGTGAGTGTGCTTGCAATTAATGGAGGAAGAAAGACAGTTAATCCTCCAGGTACAAAGTAACTTGTTTATTAATCCTCCATTTTAATCCTTCAGACCTGAGGAAGCCATGGTATCTCACCCCAAGGACAGCTGGGATGTGTAGGCATGTGTGCGTCTGCATGTGTATGTGGGCGTGTGTGTGAGCATTTGTAAATTTAATGGTATGTGTCTGCCGACTCTCATATGTATATGTGCATATTAAAAACCACAGGCTTTGAATACACAGGCAAGGTTCCTGTATGTGATATACACCCGCATCGGGACTTAGTGTGTTCTTTCAGGGTTAACATTACAACAATAAAAAAGCTTTCAAGATGAAGTGAGCAGTAAATCTCCACACAAGTCGCCATGAATTGGGCTAATAAATGCCGCAGAAGCATGAGAGGAAGTCGGTTCCCTGGCTGCCAGGGTCTCATGGGGCCACAGGATAGAGTACTTCTGATCAAATCCCAGACCAAATAAAGCATATATGGAGCGGTGATAGTGATCACTGTTAACAGGTATATGGGTTTTGAAGCTGCCCCATTAATACCACATGTTACAAAGTGTTACTCCTCTTACACTGGAATTAATTGGGTTTATATTAAAGCAGCAAATCTTGTTGAAAGACGATCTCTATGATGTCATTTTGAATTGAGTGCTGCTTCTCTTCTTTTTCTTTTTCCTCATTTCCTAACTCTTTGTTGTTACATTTTTTTTAACTGGCCATCACTTTTCAACATTTTCACAGCATTCAGGAGTCTTAACTGGCATTTAAAGATTTTGGTTGTCTGGAAAAAACAACAATGTGTGGTAGTCCCATCGCAAATTTTCAGATTGAAAGCTTGTCACTCATGCACAAATGTGTGATTAGTTGCATCTACATACACACATGGACTCATGCATGCTGTCTCCCTAACAATAGACATAGTGTTCTGTTAAAGCTAGCTATCCGGAAGTGGGCAGTCACTCATGTTTTCATATGCCCTACATCTCCCGCTACCAGGAACCAGGGCTTGGTAAGAATACGAAGGAAGCTGATATTCTGAGAAAGCTGCTGGTGTTGATCTGGAGCCCAGGTCGATGCCACCAGACCCATATTGTGAAAGTTTGCAAAATCCTTCTAGGCTCCATTAAAAGGACTGTAAGAAGCAGTCTGATTCCCCCTTACCAAAAAATGAATATAATGCAAGCTGTTGATGAAGCTATCAATCAATACCAGACACACAGAGATTACTACGCCAGGTTCTGAGGTTTTTTTGTGGGTCGACACTGCTTTGGAATAAAAACTCCCTGCCTGTTGGCAAGACACACTCAATACCTCAGGACCACCCATTGTTTTTTCAACAGCTCACAGATGGAGGATAAAGCTATAAGCCAACAGCTGAGACGGTAGGACACTTCATTCACAAAGACTGAAAACCTTTGTTGGAAATACAAAAAGCGAAAGGTAAAATTTAGCCTTTTTATTATGTTGCGGTGTAACAATGAAGCCCTCAGTGCCACAGTGATTAGTTGATCTTTCTGAACACCGACCACAGCAATTCACATCACAGAGTGGTCCGTTCAAATGCCCTACTCAATACTTATCGTTCCCTAGTGCAGTGCTGACAATTTGATGACCGGCTCCTCCTGTCCACATGTCAAAGTGTTCTTTAGCAAGACACTGAACCCCGAATTATTCCCGAGTACTTAGGCCAGTGCCGTACATGTTAGCTTGCTGCAACTGGCATCCGACTGTGCGTGTAAAGAGGTGAATTACAGCCAAAATGCAAAATGCCTTTGATAAAGCCCTAAAAAATGAGGCCCATTAATATCTCGCTGTTCCTGCTGGGGATACTGTGTATGCTATTGCTATTGCTAAGCAGGTGTTCAGGCTGAAAACAATCTTGTATTGGTAGATGGCATCTTACCTAGCAGCTCCATGAGTTTGAAGGATAATCAGATTAAAAAACATACTACTCTGCTAGACAACCTTGCATTTTTTTGCCAGAGCCCTCTGCATTAAAACCCCTCCTTAAGCTGTTGAACTGGCCTCGTTCAAATGAATACCGGTTACTGGCCAGCAGCCACTGCTGAATTACAACCTAAAATGTTCACATATGTTATTTAATTCAAGATGATAAGCTTTGCATAACCTTATCACATATGCTTTATTATCTAGTGTGATGTCATATATGCATAAGATATCGTATAACAACAGAGCCATGCCAGAATATATTCCCTCTAAAAGGGTCATGTATAGTTTTTTATTTCCTTGTCCAATTTGAGGCTTTATGATTGGATCAAAATATTTCTTGAATGGAGACATTACAACATGAAATGATATAAAATAACAATTTTTCTCACTGATACTTTTTTAGTATTTCAGTATCTTGCACCCTTGCTTTCTTTTTGTGGAAATGGCACAGATACTTTTCTCTGTTTTGAAAATGAAACTCTGCTTGCCTTAAGCTGTCGTAGCATAAGGGGACAGAAGGCAAATGTTGCAGTTTAATCAGTGTTGTTGCACATACCACCGTTCACCAATAGTGGGTAGTCACAGACGACTGTATGCCCCTGTCAAATTGTAAACGCATTACAGAGGACAAGCTTTGGCAGTGGAGCTACTGTAGAAATTGTTCTCTAGCAGTTGGGAATGAGGGAATTTCCAGCACATGAGAGCGCCGCTCCGTTTGACACTGGAATGAGGGTATTAGGAGATTTATGATGGTCCGAGGTCACAGAGGGAAGCGTCTGAGAACAGGCCCATTCCTCCCCTAACTCCCCAGAATGCTTTACAGTCTGACAGCCTATGTCATCTCCTACCCACACACTGAAACCAAGACAGACAGACAGACAGACAGACACACACACACACAAACACACAAACACACACATACATCCAGTGCACACTAACAAAAATGCACAGGGAAAGAGAAAGTAATAATAGGTGGACGCATGTGCACACTCATCTCAGCAGAGATGACTAAGGGAGGCACGTACTCACAAAATGTTATACTTGAGAGGACCCTCAATCAGGTAACATTGCACATTCCCAAGCTCTTAATCCTATGCATAACCATCACTGCTATGACATGCCTTATTTCAACCTTTAGCCTAACCTAAACCTTATTGTTATCTTGACCCCAAAGCGAAGTCTTAACCCTCGAGAGAGCTCGCTCATATCTGACCCCTATAGTCATGTGGGCGTTCTTTTTTTACATATATTTAAGTGAGTAAATACAACACAGAAATATGTTTGTGCACACACAGGCTTCATCTGACTGTTTCAGGTCTCCCCATCCCACAAATCCAACGCAGACAAAGCCTCCGCTGCTCCGCTGGCCGGCAGACAGAGCCACTGAAGGAGCCTTTTGTCCTGCAAGCACAGACGAGTTCATAGGAAATAGTGGGAGGGCAAATAGACAGACAGTGGCCGACCTGTGTCATTAGAGACACACACGTACACACGCACACACAAACACACACACACACACACCGACACTGTGGCTTACTCAGTATGGTATTGTATGTCACAACACTTTCCTTTTAAACACCCATATTTCATTCTCTGACAGCCTTAACCAAGTACACCCCCTCCCCTCGAACATTACTCACCCACTCGCAACTGTTTCAGTTTTCCATGGGGCCAGCTTAGGAAGGCCGGGAAGTGAAAATTAAACAGCTGCTTTTTTTTTTTTTCAGGGATAGGAGCCTCACACTTCTTTTCAAGGTGCACAACAGCACTGTGAAATGATGGAATTGTAAATAACAACAGAAGTAACCACTCACTTAAAATATAAGCAATTTCAGGTAATAATAAAAAAAAAAGACCTATGATAAATACATCTGTTTAAACATGAAGAATACATCCTATCCAGCTGATTTCACTTATTTTCACATCAGTGTCATACTGTATTTCATGTTAAATGATGAGTAAATTGGATTTTCTCCTCTCCTCTCCACTACATCCTGTTAGTAAATGAACTCCCCTGGGACCACCTCTCTCATAACTCTCCACACTGTAGCATCCTAGGAATGTTAATCTTCCCTCTTCCCTGGGAATGCACTGTCCAGGCACTACACCTCTCCAGAGACAACCAGCAGATACAGTAGTGGAAGTGTCTAGGTATAGGGTCTCCCATAGTCTCCCTCCTTAACCCTCTTACCCAGCCCACTTTTCTTATTCTTCTTCTCTTTTTTTAATCCCAGACTGTGTCCTGTTGTCTCCTCAGCCCCTCCTTGACCCCCTGTTTCCCTTCCTTTTTCCTGGAGATTGTATTACTATTAACCTCACTGCCTTACAGACACAATTATGCAGGAGTGCATCTCATCCATTCACATCGAGGTATTGTTAGCAGACCTTGACATTATTACCCCCTTTGAATATTCACTTCATTTAGAGAGAGAGAGATGTCTCCAATCAGTTTCCTGTGAGTTTGGATAGTATAAGTGAAGGCCACACCATGAGCCTATGTAAGAACTTATACATCTGTTCACTGGAGTGACGAATTCCCGTAAAGGCGCTTGGAAAAATCTGCACTTGGATGTTGTTAGTGGAAAGTGATTGGCTTTGCCGCAACTGCCATTATAAATTTCGATCCAGTCAGAGACATAGATGTAGCTCCCAGCCATCTTGTTGAGTATAAATATCAGGGTTAGATTTCTAAGAGAGCGAGACAATGGGGCAGGATGTGAAAGCTGGGATTGGCATATTTAACATCACAAAACCTACTGCTTATCCTAAAAGTAGTGGGGATCAGAAAACCTTGAAAGACCTTGTCTGGAAGGCAACTAAATGGATCGATGGGGAACAGGTGCATGAGGAGAAAGGTTTCAGAGGCATAGGGGTGTATCTTCTACCAAATGGAAAAAAAATAAAAAGGTTTTTTTTTTATCTTTGAAATGACAAAAAAGTCTAACATTTATTTTTTTATGCCAGCCTTGGGAACACTAAAAATATTCTGACACTGTAGTTTACTCTTTTCAATTAATGATGCGTTTTCTTTTACATTTGGTTCATATCATCCATGGAATTAAATGCAGCTAAAAAATCATGGTCATGTTAACAATGACTTGCAAAACCATAGTCAATTCTTGTTGCCCTTCTGCTTGTATAGCACAGCTTCTGTGTGCATTCAAAAATGTATTAATAAAGGCTGCCGATGAAAGAATGTGATATAGAAAAAAAACATAAATTATAACTATAGATACCTTTTTTGTGCATAAATGGCTCTTAACACCTTTAGCCTTATTGGTATTGTTTATACCATTTGCAGTAAACTTTTGGTATCAAGAGTTTTTCCTGATCCATCTTGAGTTTGAGTTGCATATGGTGAGGTAGGCCTGGGTTGTTTCATGGCTTTGAAAGCATATACTTCTCTCTGTGTATATTTATGATACACTTAATCAAAGACAGATTCCACATAAAATTCATATGACAGCAAATATCTTGCCTGTTTTTAATCCCTTTGACAAGTGCATACAAAGCAGTAGCATACAGGTACGCAGAGAAAGGCGGTGTGGATGTTTGACTTGAAAGGGCAACAGAGACATTCGTGCTGAATGTCGGTGTAGTAAACACACATATAAAGCACCAAACTGCTGCAATCACACGCTTGCCCTGCAGCTGACCTTATTACATGGAGTCATGCACCTGGCTGCTGCAGTACATCCATGCAGTCACCCATACACACACATATACACACATACACACAATCACAGACAAACATGGGAAGAGATTTCACAGAGGCGCAGTTATGTAGTTTATCACATATACATTGACTCATCACGTGTGCATGACATCTCTGTGTCAGTCCACACCATCTGTGGTGTTACCAAGTGACAGGAAATTAATGCTGCAAAGGAGACTGGAGGCTCATAGGGACCAAGTGTTCCCAACAGACTCTGATGACTTCTGTTCACATTCACCTACAATACAAAGCCTCAGCAATGACAAAATACCGACAAGCAACCACAGGGGTTGTCAAAAATGAACTTCATAGGGTTGAATTCAACGGTTTAATGTGCAACTGTGTTGAAAAATTGCCTTCTTCAAAATAAAATAAAAAAATATGCTAATTTTCGAAGAATACATTAATGGGAAATAACTCACAAATGAAAGTCATTGCGTCAAAACCAAATCATGTACCAAAAACATATTTTCAAACACGGGAAAAGAAATAAGAAATGTAGATACTGTAATGAGAAAAGGGTACTATTTCATTAGTGTCTATTTGCTTGATGGAGTTAAAGAAAAAAACTTACATCTCCATGGTATAGTACTATGCAGCATTCCATTATAATTGCAACACATTTTAGAGGTCAATAAGCAGCCAATTTCCCTTTAAGACCACACTACGTTTGATTTCATTTGGGGAATATAGCCAGTCTAAAGCACACATCTTGCTCAGGGAAAGTCAATTTCAGTAAAATGAAACTGCAACCTTTGTTGGTATTTCTGAGAGGTTGACGACATAGTGCTTTTTTTTGGGGCCTGCAGAGAAAAGGCCCAGATAAGCCTTGCTATCCCGGCTGCCCTCAGCCTCGGGGAGGTGTGCGGCTTGTGAATACATAACCTTAGGCTTGGGAGCCCTCTGCCGAAACGATTGCTATTTAATCCATCTTAAGAGTCAAACCTGCGGCATGATTAGCCTCAAGGGTTAACAGGGAACTCTATGCAAAGGTTGCTCAGTGTACAAAAATGTTTTATGTTTCAATTTAAGAGATAATGTTTAAAGTTTTGGGGATGATGAAAAGTATAATCGTAAGATCAGACAGTTCCATGTGTGTTTTGCGGTCAAATGGCAAACTAATCTTTTTGGGAAATTGAGCAACTTGCAGATTTATTTGTCATTTCTTTCATATGCACTCATAAAAAAATTTACATTGTAGGAGTGTTTAACGTTTGATTAACTAATTACTTTCAGGACAATAATCTCTTTTATGAGTGTCTCTGTTAACTATACACATAAATCAAGCAAATTATTACTATGTGAGAACATAGAACTGAGTGTGGGAAGACTCCAGAAGGTCTATCCTGAAGATATGCTGAAGAGGCGCCCATGTACATCTTATCTCAACGAGAGGCTGGAAATAGTAAAGGGGTGTCTTCCCCTCCGAGTTCTCTCAGCTCCATGAGTCATCAACATTCGTCCAACACCAAGGAAACCTTGCCTCTCTACAGCTTGCACTCTATTCTCTTTACCATACAGCTATCGTTGTCTTCCACTGCTTTATTTCCCAGCTGTTTTCCCATGTCTGCAACAAGCCAAATCTAAAGTCCAGGATCAACAGCATGCTTTTTGGACAGTTTATTAACATAAATGTGAATGAGGATGATCTTTTAAAGCAAAGGAGAAATGGAAAGGCTAATTTCTCTGATTGTAAACACTATTTTGTTTGCTTGTTTATGTTTTTGTGGGTAATCTTTTCCTCACATCTGACAAGTTGTCACAGAAATTTTGATCCAAGAATCTACTCACAGGATTTAAACTGATAAAGTCCAGTGGTTTTCACATAAAGGAAAAATGCACCCATTTTTAGGAGTTGATGGAAGAATCATTACAAGCATAAAGAAGTCAATATGATTTACTAATAATGCTGTTTCCCATGTGACTGCCAGATAAATGCCATTAGTCAAGGCGTCTGAGTCATCATTTCAAACAGACTATGTGAATTCAAATTATTCTTTCCCGCCTCCTACACAAAATGTAATGGCCCACTCAAGCTTTTCAATTAAGATGTGGCCTTGAAATTTATTTTGTGAGGAGGCGTGGTAAGGCTTGTTTATTTCTACACAGTGGCAGAAAAAAGGCTGAGAATACAGCACATTTCATCAGTACTCAGGGACATGTATCTGAAGCATTGTGCTTTCTCTGTATATACATACAAATATATATATGTGTGGGTGTGTGTGTGTGTGTTTGTGTTTGTTTCTAAAAAAGAGCAATAGCAGAAGTGAAAAAAATGGATAAAGTTGAAAAAATTGAATTTACTTTCGTACCTTTTGGTTCCACATCGTGTAAACATTCTGTATTTTTTGTTAACGTATTATATAAGGTTAATTTGTGGATATTTGCATGGATTTGCAGTGTGGGGAAAGAGTCAGACCTGAGAAGAAAGGAACGTTTTGATTTTTCCTGCACATTAGAAGGTACAACAAAGCTGAAAGGAGAGTAAAGTAGATATATATCAAGCACAGTCCACACGCCCACGTGGTCCCAAGAAGAGGCCAAATCAGCCAAAATGATTAAATCACTTTCATAGGTTTACAATGAGAGTTCAGGACTTTTAAAGTGTGTGTAGTTGTTGTGTGACTGTCCTAATCCTGTATATTAATACAGTATTGATGGAGGTACAAATAGTTCAAAACATTATGTCCTGCATTTTTGTTTTTGTTTTTGTTTAATTTAGCAGCAAGAACTGAGGGGAATGAGACATAATTTCCAATATCTGCACAGATTTACTTGAATTTTAATATATCTATGATTATTTGTATCTGACATTTGTATCTCTAGACATTCTGTCGATATGATTATAAATCAGCATAGTCAAAAACTATCTTTGAGTTTTAGGCATTTAGCTATCAACCACTGTGCTGTTTCTGAACTGAAGTTTTACAAATGAAAATGGAAGAGATAGGTGTTCTAAGTCAGCCATGAATTTCTCAATGTTTCAGAAGTCTCAGCTATTCATTCTTTTAAATGTACTGTAAGCTTAGCAACAAGTTTTGTATGACACTAGATTGAACTACTTACATCTGCACAAGAACATGTATTCTCCTATAATTTACTTCTATTATTCTAAACAATCTCTTCTTACTACAATCGGAAATGTAAAATCCGGTTCTTCCTGTGCATGAAAAAATCACGCTACAACTGGACTGTGCCAGACTTTGTACTGTTGACGTCAATGCAAAGTGATTATAGACGACAGAATTCATCAGGAGGACGATCAACGCTCACCAGCCTGTTTATTGAACTCCAGTAGTATGAAAAAACATTGGTCCCGCTGGTGAGTATGCCTGTTTACGCTTTTAACACTTGCTCTTTGAGATGCCTTAACACTTTCACTTTTAGATGTTGATTTGGAGGCATGTACCCCACCCCTCTATACCCCCTACATTGGCATCCTCCTTAGACATACCCTCATGGGAATGATGTGAATATTAATGTGAAATTAATACAAGCACGGCATGGTGGCATCCCTTAGATGTATGCAGATTCACTCATTGATCCTCATCTTTATGGACTGCTGCAGGTAGACCTCAAGCTGTTTGTTTGCTCAATTTATCCCTCCTCAGGCTCAGTGAAGTAGGATGGTTCTTAGACGTAAATATATGGATGGTAATGTATGTCTGAGTCTAGTTAAATCCATAAATTGAATATCAATGCAGTGTCTGTTGTGTTTGATGTAACTATGTATGCTGTCTGTAGTAGAGGGTGCGCTGTGAATCAGGGGATCCGAAACAACTTCTGAACTCGCCAAGTTTGGCAGCTGAAACAGCTAAAACATTTATCCCTATCAGTAGTGAGGAGCAGAGCGGAGATGGAAATCCAAGGAGCGAAAACAAGTCCTAATAACTTACTTCTCAAATTGATGAAGACGTGTCATGTGCTTTCCGTTTTTGCAGTGGCACTGCTCACTTACAACAGTGACCTCGATGTCCTTCTTATTTTAGTGGTGTAATGCAAAGGAATAAATCGCTCTTGTGAATCACAAACTGCTACAGTGTAAATTTAAACTAAAATCAATTATATGTGGAATGTAATGTCCCTCGGTGTGATTTGGATCTCAACTTGTAATATGTCAAGTTGTGCATTGATGTGGAATCTTTGCAATAACTTTTAAGCATTAACAGTGGCTCTATAGTGGAATTTACATCCTACTATTTTTTTTCAACAATACTACTTCCCTATATGATGGTAAAAATTTGAGTGATATTACTGATATAAGTGATATTATATAGTGATATTCACATTAAAGGGCTAATGTTAGTAATATTTCGAGTGTTTGGCATTAAAATGGAAGTGTTCTCTAATTCAATTTCAATTGTTTGCTTTCTTTAAACTCAAAACACTACCTCCAAAGTGGGTATTCAGATGTGAGAGAAAATATTATCAGGCATAGAGACTTGAGCTGTAAATATAACATCTCTAACTGAAATATGAATCTCTAATCTCCAAAGGGAGGAGCCAGTGTGTCAGAGTGGATATTCTGGAGTGTCTCGCTGACTTGTATTGGTGAGCAGCTGACATTAATGGCAAGCTGGGCACCCAGGTGTGGAATATGGGACTAAGTAACTAAATTGTGATGAATGACTCACAGGCTTTCTTTGCAATGTTTCTTTTTTACGGTGGAGTGTTAGCCTGCGTCCCTTCAGCTTTCATTCCTTTGCTATTATGCAAAGGAAGAGAGGACGATATCCCCCCTATTTCTTGTAGAGCTAAGATGTTTAACAGACTTTAGCCTTAAACTCAATTATATTAACAGTTTTAAACACATTTTGAATGAAATACAGCATTTCTTTTAATCCTGGGTTATTGTGGAAGTTCAAGGATACTGATGGAATTACATTTCATTATTAAAGAAGCAGAGGTGAATTAATTTCTCAATGGACCATAATGTAGTTGAGACACAAGCCATGTTCCATTTTAATTAGAGGGCACAGCTTTCTTTTTTTTTTTCTTTGCTGGAAAAAAAAATGAAAAAACTTCCTTTTTTCATCTACTCATTTAACCCCCTGAAAGCAACAAGTTTGAGTCCATTCATCCATTCAAAAGGGATTTTCAAAAAGTCGGAAATCGCTAAGTGGAGCAAGCGCAGATGAAGGGTTAAGAGAAGTCAGAATAACTGCTGATGATGACAAATGCAAGTGTATGTGAGGGTGGATTTTTCTTTAATGAGTAAGTACTAAAATGTCTCCCATTAAGTATTCAGTCCCAGCAATGGTCAACCCTTGGTTAACCCTTCTAACTGCTTTACCGGGGGCTTACACCATATATGATTTCTGGATCCGGAAGACGATCAAAACACATTACCTCCAACACTACTATTCAAAGATACCTATACTGTAGTTACAAGATACCTACAATATGGTTGCACTGAATCGAAACTAATGGTCCAGTGATCCAAAACACAGTTTAATCCACCTGGAACAACCTTTACATTCAACCTGAACCACTTCTGATAGAGACGTTTCTATCAAGAATGGTGACCATGAAAACCGCATGTTAAAGAGTGAGTGGAAATGCTTTTAAAATGCTTTTATTCTACTCAAGGGAGAGACCAGTGAACTTAATTTGAGAGTAATGTTAAATGCCTCTGAAGCAACAAGCGAGCCCATTTTGAATAAAAGTGTCCCATGAATCTCAGAGATAAGAGCCACACAACTTTATCTATTCAAAATCCTCATAGCCATCAGCAGAATAACTTGCGAAATAAAGGGTACAGCTAGAGAGGGCTGCACCATTAACATCTTCATATCTGAATGAAGTGCAAAACTCAGTAATAAATACTTCATTGTCTGCATGGCCATGATACTGCTTCTGTCCAGTTCTAAGGACTTGGTTATGGAGCAAAAATGTCACATGTCAAACTGCAGAATTGCTTCTTGGATACATTGTTATGGGAATTTAAACCACCCTTCTTGCATTTCTTTATATCTTGTCTGTTTTTTTTTTTCTTTTGCCTTTTGTACAGTACTTGAATTGAAGCTGCTTTAAAAATAAACTTGCCTTGCCTTGATATTCTGGACCTGCGACACATTAGAAATTGGTAAATTGACTTAAAAGAATGTCACAGTAAGGTCACAGTCATTCAATAATGAACTAATTAGCTGTTTGTACAGTATACCAAAATAGATTATTTGGAATTAAATGCTTTTAATGGTGACAAATTAGCATGCCATTTCAGATAATAGCTGGTTATTTCAAAGCTTGCAATGAGACATTCTTTCTTTGATGTCTGTAAACTAAAGAGTACATGCCAAAGGCCATTTCAGTCAGAGTAAAAATCAACTCAGCCTTTGTGAGACTAGGACTGGAGCTGGAACAATTAGATTGTTGAAGTGCTCACTTGAACAGGTCCTTCCTTTCTAAGGAGTCGGTCCCACAACCGGGTGGGGGTGTGGGACAAAGGCGGATTAGCTGGCATACCATCCCGGCTGTCTGGCATCCACATCAGGACCAGACCCTGAGGTCCACAGATCCCACCAATTAACTTGTCACTCACTCCGTTCTTTTTTACCTTACTTAGACTTCATGGCTTCATTGCAGAAATGGCTTAAGCCACCACCACCCTCCCACCCCATCCCAAGTTCTCCAGTATGTCATTACCTTTACCCAGAATTCCCATCCGGAGAGAATTCGATGAAAAGAAAGGATTATAAATTTGCCTTTTGTTAGAGCTTGGCTCAATCAGTTGGGAGGTTAATTTTTAGTAAGACTTCAGTATATCTGTAATACCTAAACTATATTTTATGATTATCTTTACTGTACATACATATTCAAATGTTACAAAAAGAAAAACAAAAGTAGACACTCAAACATTTTTTAATTGAGGACTTTTCAATCTTTCTAAAGCCTTAATAACGTCTAGTAGAGAGTGTAATTAATTCAGAATTAATTCACACAGTAATTAATCATCTATCATCAAGATATTTCACTGCAGCTCCATGTTACTAGATATCATATTTTTGATAAGCAGGTATAAATCAGATGTGCTCTTTCAGGACAAGCATGCCTAGGGGCATGCTTGTCCTGACACTTATTTTGGCTCCTCATAAGCCAACTAAACCATGCTTCCCACGGTTCTAGCATCAGCTTTGATAAATCTCATTAGCGCTTACTCTGCACGCTCATTTGCATAAACTTGTCTCATGTTCATCAGCCCGGGGTCGTAGAACCTCCAAGTATCCATCTGTATGGAGATGACCTGATGAGCGACTTACTATTTTCTCAACTGCATGAGATGTCACTGTGTTCGCTTTTGTAAATAACCTAACAATGGTTCTTTTGTTTCCAACGGGTAAATCATATGATAAATATATCCCAAAGTTATTGTTTTTAAATCCTCAAACACTGGCAGACTTTAAAAAAAAAGAAAGAAAAAAACATAACAAACTTTAAAACCAAGCAATAGGCTGCAGTATGTTCATTTGGCACCCACATGAGCTCTCTCAATGACTCTGACAATACTCAGGCTTTTTATTCTGTTGTTGTTTCTCCACCACTCTCTTTTAAGGCCTCTATTATTTGTTCAGTTCAATAGTATGGTAAAGTCTGGTGCAACAAAATCTGTGCACTGGAATATAATAAATGGAATGTAATTTATTAATAAATTATACATTGGTGTTTAATGATATGGTGCACGAGCAGTAGAAGATGAAACCCCAGCATAAAGAACTGTTAGTATTGAATCAATTAGTATGAGCAGGTTTCACTGAATAGAAGGACCTAGAGCGAGACATTTTAAAGAGGTCAGACATTCTATTTCAAAATTCATTTTTATCAGTAATATGAGTATGAACACCCATGTGGGAGTAATGATTACATTAATGATCAGGGTTTTCCCTTGGTCCACATATCGGTGGTATGTCAGTATCTAGCGTGGGGGGAGGGAAGCAGGATTTGAATAAATTTTCAGTCGGTCTTTGTCTCCAAGATTATGCTGTATTCAATGGCAGACTGTAAATGTACTGTATGTCGGGTTGCTGTTTTGTGACTCTGTTTCCGCAAGACATGTTTTATTGCGGTTGTCCACCTTTGTCAGCCAGATTGCACCACATGAATGACAAACTCTTAGACATTTGTGTCTTTGATTCTTGCAACAGATGCAACAACACAGAGAAAGGTTATTGCTTATCTTGATCCTGCATTTTGGAGATATTTTGTATGTTTCCTCATAACAATATAGGCATGGATCGATTAATGAATGTAGAAGGCTCTAATGGGAACTGAATGAGTGTGGTCTTCTCACCTTTGTCTCCTAGAAGTTAACATGAAAGATAAATCCAGGATTGACACATTGTAGACAATGCTTTGCATGTATGTTTCCTTGTTATGTTGATAAAAACATAGCACGGCCATTTTTAATGTTTTTATTTTTTCAAATGCATTTGCTGTTGCATATTAGAAGTATATAAATGTAATTTTTAGTGAATAGGTTGGTCATTTATTTTGGAGGTGTTCATTGTTGACAAACTAATATGTGGGCTATTTCCTGATCCATTCAAATCCACTAGTGTTATCCCATTGGCTGACAGGGACATTTTAAGACGTTATTCAAGAGCCACTGTCCCTTCATGATACCCTGATATAGGCTTTCTGTTTATGTGTTGATCTGTACCTTATTACTGCATGTTATTTCTTTACATCTTCCATTCTACTTGTTTTCACATTTTCACATCCACTGGGTACAGCAAGCATATCTGAGTTCAACTTCACTGGCCTTTTACTCACTGCTCCTCAAGTCTTTCCTGGTAAAATAAAGGATAAATAAAATACATAGGCCACTGTTAATCCTCATTTCCTCTCTAACTTCACCATGTTTCAGTCCCACAAGACATTCCAGAAAAGAAATCCTCTCCTTATTATCCAGTTGGGTGTTGGCAGTGGTGCAGGGTGGCTGGCCTTACCGCAGCTAGTCGAAACTGTAATATAATTTTATATTGATTTCTTGTTGACCTCCCATGAAGCAGTCATCATTCTGTAATGTGCTCCACACGTCCTCTTAATGAAATCAATACCCGCCCTGCCAAACAGAAGTCCAATAGGACTCTCTTGGAACTTAGTTCTATTACAGCGTGAATGTGGGGAGCATTTGTAGGTTAAAGATGGGATTTTCACATTTTTTGTTCATAATGAACCGCAGCCGGGAATAACCTATGCTTCAAGTCAATGTGATTTTTGTTGAGCTGTTTTTGAAGGTGTGGTCAAAATTTAATTGTTGTCGTATATACATGTATATATATATATATATATATATATATATATATATATATATATATATATATATATATATATATATATATAAACACACACACACATATATATATCTATATATATATAAACCCTGAAAAAGTTTACAGTTTCTGTATATCGAGCCAATCCAGCCTTTTTCCATGATGGAGTCAATGAATGCAATGTCTCCCACTCTTAGAATGTTTGATTTTGACAGCTCATATACACAGATTATGATTTATGCAACAAAATTGCTTCTGAGGAATTGTAAACAGTGAAATTTCAGATTGCGACTCGAGGGCCATTCATCATAGATCCTGTCACAGTTTGTTATGTCTGTTCAATCCTATTTAATATGACAGGGAACTTTTACAAGGAAGAATAAAGTGCATATTACGATGAAAAATCCTGTTGGTGAGAGTCACTAAATCTGTCAGCCCGACATGTGCATTGCATTGTAGTAACGTAAGTAAATCACTAATCCCCTATTGTGCAGGGAAATGGTGCACATCACACTGGGTGGTGGGGAGGTGACTTAGAGGGTTTGGATGAAAACCAATATCGTTCAATTTATCCTTGCACAGGTAACCTATCTCCGAATACATAAGGGCCTTGATCAACAGAGCAAAAAAAAAGAGAAAAAACAAGCAAATACATCATCACATAAACGCACACATATTATACACAGTCACACAGTATATAAATGTGTTTATATTGCCCTCCGATATTGCAATAACAGGTGACTATGCTGCCTCTGTTTTGCTTGTTGTGTATCAACATTTGCAGTCTTTCCTCTGGACTGTGTACGATGTCCTTTAACGCGCTTAACACCCACCATCTATTTGGATGACATCGCTGCCTACCAATGACAGCACTGTTGTGGAGTTGTGGTGTGCCGTCAAGGTGACTTTTGCACATCCGACCCGATTTGCCAATGGCACTAGCTAAGCCAATGTTGACTGTGGGGCTTTTCCACAGTTTAATTTTCGAGAGCTGCTTTGGAGCTGCACCAGAACAGCAAAACACACCACACTACCCTCAAACCTGAAGTGGGTACACTATAACAGTGTCAGAGATGGGTTACATACTGAATCTGTGCAACTATAAAATGTTTAATTTCAAGTACTTTTATGATGCAGTTATTTGGTTGATGATAATAACATCTAAAGCGTATTTATTAGGTTTACGTCTGGAGCATTTAAAAGACGTGTCTAAAATGGTGATTGATTCAGAAGCTGAGTTTTTCAAAATGGCACAAGTCTTGGGGCTGCAGCAGAATATCCCATCCCTACTAAATAAAACATCCCAAGTCTTTGACCAAAGGAATTTCTCCTAATGTTAATTTCTCTACCAACAGGAAGTGATCAGGGTTGTAGCTATATATATATATATATATATATATATATATATATACACACATATATGTGGCAATATTTTATTGGTTGATTCCAGTTATGACACCAGGAAGGAGGGTTTAGAAACAGCATTTTGAACTTCATGTTGAAAAAAAAATTGAAAATACAATTAAACAGTTGATTGAGTGAATAAAATGAAATTAAAAATCTAAATATTCGTTACATTTGGGTGTATAGGTAAGAGGGGGCACTCAGATCTCTACCTCTGTACCTCTACAATCCTTGGAGTGATAGATCAAACCTAGAAAGCAAAATACAAAGCCCTAAACAGCAGCTGGTGATCTATTTTTTTCCTAAGAAACCAAGACTTAACCACATCAGATTTTTTTCATTGTCTTCTCCTGTGTTTTATCCTGCCATATAAAACAGGGAATAGCAGCCTAACAGATAGAAAAGCACACTCTGTGGAATTCACTGAGTCCCATTTGTACAGTTTCCATGCATTTAAGTTTTTTAGTCATCTAAGAATGCCTTTTAAATCTGCTAGAGAGTAGCGAAATGTTGAGACATTTGCGCTGTGCAGCTGAACTGTTAGCCCTTTAAAAGTGAAACACCATCTCTGAGGGAGGAAGGAAGATGGTATGATGCTAGTATAGAGCTCAGGATTCAGTGATCGGTTGTATACTCAAAGCGTAAGAGATTCCTTCAACCGGAGCGCACAGAGGAAACAGGGGACATATCTGAAGGGGCTTGTTATCAGATAAAGACAGACTTCTACCTCCCATGGGTTTAGAAAGCTGAACTTCTACACTCTCACTAACAAAGAGAAGAACACATTGCTTCGTCAGTTGTGTCTCGCTACCCTTAATGTATATATAAATACTCAATATCGCATCTTACTATCACTACACTATATTCACAGAGAATTTTGGTGAAATCCCACATACAAAATGTCACAGAATCAATCCCTGCAACTGCCATGAAGTTCGCCATGTCAAGTCACCGACAACTCCCCCATTCTGCTCACTCTTTGTGAGTCCCCCTGAATGAAAGCATCAGCTAAATACTGTGAATTTAAATGTAAAACATGTTTCACATTCATGTGCAGTAGTGTGTCAACACCTGCTAAATGAGAGTTATGGTATAGCAAAGGAACCACTGTAGGTCTCGACTATACACAGACCTGACAAATTAAATAGCTCTCAAAGAAACAACAGCAGAGAGCTGGCATGTCTGACAGAGTCTGATAACATTATATTCATGTTCGTCACAGTCATGGGTGCTTGAGACATGAACGTATGTGTTACTTGGCTTCAGAAATATCAGCACTTGCAACAGAATGCTCTAGATTTGCACTGGGCCAAGACATGGAGATAGAGAATGAGAGGGGAAGGGGGCAAAGGGGGAACCAGTGGGAGGCAAGCTGGGGTTTGGAGGGGGGTGACAGTGATGCAGAGGGAGTGGAGTGAAAGAACAGGCGTGAAAAATGAAAAGCACAAATGGTGTTGACGGAGTAAACAGTAAAAAGGATTGGGCAGACGTCTGCACACGTAATGAGTTCCCTCCAAAGACAAAGAGACCGTCCTTCACAGTAGATCCCTGCAGCCAATGCTAATTCCAACATGTACCATCAAGATATGCAAACACTTGAGACACTGTGTACATTTTAAAGGCTGTGTAAAAAAGCTACACAATACAACTTATAGTATGAATACAATTGTAGACAAAGCCATCACATGAACACGTGCATTTGTGATTTACCTACATATCCTGTACACATTCAGGAATTCACTCATAAACAAATGCAATAACATGAATTTATTTCGGAGTTGTAATTGCTTTTTTTTTTTACCACCAACAAAAAGCAATTACAACTCCAATTGGGTTTCAGCCAAGTATCCCCTGCACAGCACACATATGAGAGAGAGAGAGAGAGAGAGACAGGGCGAGAGAGTGAAGGGGCAAGGGCAAGCAAGAGAGCTGCGTATACCCTGAGTAACAGAAGACAAAGAGAAACAGATGGAAAGGAAGAAATGAGAAGGAGGACATGGGCAAAAGCATGAGTAAGCAGAGAAAGTGAAGATGGACAACATGAAAATCCTTGAATCATTTCCAGTAACATGCTCGCAAGATTGGCTCCATAGGAATGCGATTCTCTGAATTCTTCTGAAATCTCACTTTAGTACTTTTTGTAGATGTGAGACAACAGAATCAATCTTCAGCACTGAGGCAAATGCAATTACCCATTTAACTGCTCAACCCCTCGGCAGAAAGTGTGGTGCTTTCACCAGGCTAACAGTGTATTGAATATTCTAGCCAGGTGTGAAATTTGAAGTCAGGTAGTGGGAAAACATTAGAATAACTAGTTAGATAATCTTTTCACTACTATCAACTTCATAACACCAACAACAGTACAAACTATCGTGAATTCATCATCTCTTTCTTTACACAAATGCACGGAGATAACAATGGCATCCCGTGATCGCTTTGTGTGTCGCTCGAAGTCATTATTTACATGGAGAAAAGACACAACAAATCGTCCACCATTCTTTAATTAGCCGAGGCAACAACAAGGAAGAGAAAGTTAAACAAAGACCGTGAGAGAGACCTGGGTAGTTAGAGAGGGTGTAGTGAAGCCTAGTGAGAGATTATGCCGCTTACAAGGCTGTGTGTAGGAACCCATTTAAAAATAGGCTAGCATTTAAAATGGGCCAGATAGTAGATAAAGCAGCCTCTTTCTGCCAGAGTAATGAGCTAGGACCCACTCGCTCTATTAGCGGAGAGAGAAACACATGCGCAAACACCCAGCTGTGGCAATTAGATGTTGGCAATCATCAGATTATTATTTTTACACAATAAGTTAGTGAAGACCATCAATATAAGCATGGTCAAATGGTTGCATGCAAATGTGATATGCTAATAAGAGTTTTAGCACAGGAGCATGCATATCTGTTTGCATCTGCATGTTATTAGGGTTACATGCATGTTATAGTCTGTGGCTTTTTGTGTTTGTACATATTCAGATAACAATGAGCGTGTCTATGTAGATCTGCAAATTAATAGTTTGTGGTCAACAAGGAGCAAAGGGACATTATAGACTTACACTGTAGTTGTGGAAAAGATGTGAGCAGATGGGTCACAGAGTCCTCCCTTCCTTGGTTTCTCATAATGGTGTAATCTGGTATGAGCTTTTGAGCACCCTCAATTTTCTGTACAAAAAACCCAACCCCCACCTCAATCCCCGACACTGGTTTTATACATACAGTATGTGTGCGGGTGCATATGCACACTTTTTATACAATTTATTAATTGGTTCAAGATTCATATGCATAAATTATATAAAGGGATCGTGCTGAAACTGATTAACCTCAATTCAAAGACTTTAACAAAAACTTGAGCTCTTGTGTTTAAAGATTTTGAATAAACAATAAGTTGAATATTTAATTTACTTTCAAAGCACATCCATATTGGACAATAACAAATTGAATCACAATTACCATCCAATGCCAAAGTTAAGCACTAGTGTAGGCTGTAGTGTGCCCTATGAGGTGTGTGACAAAGTGGCTACAAGGGTGCGTAGGTCAGGGCGCTGGATGGGAAGGTAACATGTCTTTATTTCTTGATATTTCACCTTTATTAGACAGTTTAGAGTGCAGAGGTACACAACTGTATACCACTGTATGATATGCTCCTCACCAAGGGCGCCCCATGGGTGTTTGACTTTTTATGACTTAAGAATATCCTCAAACAAGTATTTTAGTTGCCTCACCAAACTATATCATGAGCAGTTTAAATGCCATGACTTTTCCCTAACCTTAACCATATTGTAGTTTCCATGTGAATATGTTGAAGAAAGCAAGAACAGACACAAGTCGGCAGATGGGTCACTGGTCCCAAACTGCACTTGATTTTTCCACATACAAATACAAACTTATCATTACATAAGGTCAATCATCCAACCTTGCTCTCTGAGTTAAATGCACTTTTGATACTAGCAAGCAGTATTTTATTTATAAAGCACTAACGGCTGAGATGCTGGCTTTTGTGAGTTAAAACATGAACCACAGCACAAAGTTTCATAGCATTCATGCCACAACATTCCACAGATACCTTGTACATAGCTGCTATGTCGTTTCCATCATGTAATACTATTCACTGGTAGCGTAACTTGGAAATTTATGACTGGCAGGATTGCTAAGAAGGTGCTTTGTGGGTTATCTCAAGGATTTTCTATAATTTTGTAAACACCAAATAAGAAGCTGAACAGTGATTTATGTGTCCTCAGAATTTCCAATTTATTCAGTAGTGTGGACAATGGTGTTATTATGGTAAATTTTGTGGCAGTAATGAAACTGAACTTAGTAGGCAAAAAGTGTATTCCTCCGTATCATGTAGAATGTACAACTGTCTGCGTAGTTGAAAGATATTGTCCAGCCCAAGGTAATGTTTTGTGAGATTTTTACAGGCTGCTTTGCACAGCTGACCCCAGAACCAACATGTGAATCAACCGAAGCAAAGCATCAAAGACATGGAGATGTATACCCTGCCTCAGGCCAAACAGCTTCTCTTCCATGAAGGTCCGCAAACAACAACCAGCATCCTGCCAATAGCCTTATGTCACCCAGGCCATGAAGCACATCACTCCACGGGCATTTATAATCTCTGGGTCAGGCCAAACATCAAAATCCTTCTTTTTTTTCCCTCAACATTTGACGCTTCTGTGTTCAAGCCACACTTATCTCTGGAAAACAGAGATCTATTGAATAACTCCTTCTTTATGTTGTTTATTCAGAGCACATGGCTGATGTATTTGCCCTCCAGCTTCAATGGGGTCAGAGGAATACTGTATTCTTAGCAGCATTCTGCCTCTTGCACTTATATGAACACTCAGACACTGTCTTTCGTCAGTGCTTGAGCACTGGGCAAGTTTACAGGCTGCAATGCAAATAAAGTACCTGTTGTTCTTCATGTCATCTTCTAGAATCACTGCCAATATAAGTGTTTTCTTGGAGATTATTTCTTTTATTTTTTTCTAATGTAAGGGAGTAAAGTAATTTGGAAAAGGGCATTTGAGTTTCATTAGGATAGTATATATTACAAGCGGTCTATAAAAGTTGTTAATTACATTCGGAATCACAGTTTGCATATTCAACTATGAAAACCTTGAAACTAATCCATAAAATTTATGAATTAATATCTTGAAAGCAAATAAAAATGTTATGTCATTTGTTCATTTGATTAATATCTGGAAAGCAAATAAAATGTTATTTTATTTGTTCGTTCGATGTGTTCCTTTTACAGAATTTTTACAATTAAATTTATGATCCTTATTAATAAATTGTTTATAGGACTATAATGTCAGCCTTCTCTACGTTGTGGAAAAAATACTACTGGGTTCTGGGCCACAATAGTCTACCTGGGCTGATGGGTACACACTCCTGAGATATTGCTTCTCCCTGTTCTGTATCCACATATTTTAGTTGCTGTAACACAGCAGTCAGACTGACTGACACTGATATCTATAACTCAGCCACTAAGGCCCATTGTGCAGGCAAAAGCACATAAATCATGTATCATTACCTTGCTGTATGTTGCTGCCTGTCTGTCCTATCACATCACTGTGCACGACGCATTGCACTTGATTAAAGTATATTCTATTTCTAATGTGTTCATACAGCTGGGGCCAAAGATGAGCCCAAAGTTGTTTTTAGGTTAACTGTGGAAGCAATGTGAGAAAAGGCAGCAGGAGAGGTGGAGCAGAGGAGGAGCAGGACAGCAAGAACGTGAGGTCATGGCTCCCCCTATAGGGAAAGAGAAGCAGAGGAAAGTGTACAGTCACAGGGAGCCTGGGAGCCTCTGTTCTTTCACTCTACTACCCTCTCTTAGGAATGTCTGTGGGGTCTTATCCATGCTGGTGAGCCAAGACAGCTACAGGCACTTAATATACTCAAGACTTAACAAGCGGGAAATATGCACGAGTGAGATTGCATTTCCCAACATTCTGAGCATATAGAAGGATGCTCATGATGGAAGTAAATGAAGAATCTCATTCTAGGGAAGCAAGGGTTGATTTGATCGGCCGTCAGTAGGAATCTAGCTGTAGAGACAAAGTTCCAAAGATGTAGAGCATGTGGAAAGGAGATCAGAGTGTTTTTTATTTTTTATCCTGCTGCAGTTCTCAGATGTCTGCCTTACCAGGAGTAATGATCTCACCCCCCACCTGGCCCGACTGCCATAGATTAGTAACTGTGTACATCGAATTCATAAATAATGGCCACAGCTGCCAGACATATAGGGAAAGAGCCAGATGAACTATTAAAAGCGAGAAAGGATGAGAGCTTGCTTGAGATATTGATAATGTGATACGGTTATTTCTGGTTATTTCTGGTATTCCTCTAAATAACCACCTTGTGCAAAGTTGTAAAGGTGATATTCAGGTAGTAACTATAGTTGTGAAACATGCTAGTTAGGAGATAAGAAATGTTGCAACACAAGCAGAAGAGATTGGACTTCTTTGTACACCTGTGACAAGGGCCTTCACCAAGTCCTTGTAAAGACGGGAGGAATTTGAACCACATGTCGGATATCCAAGCTTCATGCTTTTATTGTTCCTGAATGGAGCCTTAGTCAGGTACCCCTTGTTCCTCCCTTTCAAAAAAGTAGGGTCAGGAGGTTAGGCAGGTTGCCATTAAGCCCCCCCCCCCCTTTATCCTTTCACCCACACACCCACCCACCCCTCTCCAGTAGAGGATCCAGGTTTTGTGCTTGCTTCATCACCTCCATGCCTTTAAGACTCTGGAGACTTTATCATGTCTCAAGTAACAGCCCGACTGAGAGGCATTTTCAGCCCCAGTCAGGTGTGCACTGCCTCCGCTGAATCTTAACAGACTCTAAAGAGGGCTGGAGGGTCTATGATTACCACTGGTACCTTGCTAAAGCTTGGCAGGCATCAGATTTTGCCAAAGTACAGTTACGATGACTCAGCTTGGAAACTAGCTTATTGAGCATCACCCTGATTACAAAATTAGGTCAGACCCATGTGTGCTAAACTAGTCAAATCCATATTTTTAGAGTTACCCAGGTCCTCTTGCCTCTGAGAGATCTGAATTTTTTTCTCACGTTGGCAGTAAGAAGAGTAAAGAAAGTCAAAATTAATGAGGAAAGCAGAAAAAAGACTCCAAATCTTGAGCTTTAAAAGTTATTAAGAGAACTTGTGAAGAGAATGATAGGGTTATGAATCTGAATACAAAAGGAACAACTCCTGCCATTTAAGCTGTGATGCTTATCAGATATTCAGGACATTGAAAATTCAGTTACACAGAGAAACTCCTCAAAGGACTCGACAGAGTCTTGCTGTCTGCTGACAGATCGGCATTGACATTAAGAGATGTAAATGAGAATTTGTGCAATTTCTTGGAAGTATTAGATGTAGAGCAAATGTGTGAAAACACAGTAATATGAACAGAAATACAGAGAGGAACAAGTCGTAGCTGATTAAGATCAGCTACTTGCTCGTTATTCCACCGAAACTAGAAAGGAAAGATTTCAAGAGTGTTACATCAATACATGAGAGAGATAGAGAGAAGACTTTTCTATGAGGGGCACAGAATTTACTGCTCTTATGCTTCATCAGTGTGCTGCAGTGGTGGCTGTAAATCTGCAGATTGATCAAACTGCAGAGCCAAAGGGATCCAAAGCCTTATCTCAGAGTAAGGGCTCAGCAAAGTCGAAGACTCACTGTATGTGTGAGCGATGGCAACGGCTATCGGGCTTCTACCTGGATCCTCCTGCACACAAATACACACAGGCCACACATACCAGCATAATCTCTCCTTTCCAAACACACATTTGTAAACATAAAGCCTCACATCTACTAAAGGAAAAAGATGGAATGTGAGACTGATAAGACCGAGAGAGATGGTTTGTGGTCTCGGAGGAGATTCACATTCAGAGACATCTTCCTCATGCTCTTCCTCTCCTACAGAGAGTTCTTCCCCTGCAGCACAACACCACTTCATTACAACCTCTGCAGGTAAACAATGACCTCATCCTGGTCGGATCCATACCGTCCTGTCAGCCCACCATTCACGTCTGCCAAAAGACACTAAACCATCCACTCAACCGTGTGTGTTGTTGAGGGAGGATTACCTTTATTGGATGTCTGAAGCCTGAAGGCTGAAGAGACAGGCAGACCCGGTGCGCCTGCTGGGCTTGAGGAGGCCAGTTCTCTTGTTAATACCATAGCAGCCTTTGCCTTCAGTAACACATAAAGTAATGATCCCACACGGCCGCCGCTGGGGGAGGAACGAGGGGCACATGCTTGGAGAAAAGAAAGCTGCAGCCTGCTAACCCCACGGCTATGCTATCACTGCTCCTCTCTCCCCACTGCTAGTCTGAAGGTGCTGCCTTAAAAGTGCGAGCCTGCTTACCTGGCAAAGACCCCAAAATAGCTCAAAAGCATAGCTGCAGAAGTTAGAAACAGTCGATTTCTATTTTTAGATCACGGAGTACAAGACATGTTCGTTTCTCTTTGTGTGCCAAGGATTGAGCGAACATGTAATGAAAACGAGTTTGACCAGTGAGTAATAGACATACTTCCCCTTCAAACTGTCTTCAGGTCTTTAAAGGCAGGCAACTTGGTGGAAGGTCTTGGAATACTGACTTTAGTAGATGTGGTAATTGATTCAGTTTTCCTTACCCCCTGCTATCACACCCAGTAGATGTGTTTTGGAATAAAATTTCCCTCCTGATATTGTTTCCTTGAGCACGGGAGGCTCAGATGCTCCTAATCTTTGTGATATACGGTCTTCATCAGCTTTTTCAATTAATGCTAGACTAATCCAGTAATCGTTTTGCTAGATCTTAATTAATTTTGTACTGTAATTTTGTTTCTCTTATCATGCAGTGGGGATCTCTCTAAAGGCAAAAAAAAAAATGGCATCCCTGTGGAAAAGTGGAATTCCTGCAGCCTACCTTGTGTTTTACTACCTCATACATAAGTGCGCTGCTGCTTTAAAACCACGTCATACTATCACATATTCTATTCTAGTGTCTTGTGGGCACACAAAGAGATATTCATAACACAGCTAATTATATTAATTATTATGGTTGACTGGATTTTGTAAGACAGACACTGATAGCTTAAAGAACACACACAATAATACAAATAAAGATTTAACATGTTGATATAAATATTAATTGAATGATTCTAATCTCAGTATATATATATATATATAAAGAAGGGTACAGGAACACACTTTTCCTCCTCACCCGATTCACAGACAATGCTGTCACAGCAAAATATGTAGCAGTATTTAACAGTTTTTGTACAAGAACAGTATCTTATGGACACCCACTGTGGTCCTCGTTTACAGCGTCTTCTCCGAATCAGCATGGTCCTAAGGGGCAGACATTTGCCTTTCTTGTGGGTGAGCGGTGACCATAACTCTTTCCAGATGCTTCACTGTAAGAAACGGAGAAGTGGTTGTGTAGGGTGAGAGAAAGTGAAAAAGGAGGGAGAAACCAAGAGGGAGAGGATGAGCTCACTTTTCATTTGTGTTGGCTATAAATAAAGGACACATGCAGGCTATCTGTTTGATTCTCTTTCTATATCCGCATAGCCATAAATCAGACCAAGCCATGGTCTGCATAGATACATGCACATCCTTAGCAGGCAGGGGAAATGGAGGGAGAGAGGGTGAATGGAAATCAAGAGGAGAAAGCCCAGGCCTGGGTTCTCTAATGGATAAGATATTGCAACATCCATGCTATTCGTCCATTCCATCTCTGTAAAAGGTGACCTGCTGGGAGGCTGTAGACTCCCACACTTCATATTTCTTCTCAGATATTTTCTGCTTACTCTTGTGCATATTTCCTGGAGAGAGAAGGGGGAGACATGTCACAGCTGGACCTCTGCTTGGCTTAAATGTTGGGCCTGCGATGGTCCTTTAGATAAATGTGCGTATCATCCAAGACAAGGCAACTTTCTCACAAATTGTAACTTTCTCAAGACCCTCAACCCCATGATCCACAGAGGTCTACTTGTCTGAGAGCAAACTCAGTTTGTGGTCTCCGAAAGACGCCAGGGCCATATGTTGGAAAAAGAAGCTAGAAATGTCCAAATGAAGCATGACAAAGTCCAGAAAATGCCAAGAAAGGGGGGAAAAGGAATTAAGCCTGGATTGGGTAAAGAGATCTGTAGGCGTATTTTCAGTTTGTTAGGGTTGACATGTTCTCTATGGTCTCTGAGCAAGAACCCAGTGTCTGATAAACTGAACATACATCACTGTATCTTTTCTTTCTTTTTCTGGCTTCCTCTCTCTCTCTGTTTTATGATATTCTCTTTTTCAAAAGAATATTTCGGTGAACCATTTGTCAGATTAGACACTGTGTTACCAATGAGCGTTTGTTGGCAGGACATGTGAGGATGAAAAGAAGGGAAGGAACACAGAAAAAATAAACAGAGGACAAGTAAAGGCTAAATATTATGACTGATGTCTTTCTGGGGTGTGTGCCTGCGTCAATTGGCACCCCATATTACTGTTAAGGTTTCAGGCATCCTAGGACCTGTTATTTTGTCCCACCACACTGCTCAGCTCTCCTATTTTTGTTTCTGACAGCACTTGTGTTTGCTGAGGGGTTTGTGTTTGTGTGAAAAAACATGTGTTTGGTTAGTGGAGTTTCAAGGCTTTTCCACTGTTCTTTCACAAGAAACATGACACACCTAGGGGCTAGCTACCATTTCTGAGATTGAGGGACAGAGAGACAGAAATGTACAGGCATGAGAAAAAGACGAGTTGAGACGGTAAAAGGAAGAAAAATAATCTAGCAGGCTGTAGTTTTAATGAACACAGTCTTGAGAGTACGTACTGTTCAAGAGTTATTATTCAAATGGAAAATTGCATTCTGGGGGGACAATGGAGGTGTGCGGGGTAGACTATCCCTCATTCAAAGATTGGAATTAGAGGGAAACTGGTGCTGAGACATGCAATGTTGTTGTCATTGTTCTGCCGTGGGAAAGACTCCATTTCTTCGACTCTCACGCACTATTTGTGTTACACGGACGCGTCATATAAGCAGGAGCTCTGTAAATGTCACTAAACAGAACTGCACACTTACTGGCGCTTTGTTGCAGCTGACAATGTAAGTTAAGTCATTACATAGTACCCTGCGTTAGTGGAGTGACTCAGGTCTTCAGTTTTTTCTCAGTGATTCAGTTAATATTTTTTTTTTTCTGTGGAAAATGCAGCTGATTTAGTTTTCTTGGGGAATCTTTTATAATACTTTTAAATATGTAAAGCTTATGGGGAATTATTGAGGGAGATGCAAATCATGGACACAGACGTTCAGGAAAAGGTCTGTGGACAATATGCAATAATTGTCTTTTCATCCACAATTATTTTAGTAGTCTTTAATTCGTATTAAAACATTCCACAATTATTACACTTGTTATGATAAACAGTGCAGAGTATAAACAGTGTTTTAGTGCAATTTAACCACCATACAACAAAAACACTGACTGTAAGAGACAGTGTGTCGCAAAAATCATGTGAGTTCATGCGGTAATAAGTAAGAATTTACTCTGATTGGTGACACGCTTCAAGCGTTTAACTATTTTTCAATTAATATTGGATTAGGGGCGAGTTCAAGTGTGACAAAAGAAGCAAAAAACTGTCATTCAGAAACAAAGGGGATACTACAGTCCACACAAAACCTCATTTAGCTCTGTCATGCTTATCTTAGAGTTGTTAAAAAGGAGATGAATGTCAGCGTGAGCTTATTGGTACATGTCAGAATAGGCGTGGATGGTGAGTGACAGGGTAGTTGTCGTGGCAGCTTGAAGAACCAGAGTAGCCTCAGGCGATGTTAGTGATGTTCTTTCAACTAGCTCCAGCAAGATGCAAAGATGACTTAAATGTTTACCTCCCATCTCTGATGCAGCCTTTTGGAGACAAAGTCAAAGGAAAAAGCACGAGTTTACACAAGAAGTACTTTTATGCATATCTTATGCACGCATATGATGAGTTTCAGTAGCCGTTCCGACTAGCAGTGACCTCCTTTAGAGGAGAGTGAAGACTAAAATAGTTGACATTTGTTTAATATTGGACTAATACAGAACAGGTTTCACTTTTTTTTCATCCGTCCAAGTTGAAGGTATTTGTATAATTTCCTGAGAGAAAAATTCAATGAAAGCCATCTCCTCCAACCAGATGGATCTGTGGCTTACTCCCTGCTCTCTCGCTCCCAGCACCTCCCTTCATCTGCCCACCCGACTTCTCTGCTCTCTTTCAAATGTCACTTTGTTTGATACACAGGAGTGAGGCTTGGGGAGGAGCACAGACAGAGATTTGGCCTTGTGAGACGTTTGCTTTATCATAGATTTGTTTAATCCAATCCGTCCTCGATGTACAATGTGCCAGACTTTCCCCGATCACGTCTTTCTGAAGGCATTTTGCCAGTCCATTCCAATAAGCAGTTCATCGGGGCCTGCAGCCAGTGGGACATTCTGTATGAGAAAATTTGCTCGGCACACATTTTACCGAGAGGACTTTAAACCATTCAGCAGTACCTTAGTATGGAATCTACTTTAAATGTTCCAATAAAAACTGAAATGCTATGTATGGTATTTGACCAAGGTCTGGCTCATTTCAGTTCAGACAGCAAGCAGAGATGAGGGGAACAGTGGTTTGTTGCTATGTGTTGTTTGTAGTTGAATCCTTCCACATCTCTCTGGAAAGCAATTAATCATTCACCTAATTGAGTCACGGACCAGTAATTAGCAGTGATTGGGAGCATGATGGTTGAAGCGATTCCCTTTGATTCAGTGCCATTTAACTGCAGCCTGGCAGCTTCTGTGAGCACACCCACAGCGCCCCCTGTCGAGGCTGAAAGCTCCCCTGGAACATTAACTCTCCACAGTGATCAAAGCCAAGAACCTGTGCCTTTGACATACCTGATCTCATTTTTTCTTCAGAGGCAAACTCCTGCACATCTGTCTCTGTGATCCACACATGACCAAATGAAAGTCAGGGGACAAAAATATTCATGAAGTCGTTTAAGAAAAAAAAAAAAAGCAGAACAAGAAATCACACAATGTCCTTTGAATGAAGCTCAATTAAAAGATATTAGTTGATGTAAATGAAGTAAAGAGGATATTCTCACATACTCTAATTAAAATGATAACACTTAATAAGATTAGGTTCCTCTACCAGTCAAGCTTAGTAGCCACACAATGAACTGTACACTTTTTCTCCGTATGCAGTTAATCAGAGTGCCCAAAGAAAATCTCGCAATGGTCAAATACAGTAAGATGGCATTGAACTTGCCTGATGTTCATTAGCACGCTGTCTTTTGCTATACCCAATCTTTTTTGTTAGCCTGAGAGATAATGTCAACACAGATTACCCAGCTAATCTGTTAACAGTATAATGTATATTGTACCATGATGTGAGAGTGCATAACTTAAAGTGTTTTTTGACCTCTCTACCTCTATCTAATTGCCACCCTTTTACAAACCCCCTTTTTTTCCCTGTACTAAAAACTGCAAAGTCCCTCTCTCTGCAATCTTTATTTCATTCCACTCATTTTCAGGCTTTTATAATGTGCATACAATAATTAGTGTTTTGTTTCAGATGGCTTCAACTTTGTCACTGAAAATAAAAAAATATGGAATGAAGATTATAGTGTCTCAGTGGTGTCCAGAATGCTTAGGTGTCCAGGGCGTATCCTGCCACTCAGCTAATGCAGGACAGCAACAGCAGCACCTACATCTTTGATCAAGGTATAGTTTAGAACATAGCCCTGGTTAAGTTGAGGTCATCTTCATGGTTGTGAGAACCTCATACAGGATGTGAGTCTTAGTCCTCGAGTTTTTGCAGGTGGATAGCAGTTGTTTTACATCTTTATTTGGGATCTTATATCACCATAGGTAGTTAAAACAAGCAACTAAAGCTGTTATGAGCATCAAAGTTCATTCTTGACCCCGAGCTTTCATTCTTATCTCATGTACTTCATGTGTGAATGGAAATGAGTCAAGTGTCATCATCTGTGGAATGTCTAGCCTAGCAAAAGTCTTCCAGTCAGTTACTACAAACCAGTTAACTCCTTAAGATATCAGCTGGTAAACCTTTTAGTCAGCACCGCAAGGTCTATAAAGGAAAAATGGAGAAGTGTATAACATCCCATGCAACTTTTATAAGGAACACCGGTGAAATGGCATTGTTCCTCGGAAACAGACATCAGCTGTCTGTGAACATCAGATAAGATCATCGTCCAGGATTCAGTGGGTGGGTGGAAGCTTCTCATATCCAACAACAGAGATCATTTTTGAACAGCGATGCGGGTTAGGATCTCCGAAACATATAGCCTAAAAAAACCCACTTGATCGACACGTTACACTTAAGACGCGTAATCATACCCAAGACTGAGATGCAGTCAAAACTTCTGAGCGAGCAAAGCAAGCAGATGTTGAGTTGGCATTATTTTGACACACAGTCAATGTTTTCTTTTTCTCTGACTGCAAGAGGACACCTGTCAGGAAAACATTGGTTGGTATAAGTATTTAAAAAAAAATGAGAGAAGCCATTGTGTTTCTGGTGACGACAGTATCTAGAATGAATCCAATTTCCCTAAAATAAAAAAAGCCAGGAGAGGAAAATGTTTATCTGGAAGTCCTCATCGTAATCCAGATATGCACATTGCATATAGCATATATCAGCAATGTTGGAGGCAGAGGTGCAGTGTTGGCGAACAAATATTCGCTATAAGATAAGACACACACACACACACACACACACTTAAACACACACACATGCACGCATGCACATACACGCGCGCACACACTGCCTCACATACACACACACACACAGAAGGGTAATCTGGGAGTTGACCCGGTGAGCACTGCTTGGTTAGATAAAGGAGATTATCCACCCTTTGGTGAGCTGGGGCCTTGGTCCAGTTTGTGTGTGTGTGTGTGTGTGTGTGTGTGTGTGTGTGTGCGTACGTGTGGCTTTGTGTATATACTCTTGTTTTTTTGTGTGAATGTACACATGCACTTACTGTGTGTTGCTGCTGATGTGTCTGTGTACTGCATGTGTTGGTGGTTGTGTATATTTTTTTGTACCGAGTTGTGTTACAGCATTAGAAGCAACAGAGATCAGGGATTATCTGGATTTCCCAAGTGGGATTTTCAGCAGGGATGCTGAGATATACTACTAAGTTGCCTTCACCCCCTGACCTCCAGGGCCAAAGGCTGCCTCCTGGGCTGTTGACACCTGGCTTACTGGTGCCACCTGAGGCTTTCCTGGACATACTGCAGCTCCTTGGGCATCCATGACACTGAGGTTAAAGTCAAGGTGTTGAGTTAGTCAGCATCTTGTGGGAACTGCCATAGCCTTGCAATAAATGATCTATTCTTATTACTGAGAACATCCGAGAAATCATGATTCATATAGCATTTCAAATAACTTTGTTCACCATAATGATGACATTGTACATTTATCTAGAATAAAAGGTTGTTATTTCTGTGTGTAAAGTAGTAAATCATCAATTGAGCATATCAGCATCCAGACTCCCAGCTAGCTGCCTGGAACCTGGAGTTAGCATAACATCTAATTATCCAACGCTAGTTATTCATTATGTTAATGGCCTGGCTAGAACGCTTCTGCAACTAATAGGATTATTTGGCAGAGTCAACCTGCTATAACATTCATGCTGTATGAATATAAATATTTTATAATATATTGTAAATATACAGTCAGCTTTTATGCCAGGTCGATGGTTCTTTGCGTATGTACTATATTACCTTGATAATACATTTTAGGAAGACTATACAGCTGTCTCCAAACATTCCTGGCCCTTGATAGAAGTACTCAGACTAAAGATGAATTTGACCATCTGTGATGTGTTTCATCTCTGTATTTCATCTAAATCTCAGGTAATTTGAATGGTAAACTCTCTCAATCTAAGCAGCAGCTGTGAAAGGAGACCCTCTCGAGGTCTTCTGGATACAGATTCACCAATGAGAAGGAGGGTGAGACAACCAGAGTCAGAGGCATAATTCGTAGAGCATAGAGGAGGAGCCGAAATGAGTCTTGGGCTTTATTAAGAAGACTTTCGGATTGATTTCCTGTCAGCAAGCTTCCATGCTGATGAGATCAATGCACTGGGGATGGGAGGTAGAGATGGAGGAAGCAGGAGAACAGAGTGAGAGATCTTTCCATCCTTGGAGTTGCCTCTCATTGCCTACGGGCCCAGACAGGCTGATCAGCAAACTGTCTTTTTCTTAAGTAATTAAGACATTACTGGGAGGTCTCTCTATCCATATTTGATGAAGACCTAAGCCACAATTAAGATGAGCCCTTCTGTGAAGGCTGTTGAAGGCTGATTGATAGTTCCTACACAACGATGCTGATGGGTGGTGGGTCAGTGAGCTGGCATCTTCCTCTGCAGAAGACCCTTTAACCCCTGCTAGGTTGGTAAGTCCCCATCGGGAGCTGAAAATGGATGGTCTACATCTGCTGTTAATGAATTAAAAGAGCAATTTAGTTCTCCTCAGCTCCCAGTGGAATTGATTTCATCTCCTCAGCGATTGGCCCCTGTGAACCTGGCTCGGCATTGCTGCATTTCATCATAAGTTATACCATCAGGGAAGCTTATTAACAGAAGCTTTAACTGAAAGGTGTTGGTAGGTGCAAGGAGGAAAATGCCTGAGGTTAGAATTAGCCTAATTGTTTATATGAAACTCGCAGCTATGATGTGAAAGCAACTGGCATGTTGTCATTGACCTCTGCCCTATTTTCTTTTTATTTTATTTGATACAAGAGAAATATTTGACTATGCACATACACACATGGCTAAAACTGTTGTGTACATACTATGGAGTTTTACCGCAGTTGTATTACTCTGTTCATGTACACACATCATGTATCATCAAATACAACTTTTATTGAGTGAGATAAAAGTTGCTGAGACTCACTCCACCGGCTTTAAATCTGAACTTCATCACAGCTCAGTATTTCACTGATTAACGTCTGATCAACCCACCATATTTCTAAGCAGAAAAAGGGGTTCCAAATGACATTGCAGGAACTTTAAAAAAACTCATCTTTAATAGATGGGAACACAAAGCTTTGGAGCGGGTAATTGGATAAAACTTTGCTGCACGTATAGCTTCTCAGGCCTCACTTCATTTTATGATAATGATAATTGAAAGATGGGGGAGGAAGGACTAAATTACAGAGCTGGTTTAACAAAATGCCCACGCCGGGTGCTAAATTCACTCTCGTTACACTTGTTCAATAGCAGTTCACAGCACCAGGCCTCTGGTTATAGCACACTGACTCGATTACCACCCTCTTAATCAAATTCTTCCTCCTCAATTGCATTTGCAGTGGTTTAAAATCTGTTTCTCTTCTCACACTATTAAAAACTCTCCCCTTAGGTTAGGATACACTTCAGCCCTAGAACAACGTACCTTTAGTTGTTAAGGCCAAAGGAAATTCCTGAATATCCTCATGTTTATGACCCCAAAAAATAAGTCTATTTCAATACGATACCACATAAATTGTTTTCATTTACTTGCAATAGTGGAAGCAGCTCTCTCTTTGACCAAACTGTGAGGCTTAAATGTGGTAACTGGCACAAGTTTATACATAAGGTTGGGGATACATAAGGGGAAAGGTTGGGCTGGAATCACCAATCTAGCTCATAAATATTCTCTTTTAATCAAAAGCTAGCATTATTGTGAGAATTAAAATGCTCTTCCAGCTATGACCTTATACAGGGGTCTAGGCGATACATCCTGTAATGCATTCTTTAGCAGCCCAGTGGAGGTCCTGAGCTCTTGGGAAATTTATGTTGTAATCGAGACACCGCAGTAATTGGCCACCTCAGCAGAATTGTGTAACAGGGTGAATTTTTCTAAAATTGCTTTGTATTGACACATTTGATGTTTAGAAATCATAAGCTTTTATCTTAATGATAAATGAGCTGAGTTGTCCTGCACACAACCAAAAGTCCAGTTTCCTGTGAACCAGCAATCTCGATTCTGAAACAAATTCATCCTATCAAACAATTTATTTTCACCTTTAATGTGACTAGATGGGTTTAAAGCCTGACCAAATTATATTTTTCCCTCTGGCTATCGTTTTTCTAGTCTTTTCTAGCCTGGTTCTGGTGATGTACAGTTTTGAAAATTCTAAATACATTATGTTAAATTGTTAATGTTATTTTTACAAATTTATTTCATTCATTTGTTTTGACATATAACTGCAGTGATGGCATCACAACTGAGGTTGTCCATGTGATGCTTCCAGACAGTCAAGCGTACAGCAATTAGTTTAATTGTTTTTTATTGCGTTTTTTTTTTGTTGTTGTTGTTGTTTTTTTTTATTTTTTTTTTATTTATCAGATTTCAGTATTCTGGCCAATCTGCAAAACTTCAAATTTATTTAATAAATATCCTTATGGAATTACTAATCAATTTACTTATTACTTATTGCTTCAGTTCTGAAAACAGTATAATGAAAACTGAAAAATATCAGGCCTTCAGCCTTTAAGAGGATGTGCTCAGTAACTGTGGACATATGGCTTTTCCCATGTATAAACAAGTGCAAATGTGGAGCTGGAAATCCTGTGTCGATTAACAAAGAAAGCATTCAGCAGACTGTTCAAGGATAAGAATATGCATATGCAAAAAGATGTCTATAGCTGCACAAGCTCTTATTATGATGGCTGACATTGGCCACTGTTTCAGTGTCAGCCGTCATCTGCATAGAAGAGGCTGTCTGTATATTGGCTCTGGATGTCTGCCATGTCATGCATGTGACAACATTAAGGGGACCCACAGAGAGTTGTTCTTGCTAAGTGTTACTGCTTTGTTACGCTGCTTGTATGCTCACTGACCTGAACCAAAGGGTCTCACTGAGAAGAAAGCGAACCCAGCATCAACCCCCATGTCAGACGCCTACCGGGCTCCTGCAGTCATCAAAAACATATTGGAAACAACCCTATCACATGGCCTTCATTACAATACTCACAACACTGAAATATGACTTAAAGTTAAAAAAAAAAAAACTGGCATTGGTGAGAAGTGGTGAAACTAAAGTTTTGAACTCTAAAGTAAAGATATTACTAAGATACTTGTAAGATACTGTTGGAGTCACCTAAAAAATGCACTAAAAAGAAGAAATAGTCATTTTATTTACAACCCTATTTTTGGCTCTATAGTTTGGTCACTATCCTTTGATAAGAATAATGACACTGTGCTTACCAAACAAACTGCTGAGATCTGGGAAACAATATTGCTTCAAAAAAGTTCAGATGGGCTAGATAATGCGAGCAGTTGGATGATTATTCCGATATTAAACAAACCCTCAGGTCAGCCAAACTATTTTGGGATAGAAAATGAAAGCCAACAAAGTTTAAAGTATTACCCAAACCATCTGTTTTTAACTTCCATCCCAGTTTACAGATTTATCCTTGTTCAACTTTCACTTACATGCAAGGCTTCCCTGTGTAATTCGGAATTATTACCACCATTTCTAATGCTAAGAATCTTCATAGAAATCCATTTAGAAAATTTAGCTAAAATATTAGCACATTGTTACTAATAAGTAGAATTGCAATGTATAATTCATCAATAATCACAACACACCAAACCATTCTTGTGTAAAAACATCTACAGTTAGTAGCCATAGAGCCCATAATACACATATTTTTCTTTCCTAAAAGGAATAATAACATTTGATTTTGTCTAACTCTGTGTACTAATTATCTTTATGTCTAGACATCACTTTGTTTCTTAGCTGTCCTAATGACTCAAGGTTCAATTTAAGCTTGACTACATGGAGAATATGGATATATAGTAGTTGGTCTAGCTGTTTTGTTTTGTTTTTTGTTTTTTTTTCAAAATTTCATGAGACACATTTACACATACACATACACACACACTCTCACACAGACATACCAGTTGTCAAGCACCCAGTCTCCCACAGTCTTGAGGCCCTCTACAAAATTAATAACACAAGTCCCTGGTCTAGATGGTGTAGATAGTGTGTCTTCCTGTCTATATGTGTTCTGGGTGCCGTGAGAGGAGAGGGCTTGATTTATCAAAAGCACGACCAGGAGTCCACCGAGAACAAGCTGAATGATTGAGCTCTTTCAATCTGACAAGGACTCAAAGACAAGAGCAAGTGAGAGAGAGGGAAAGAAGTGGAGAGGCAGGGGCAGACAGGAAGGATTGGGCAGCTATAAGGTTTGAGAGCCAGATGATTTAAAGGTCTAATATCAGCCGTTATTGCTACTCCTATTCTTGAGTTTCCTAATTTCCCCCTAATGGAATCCTCACCCATCACTGAGCATACTTATCGCCTGTTAAACAGTGCCTCTCTCGACCAATCATTACGAGGCTCATATCTGTCAACCACCTATCAGATATGAAGAAAATAGGAATTTCTGAGCATGACAAATCAGATAGGGATGTGTGAGAGAAGTTCATAAGTTGAAAAATGTCCTCTGAGGCACCACAGATTAAGAATCAGGGTAAAAAAAAAATGTAGCTCTTATCTGGAAACAGGAAAACTTAGATTGCTGTAATATTCTTTGCCTCAAACACTAAAATGTATTAGTGCTATTTACATTATATTATGTGACAGATTGATAACAATGAGCTGTCAGTTTATTCGTCACATCCACTGCAATTCAGTACTATACAGCCCAACAATTAGCTTATTATAGTTAACTTGTGTTGGCACCGTGGCAGAGCAGTGTCGATTCTGCTTTAGAGACTGTATTTGGTTCCGTTGGATTGCATTGCATCATACTAAAAGGTGGCATTAATCCAGAATGATAAATTTCACAGAACAGTCATTATCTGTCATGAGGGAATATTTTTTGTGTGTCTTTAATACTCTTGAAAAAAAGCATCAACTAAATGGCTTTCATCTACTGACACACATACAGCTCCAGGCAGGGCTGAACCAACAGAAACATGTGTAAATACTGACATGTGATACCCAACTAAGTACATCGGCGTCTTCATTATTCATTCATTAAACCAGAGCTATTTAATCAACTCCCAGAATGAGGCCCTCACAATAAAAGATGAGCTAACGCAAGGTGCTTGTTTACACAAAGGCTCCGCCTCTTTTCTCGTCATGACAGATCATCCTCGGGAAGCTCTTAACACGATTATGAATCCATACTTAATGAGCACATAAAACACGGCAGGGATTATCAACATGTAGCTAGGGCTCCCATTGTTGGCTGCAGAGGAACATAGAGGCACTCCTCTCTGAGTAGGTTGAGAGTTTTTTGGCTGTGGACACCTCCCTTTCAGTCATTTTTCCTTTCCCCCCTCAGTTTAGAGGCAGCAGGCCAGGGCTCCTGTGGTGTAATGTAATGTTAAATGAATCTGCCATGCTGTAAACCTGTTATGAAGTTTTAAGAGGCCCATACGGGACCAGTGGGGTGAAAGAAAGACAGAAGCAAGGCACTAAAGGAGAAGGACCTGCCAATGATACTGAAAGAGACTCTTTCTATTTTCCTCCTTGCTGATTCCAGATTCATACCATCCAGATGAGATTCAGAATGCACTGTGGCCATGTGTTTCATTGCTGTCAACTTCACCTGGCACAGGTCAACCGTATTCACTAGGTCTTGGAAAGAGAGGTTCATTGGAGAAAAGACAGAGGGTGAAAGAATGGAGAGTTGGTAGAAGAAGAGGGGAACAAAAGAGGAAATAGGGCCAGACTCGGGTGCAAAGCAGCGCAGGACCCTGATGCATTGTGCAAGCCCAGCTTGACCAAATGGCTCCTTTGTAGCTTGGTCACAGACTTCTTTCACAGGCTTTGTTCAGGTGTTTAGTTTCAGGTGAGGATGAAGGGAAAGCCTGGTAGTCATGGCTACTAAGTACAAACGTCCTGTGCAAAGGGTTGGTTACATTTAAATAATCAAAGCTGTGGCTCAAAGCGCAAAACTGTGGTTTAAAGCACAAGTTTAGTGGATTTGTATATCTTCCTTGGGTGGCAATAAACCAACCGGAGAAAGCAGTCAGGGAAGGCCTTTAATTACCCCTTTACAAACTGGCTGTGAGTATGGCAAGCTCTTTTGTGTATATTGCCTTTTGCAAGTATTTGTACCCCCCTGCAACTTTATCTTCACTTCTTAATTGAGCTGTTGTTTGCCAGAGACTAATCTCCAAGGCTTGTGTACACAACAGTCCTAAAAGATGCTGCAAATTAAAGACTTATCTTAATCCTCTCCTTCCCAAAACATTAGCCTTTCAGATCAGGACAATTGGAGCCGCATGTTTTTGTGTCTGTGAGGAGGAAGAGTAAAAGGCACTTTAAAGCAAACCGGAGTTAGCTCGTTTTTAAAAATATGCAGGTTAAACAAAACCAGTGAATTCGTTGTAGCAATACAGTTTGAGACGTGTGTGAGGATGCTCAAGCCATTAAAGATTGCCTCTAAGTGCATATGTGGACACTTACTAAGAAATACAATAGCACTTAATGTAACAATTTTATGCTACGCTGAAACGCTCGTCAATACCTGTGTCTTACGTGTAACTTGTTCTCCCGACAGGCTATGAACACCTGTCTCTCTAATCCTACCAATTAACCTGGAGACTAGCAACTAGCTTGGGTTACATCCAGCACGGCTTGCCCATCCTTTATCCCGGCGCGTCAGCCTGTGCAATCTTCTAATCAGCGTAACCCAATCCCCAATTTCTATCCCCTGCCCAAGCTGAAAAAGGGACATGCGCGACTTGGAAGGAGACAGATCCCACCTTTATGTCTGCCAGGACTATGTTTGGCCTCTAATCCAAAGCGACTACCCCCTCCCCCAATACCAACCCTGTTTTTCACTTTCTTTTCCTTGAGATTCAGTGCACAGTCCAGTTCATCCCTTGTCCAGGTTCGTATTCCAGTCACAGAGGTAGTGGAGGAATTGTATGGGAGAGGTATTAAGCTGTGATTTATTTATTTGAGATTGAAACTATATCAGGGCCGGGAGCCTGTCATGTGATTTCATTGCACATAGTTCACCCAATAGTCTTACATAGTGGTGCACTTGTTCCAAATAGGGCCATGTCCCCAATGACCACACTCATTCATATCGATCTTTAGAATATCATCTTTAAAAGACACCCTGAGGTTCATATTGAGCATGAAAAACCTCCCTGAGGACAGGAGCACAACAACATGAGAACAATATAAGTACATACCAGGCCAGTGGCTACATGCCAGATAAAGTGTCAGCCTATTCCTATCTCTGTGCCTTCGGGCTGTAACGATTAGCCACAAAAACTTAGCTGTCTTTGCTTGATTCCACAGATGTCATAGTAACACCAATGAGATATGCTGAAGGACAATGGATAACAGATGAAGAAGGTAGCAGGTGAAAAGGTCTTGTGGGAATGGCTATTATATGATGCGGCAGAGCAGTTTTGCTAAAGGGGCCACTGCTGGTAAATCGTTACTGATCCATCTCTCTATTCTTTTATTTCTTTTATTTTGAAAGTATTTTGTGAGGGAAAACACCAGAGGGAGTAAAAGTCTTTATACTTTATTGGCTTTGAATTATACAATATTATACAAATTAAGTGGTTTAAGGAGACGGGGAGGAACTATGGTAAAGTACAGGTTCATCCTTTGGCAAAATGGTAATCCCACACCCTTTTTTCTATGGCCAGCTCCTGCACATAAAACCACCATTCTGGGAGGAGCTTCCAGGGCCATGACGATATGGTCAATCAGTTTAAAAGCTTATAAAAAGCCTCCGTGGATTAGGCTTTTCAACATATCAGGATGCTGGTAAAATGGTTTTGCTTCCTTGGTAATGTTGGCTGGCAAAGTGTAGCTCATTCATAACATTCGAATGATTCAAGGTTTTGAAGATACACGTAATGGTGAACACAGCTTCTCTCCCACCACAGCAGCTAAAGCAGTTGTCCTTTGCTGAAATGAGCCTGCTCATAAATGCTCAGAATCAGGGAGGGGAAGTTTCCTGTTTTATATGTGCAATATTCCACTTTTAAAGCCGTAGTAGCCCCAGCCCATACAGTATTGTTTGAAAATACATGCATAAGGCGTCATTCCAAGAAGATGATGAAAAAACTGAGTAGCATCCAGAGGGTTACAGTTCCCATGTGTACTGTGAAGGTCTGCAGACAAAAGAGGCTGATGAGGGGTACAGGATTTTGGAAGAGGCGTAAGACAAGTTGGACAGTCAGAGGCCTATGCTGCAGAGATCATTTGATATTTAAGGGGTTAGGTGTCCCGTATAAATGTTTAATCACTGTCTGGGCTCCTGGTCGTTAACCTCCTTGACAGTGGACTGGATGTGGAGGACCTATGATACTTCTGTCTAAACACTGGGCTATTACTTTATCACATCTTAAAGCGTCAGCCCAGAGGCTACCCCTTCTCCAAGAGGTTTCATGGGCTATGCACACAACCCTCCTCCGACAAATAGAGCAGCTGTTAGGGTCAGTGACACACTTCGGTTCCCATCACTTATCAGTCAACTTAGATTGATTTCCTTGGCTTCATATAGTGTGTTAGTATGCAGTTTATGTGTCACTAAGTCAACTTCACAGCCTTCAGGAAGCCTTGTAGATAATATCAAGTTCGTATAATTTTGTTTGGATGAAAAACAGCATTGATCTTTGACCTTTAACTTTGCCAGCCTGCAAATGTGACAAAAGTGCCCGTTTTGCATCTGCTTGATGAAATAGATAACGCTGACGCCATGCAGGAGCCATAATGATATCTGAGAGGCAGGGATCAAATTAAATCAAATCCACACCGCTGCACCCCTGGGAAGAGATAGTTTTGAAAAGTATCCTCAGCATAAGATTGTTTGTCTAATTTTGGCCTAATAATAGACGAGTATGAGAGTATCATATCCTCCATGAGCAGAAGCAGAGCCATCTAAAGAATGACACATGGTATTTGTTCTGGGGTCAGTATCCATAGCATTTTCAGCAATCATACTGAACTTGCAGACTTGTGCTTTTGTAGCACTTGGTTAGGGCCTTGCAGTATTTTTTCAAATACTTTTACCTCATTCCCTCTTCCCAGCTTTTTGCATTGACCTGATTGTGTGATCCCATCATTTTTTTGGGTTTTTGTTTTTTGTTTTTTGTGGCTGCAACAGAATTTGAATTTGTTGCATATTGCATGTACTAGCAAAAAAATGGATTCTACTTTCACTTCTAGTACCAGCTGAATGAATCCACTGAAGAACTTGGATTACTTTTGTACATTTGGACTCATGATACACAGGGAGTGGCTCCACACCCAGATACAATGGCCTCCACTCTTTGCCTCTGTCTCTTCATTAAAAAAAAAACATACAAACAAACAAACAAACAAACAAACAAAAAAACACCTGGTCAGATGCAACATCAAAGGTAATTTACAGTTGACCCACATGTCATAAAAAATAAGCCTGTGAAGTCATATAAACTCCACTAGCTTCAGTAACCTCCAAAATGCAAACTGGCTTCTTTCACTCAGGGGATGTTCTGAAGGTTCCAGTTTCTCTAACTATAAGAGAAAATAACTGGATATAAACCTTTTCTCTCTCTCTTCTTTTGTTATCAGAAAGTATAGAAATTATTTCCTTGAAAGAAAACACTTCCTGAGTCGTGCTTGAGAACGTGATCGGCTCAACTGGGGAGGACAGAACAATCTGTTTTATATCAGAAGGGTGTGGCCAAATTGGGGATAGCAAACCAATAAAGTGCAGTGCTTCTCAATATGAATTACTGGGCATATTTCCACATACTTAATGTAAAAGGGCATATACAACTGAAATTTATGCTCAAACTGGGCTCGCCCATCCAACCCCCCACCACTACCACCACCACATTAATTTTCACATACACAAACACACACACAGACACACACACACACAAACAACACACCAGAGACATGACTCACCCCATTTCCCACCATGCAGCTATTCCATTACGGCAATGTGATCCTAAACCCACAGAAAGGTCCCTATGCTCTGGTAGAAAACATTGAAACACTACAGACAACACCCATTAACCCACCTACAGGAGTAATAGAGGCCCCTGGCCAAACTACTAGCTAACAGTAAGGCAGCAGGGGTATAAATATTATCTCTCCACCAACCCACAGAGGGCAAAGGGGAGGATGTCAAGAAACCCTGGATGCTCCAATTCTTTGTTTGTGTATGAAAATCCTCAATCATCCAGATCATAAAAAATGATGAACGAACACCCAGCTGGACCTTCTTTTAGGTCATTAAGATGTTTCATCCCAGAAGACTTATAAATTCCACATATATTTTCGTTGAATTTGAATGAACAAGAAATGCTGAGAAATGGTGAGTGCGTGTTTATGTTGGGCAGCCTAGGGGGAATACACGTCTCAGGATGATGCTGTGAACTTTGACCCGTCAACGCTCTCACGACTTGGATCATGAACACATACACTAGGTAGCTTTGGCGTGATGCGGGAAAGCATGCATGCTTTCACTTATGTGCACTACATGCCCCCGCTCACACACCCACATTAATGCATGTGCAAGCATCAGTTCCAGATTAGCCCCTTTCACTTCACTGTGCATGGTACCATATGTAAAGCCCCGCTCACTCCCCCTGCATAGCATGCATACAATTTCCATTTTACGAGATGACATCACTGCGAGTAGCCTGCAGCAGCTGACTGGAGCGAAAGTTTATTTCTTGGAGAGTGTGAAAGAGTTTTTTTCTTGAAATCTCCACCACCTTCCCATGGGTGATGTTATTCCAAAGTGAACTCGCTAAGGCGTAGCAAACAAGAGTGAATGCCCAGGCTGAACTGTGGGGAAAGGCAGATCAATGAGACAGCTCACCAGCTCATGCGTGGCAGCTTTGTGGAGATAGTCCTCTGTGGACAGTTCTGCTTTGGAGACCTGAAATCAGTTTTTGGTGGTGGTGTAGAGGGTTTGCTTATCAGCAGTGGATCCCTCAGCGCATGAAGCATGTCACACAGGGAGATGGTGTTTCTCTGAGGTGTGTGTATGCCTGTGTATTTGAGCACCAGAGAGAAAGAAATGGATAAATTAAACTAAATCTCTGCATTCAGAGAGGGGCTGGTATTGCCAAAACGGTGAGGTAGAAGGAATTTAAGAAACCTAGGTCATATACAGCTAAAACAATTGTTACCATCTAAACCCATGGAATCTAAAAAAAAAGTATTTACTTGTGAAGAATTTTTCCGAATAAAAAGAAAAAAAAAATATCCACACCATGTAATCAGATCTTTGTTTATTTTTATACCAATTTTTATTTTATTTTTTTTTTTTTAATCGTCCATCACATTTTCAGTCACGTTTCAGAGCTAACAATTAAACGTTTGTTAACATCATATGTTTCATGGAACATTACTTTTAAAAATCTGGATATTAGTCGATCCAGAATTCTGCCAAGGCTTAACAAATTGAGAGCAGATGGGGACACAGGTATTGCCAAAGAAATAGAAGATCCTTGGGAAGCATTTAAAAAGGGCTCCGTTTAATGTGGGGCTGCGTAGATTCAGTACAAGAGTCAAACAAAAAAGGAGAAAGGTTATTACCATGGTAAATATATGTGCAATGCTATCAAACACACTGTAATAGTTTGCAAAGGTTATTCACAGACAAAACAGTGTTGTTATTACTTCATTCAAATTGAAGGAACTTACAAACACAGAGGTTAAAGTGTCAGAAATGCATTTCTTAACGGGTTATATGACCCTATTTCGCCATGCGTCTGGGGCATTAAATTCAAATTATGCTGAATGAAAAAATCAGAATACCCTAAAAAGAGTAGTCAATGAGAAAAGTTCTACTCACAAAAGATAACAATTACCTGAGTCCATTTACATTTAGACTAGCATTTTGCAGCAATTTTCACGCGTGTCCGCAGGTACCAGACAGCTCGATGGAGTCTCACAGTTAGCGATAATGGTAATACATCATGAGTCGGGGCTTGAAAATTTAAAATTGAACTGAAAAAAGATTCTGCCAATGGCGTCTAATCAGCCAAGAAGAAACGGTGAGTGGGCCGACACAATGCATTTTCAAGACCCAGTCAGTTCCAGAAGTCTCTCTCTTACTTTTGTCTTTGTCTTGTGTTAAGTTCTCAGTTTAGCCTGCTTCAACTTTAATATGTTCCTCGTCACTGGGGACATTTTAGTACCCTGCATAATTGACAAATCCTAAGGCCTTAGGTATGATCTTTATCTTAATCATTGAATATTTTAAGAAAAATTCTGTCTTGAGTTGTACTGAATTATTGATCATCTCTGTAAATCACTGCAGAAAAAAATGTCTGTTCAGGTCTCCCAGGCTCACAAAATTGATATGTTCTATGCAAAAATATGGACAAACATAGGGAGTAATATGTGTCTGCCCTACAAAATCATTAGGAAACAGATAAAAACCTGAAGTTCAATATTTAATATAGGGGAAGGGAGCTATTTACCTTCACAAGGACCATCCAAATTACATTCCCAACTTATGCGAACTACTCACTATTTTATTCCCTTAACTTTAATTATATTAAACCATTAGCTGGCCATTGAAATTTGATGAGGACATGGTCCTTCCTCATTGTTCACGATAGTCTGTATTTCATAACAAAATTTCACAAGATTTGAAAAGCGTTGTGACTGTTTACCACTTTATCTGTGCTACCTCTGGGAAAATATTCATATTCAAAAAGGCATCGAGGAAAGAAAAAAGGGAAACAGTTGTCCGCCCTTCATGGATATTTCTCTAATGGAGACATTACTTTCATGCGGACCTGCAGCTGTATGTTTAAGGACCTGTAAGACGATACAAGGAGCTTAAGATTTACCTTGTAGTTGTAGAGTACATGCACCCTTTCTCGTTTGTCTCCTCTGACATATTTCTGGTCACCCTAGAGCAACTTCAGCCTAACTAACAGGATCATGTCTGTATGTTTCCTTACTTCCCCGATCAAACAGAGCCTCTTATTATTGTTTACAATGCCTTCCCTATATAGGAAATAAGAGTCAGATCCACATTCATTTTTTTTATCTTCTGTTTTGGAATGTTTTATGTTCACAAGTGAGAAAGTCAGCAGTGGATTACACACATACACACGCTATCTTTCCCTGCACCTTTATCTCTTCAGCCCTCTCATAATGAAACAAACAGGCCTGCACTCAGTGAGATGCATTACTTCGGTGCTTATCTCAGTGCATTACCGTGAATCATGTTTAACTTTTATTAACTTTTATTCAGAGCTATGTTGTGACATGGGGCCATTTTGCAAATGAAATTCATCCAGCTATTTCTATGCAGAATGTAGTAAGTGATGATCCAGACTACAAGATAACTGAATGTGTTTTTTGCTTCTTTTTTTTTTTCGCAACGGACAGGAATGCAGTATTGCACTTTGTAATGCATGACACTAAACAGGAGGCCCAATAAAAGGGTGGGGTAATAATAACAAATTCATGTTCTTGTCACAATTCAGGTCAGACACATGTTTGAAAGGAAGTGGCTTGTGAACCCCAGGTGACTAAAGTCCAGTTTTTCAGCTCATCCCCCATTATTGTCGTTTGGCCCCTTTCCTTGTCATCGCTTTGCTGTTCACTGAATGGGGAGGTGATGAAATATTTAGAGGGAGCTGATTCTCTTTTGGGAAATGTTAGCAAAGAGTAACTTTTCTACCTGTTTTGCCTGAGTGACTCTGCTGCTGTTTACTGGTTTACAGATGGATTGGTGTCCCCTTCCACCAACACTGTTGTCATCCTCCCATGCCACAAACCTTTGTCTGACACCGTTCCCAGTATCTAACACCCTTTTGTAGCATAAATGAACCCCTCTTCTCTCCTCTCATCCTCCTCCTTGTACTGACCTGGGTGGGATTAAATGATAATTCGCCCTTTATTCCCTTTTGGAGCACTTAAAGGCCCACTTCCACTCTTGCATGTCTGATCCTCTTATATCAGCATACACACTGACATGTTTTCAAAATTCCTTCCTTTTATTTTCCGTACCGCCACAACCGAAGCCAACATAGCTTTCAGGGTGCCAACAAGTTGTAAACACGGTAATAAGAGGAGAGGAAGCAGAACCAGGAGAAGGAGAAGGAGGGGGGAAAAAAGAGCAATTTACTGGACTTAAATATCTGGCGGTGGAATACTGTGGACTTCAGACTTGGAAATGAAAATGCTCTTCCTTTTTTCACTCCTTCTTTCCCTCTTTCCCTTCTCCATGTATATACAGCAGTGATTTTGCTTAATGCACCCACATTGTTATCACTGAAGTACAAATCAGGATCTTCAGTCCCTGGCAAAAACCAGACTGTTACCAAATACCGTATGAAATAGGTGGTGACATGTCAGTGCGCATATCTGAAAACTGTGACCAGAAGATACAAAAACTCACTTGTCCAAAGGTTACAGTCTTATCTCATTTTCAATAAGGATGTCACATTTTTTTGTTAGAATTTATACACTTATCTATATATCAGAGTTTTACATAAACATATGTGCAGATTTATGGTTACAATTTCTTTGACAAAAATAAATTCATTTTGTAATACCTTCCGATGAGTTTCAAGATTTTATTCGCTTTAATTTCTCATTCTAAAATTTGATACTTGAATTCTGTCCTATATTTAACATGTAGATTTAAACTTTTGAGCTGTTACTACATCATGAAGATAAGATCAATAGTAAAGAACCACTGAAGAAATGAATGAATAATGCTATCACTTTGAAGATATTTATTTAGGACGAAGATGTTGAAAATGATACTGAAAATCCCCCTCCCAGCTTGTAGTATACTGGTGTCTGATAGAATCACCTTGGGATGAAAAGCTTAATGGAGGGTTCCTCTTCTTGGTTTTATATCTTTTACAGTCATCTTTCCTAAGTACACATTTCCTTTCACTAATAAACCCCAATGGCTATGGGAGAACAAGTAGCTTAATGTAGTAGAACTTGATTTCTGTTCCATAATAACTTGCCTGGTCTCTATGTGGCCTGGCCATGGAGCACTATTGTAGAGGGGGGGGTATTACAAATCATGTGAGTTGCAATCAATAGGGAGAGCTGCAGTCAATCTTGTTTATTACTCCTTTTGCAATTTCAGAATTCAGATTTTGTGGCAGGGATGGGAGATGAATGAGTGGGCGCAGCAGAGTGAACACCACAGATTACCCACATAGAGAGAGAAGACCAAAGAGAGAAAGAGCGGTAGGTGGAGGAGGCAGTCACCATGGAGATGATGATAATCCTGGACATGCTCAGATGGTGTTTTGTTCTTTTCCAATGTACAGGCTACAGAGAGACATACACAAACACAGCCAGAACAATGTGTGGTTAATCTTCATCCTATGCCTGGCTGACTCCAGACAAATGTGTAGACACGTGGGCTTAAAGATCAAGAGGAGCCTAGGAACACTCATCTCAAAAGCCGGGCGAAAAACACTTCAACACCGAGAAACAAAGTCAGCACTGTCAGAATAAAAAAAAGAAAGAAATGCAATTGAACATGGACTTCAAAAGAATCGGTTCCATCAAGACAGTGCAATCAGTGCTTTCAAATTCCAAACACTGGAAAATGTTACTGGAGCTATAGACGAAGGTGTATAGACATGGAACATGCACAGAGGCAACCACCTCATTCTTTGGAAACAGGTTGGTGACTGCCGTGGTCAGTAGACCTTTCAGTGAAATGTGTAATCAAAAGACGGGGCAGAATGGTATAAAGCTTTAAGGGCAAGACAAGAAAACAGCCAGGCAAGCTATGATAGAGCAGTCTGATATAAGCATAGATGCTGCAAGGGATGACGCCACTTGTGGTGCCAGGGCCTCACAATTGACCGTGCTGCTGCAAATGGATAAAACGTCAGTGTTTGTGTATTTGATTTAATTTGCTCTTGGAGCTGTACCGTCGCAATTGGCATGACTCTTGCTTCAATACCAATGTTAAGTGTAATACCTAATAATTTCATAAAAACATAAAAACACAAGAAGAACAAGGGAAAAATATAAAAAAATAGTAATGTTCTAATGGGGGTTAGTGTGAGCCTTTGGGGTTAAACTTTAATGGACCTACAAACCAAAAATAGGAAAAAGCCTGTGACAGCTACAAACAAGAGGGATGTAGAGATTTGATTTTCAGTGGTAGTGGCAGTAATATCTAGTGATATCAGTCTTAATAACAAAACTATCTCTTATTGGATTTTCAAGGCCAGAAAGACATTGATTGCTTAATTTGATAAAACTTGCCATTAGTGTGAATTGCCATTTACTTTTTCTACCATTCTTTTTGTTGGGGTCAAATTAGAGCTCAAGATTCCCTGTCGGTAGATGTTTTCTATTCTTCAGTTATTTTGTCTGTATTCTAAACCTCTTGGTTACTGTTTTTTTTCCCCTTTGTTTACTTGGGGCGTTAGGTTGCATTAGGTAGTAGCCGATCTCAAGTTTTGGATTTACAGATTGCATTTAGGGCAAGAATCTTTTAGCTGCTCGACTTTATTCCTGACTTATTAGGAATCAGGAAAAAATGTTTGGCCAGGGACTGGTATATATTTTGGAACCACCATAAGTCATTTATCCCTGTGCCTCTGATACATTTTAAATGAACTGTATGGTGCCCTCCACAGATGTCTTTTGTCCTCTAATGATAATAAAGGTCCAGCACATAATAATATATGGTCAGTGAATCTTCATTTTCACTCACTGCATTGTCACCTTCACCCAGACTAATTGGGTTCATCTCAGCTTTTCATACACCGGCTGTGCGGTACTGTATGTTAAGACCTGGTCTGTGATGTGGTGGATGGTTCGACACAGTTGTCATGTTTTGAAAAGTTTGTGCAAACCACTGTCAAGTTCCACACTGCAGATCTTGTCTTTTCAAGCTTTCCTCCTCACCCCCCCTCCCATTCTGCCTCTCCTTGGTGCTGCTGAAATTAGATTTCAATTTGCGTTTAAAATTTGGTGAAGCTGCTATTGAACATATGTAAAATCAAATATTGAATTACATCTTTTGCAGCCGAACTGGAACAGCATTGAAACTCGAGGACTGTTAGCAGTTCCACTGACTGCACATTTGTTTACTTGTGTAATGCATAGAAATAAAAGACCATATGTACTCTTTGAGTGAGTGAATGTATGTTCCCACATGTGCCATGCCTTCATAAACATTTTGGCCTCCTCTGCTTTTCATCAGTGTCTGTTTCATGCCGAACAGAAGAAGAGACACAGCGAGAGAGAGAAAAAGGGAGAGAACGGGAGAGACCCTGCTGCATCCCAATCAGCCTGGCTCACTGAGGCAGAACTGTGCCTAAAATACTGGGACTGAGGTGGTCTCAGCTTCGCCCTCCCATTTCCAATTCCTAGGCATCACAGTCCAATGCAATTCAAATAATAATAACAAGTGGGGTAAAACTGGATGGATATGTGCGGCGTGCTGAGCTTTTTCAATACACGGCACGACTCCTGCACATTAAAGTGGTGAAGTCAGGGAATGTAAGGGGGATTGAGTGCAAGTTAAGGTGAACCAGGTAAGAATTTTATGTAATAATACAGTTTTCTTATCAGCCTAATAATGAAGGCGAGCTACCACTGGGAGAGGAGTCTTATCTCTCCTAATTGATATGCTGTAGATTGGCCCTATCTGCTAAAAAAAGAAATTCTGGTGTTCAGGAGAGTCAAAGCTGTTCTACCCATGAACCATAAGCAGAAAATCAAAACTGTCGCTAAACAAAATCTTCGGTAGGCGACAGAGAAAAGCCCTCTCACCAGAAAGGTCAGATAATAGATGATTCTACCAAAGTCTGTCAATCCCAACGGTCTGTACATTCAGTGCCAATGATCATTAATTACTCTGTTTCTACAATATCTACACGGTGCATAGCAATTACAGCGCGGTACAAAAAGGCAGTCTCACTAGCTTAAAGGAAACATGTAGACATATAGATATTCATCAGTTTTCACAAAAATTGTCTTAATATCGGGCAATAAAATTTGACTAAGGTGAGGAAAAGATGACGATCATGGTCTGAAAAATAAAAAAAAAACAGGCTGGTTGGAGACGTTAACCCATAGACAGTGGACAGACTTCACCACATCACATGAAGAGCATACTACTTATTATAATTAATTATCATTTCTCAGTATTAAAGTGCCAAATATTTTTATCGCTCCATCTCCTACTACCTCTTTCCCTGTGTTTTCTATTACATTCTACTGTCAACAAACTAAGTCAACAAAAAAATATATATATATAAAAATGATTAAATACAAACAAGTACCCACAAACAAAAACTGGAATGTTTTCCCGAAAAATGCAGCATGTGAAGAAGTTACACTGCGTTGAAATTGCATGTGTAGGTAATTGGATCGTGAAATTTTGCATACATGCCTTGGCAGTTGTAAAAGGAAGTGGCAGTAAATAAAAACTGCTACAGTGACCTATTTTCAGTCTGTACACAATCGATTCAGGCTACACCTTGTATGTGTTTAGCGTTACAGCTGGGTCTTCTGGAGCTCATTTAGATTTGCACACACTGATATCCAACGCTTACTTCCCTCTGCTGGAGTCAGGTTGTTTGCCCAGGTTGTTGCATCTTCACAATTCTCTCTGTTCCATGTCAAGCTTTTAAATGAATACAGTTGATTTAGTGTCACTGGCGACACAAGTAATTCAGGGAAAGTGGTTAATCCTCTGAAACTGTAGAGTGCACAGCATGGTACATTTCTCCTCTCCACGCCACTCCTCTGTGTCACGGACAGACACACACAGAAATAGGCATGCCCAAATGCAATTCAAGTAGTTGGCAAATTGAAAACAAATTTCTGTCCAATTTCCTCACAATAAAATGGTGGCTGTGGTAATCTGGCCAAACGACAGCACACAAAGCCAGGATCAATCTACTCTCTAATCCTATTGTGTTTCGTGTACCTGCTTACAGTGGCTCAGGCTTGTATCCCCATTTCCACTGCATTCCCCCTCTATTATTAAGCACCTGTTAGAACAAGCGCATTCACCTGAAAGGAAAGCACTCCAGGCTATTAGACCTTTGCCTGCAGAAGAAGCCTATTCATGAATGTCTTTATTGAAGTGTAAAAGCCTGGTTTTGGTTTCCAAACCCAGTCAATACAGTATGAATGACTCTGCACTGTCAGTATTTTACAAGATAGGGTTTACTTGCTCCTACTCTTTATGACTATTTCAAACTTTATTTATTTTTTATTATCATTTTACAGTTAGTCGGGGCAGATCTGTTTCATACAGTCTAAAAATAGATGCTTTAAATGGAATTTGAGCTCACTGTGTGTCCCAGTAGCATCTTTCTCTTCTGGTGTTTTTCTGTGTGTGTCTAACCTTCAGGGAATGAATAGTGTATCCATGTGGAGCACAAGGATAAACACGTGGCTTAGAAAAGTAACTGAAGCATATTAGCTGTGCTTTCACTCAAAAAAAAGAACTTTAGCTTTTTTTCCCACTTTCTAGAAGAAAACACTTTCAATAAGGATGGGGGTAGATGGGGACCATTAGGCTTAGAAATGATGCTTAAAACCTGTTTCTCAGCACAGGGAATTCTTCTGTCAATTTTTGTTTCATGCCTTCTTTGAGGTGCTCATAAACCCAGTGTAGCTGTTTTGGATCACCTCCCCATTTGTTCTACTTTCCTGCATTTTTGTCTTTTTCTTTTCTCTTTTTTACAGTTTTAGCCTAATCGAACAACAAAAAAACAACACCCGTACTAAAAATTCCTTTCTAATTAACGTGATGAACTGACTGTCAGATAAACTGTAACTTTGAAGTGCTTCTCAATCTAATCGGCTTTTTCTCATTTCCACTTACACTGCGGGTACTCATTGATGTTAGCATTTACTTGCTAATATGCTCCTACATGTTGATTAATATAAAGAAGTTGTTGAATAATAACAATCGAGGCAGTGATTTGCGTTAAAAGCAAAGACGTTAAATTTAAAAGTTTTCCAAAACCAAACCTCATCCAGGGAGAATGAATAAATTAAATCGGGGTTGCTGTAGAGGCAGCTCCTCATCATCAATCTGACTGGCAGGGGTTTTGCCAGTGACACGCAGAGTGCGTTCTCAAAAGTCATAAACAAGCAAGTATTCGCCACCCTACTTAGCTGGGCAGTAAGTACCACCCCAGCAGACTCCTGCTTTCTCACTGCTCTCTGTCTCTTTTCCTTTCCAGTGGTATCAAACCTATTTTTCACTGCGCAGCTCTGTCCTCTGAAGTGGTAAAGGAGCTTCAGCATGTGCTGCAGTTGCCTGGCGTAGGTGAGAACGGCACTGCCACAGCTGGGAACAGCAGGTATGGTGCCCAACCAATGTGTCGGACCTGATAATGCTGTGTCAGGCCGAGCTAAGCCATGCTCAGCGAGGCTGCCAGTGCCTTAACTGGCTGGCTTGCTTCAGCTCGTTGTTTTGTCCTCTGTGCCTTAGCGATTTCTTCCTGCTGAGGAGGGAAGAGGGTTCAGATACTGTTGACAAAAAAGAAACTTATTTGGATATCTGGAATCAGTTGCATTGCTTTCTGCTGGGCACCACATTGCAAGTGCAGATTGTCGCTACCAAAACTCGAATTTTTGATTGTTCATTTATTTATTTAGGAATTTTAAAAAGAAATAAAATCTAAATATTTTCCAGCATAATATCAGTGCCTTGATTCCGGAGACAATGTTTACAATTGTTTTTGTCCCTCAAATTTACACGAATGGCAAACAAACACAGATCTCATCAGCTTTAATCAATTTTGGCATTCCCCAGTGAATAGAAATAATTTGCTGGGTGTGGTGGCAATGCGGATCTCGTGTTATTGCAGCATGAATGTTCTGATATACAGAATCCACTCAATATCCTCTAAGAGATTACATGAATGACTAAATTTTAAAAAACATTATTCATGTTTGAAGAAGAAAACAACAGATGTCTCCAAAACACATCTCTCCCTGCTACTCACTAGTTAGTCAAACAGACAGCCAAATCCCAATTCAAAGAACAAACCGCCATACTGTTCTTAATCGACCTCCCTCTGCTTCAGGACTTCAGGACCAGCGCGCCGATTCAGATGCTACCTCATTCAGTGTCTCAGGACTGAACATATCATGATAGGCGAGAGTAGCATTTCCTACTACAAGGGTTCCTGTAAATCCATCAGGGATTCTTTTCTACTACTTATGTTCAGCTGTTAAATCTTCAGATGTTCACAAAGTTCTGATCAACTCCACAATTTTGGGGAGTTTTTCGAAAATATTTGAGGTACAGTGGGGATCTCAGACTTTTTGGCCCTACTGTATATAAACTACGATGGACTGAGTCAATTAAAACACTGCAAAAATTTAAATAAGAGAGGAAGCCAGGCATACACTCAACTCTTTGGTCTGGTAAGCAGACACTAGATTGTGACAACTGTTTACACTACGCCCCAAGCTGATCATAAGAATGTGGTATCAGAGTAGATCCTGGCATAATTTAAAGGCTTGGTAGGCCTATTGACTAAAAGCTGATGAAATGCCTGCCTTTATTTTACTGCACCATTAGTTTTGAACAGTGTGAAGTGAGGTGCAATATATTGGGCTGATGCTATGGTGAATCCTCAGACCGCCTTATTTGTGGAAGAGATGCAGGATCATCCACGCGCAGCATGGTGAAACACTAGCCTCTAAGTAAATTGTCCACTGATTGCTTCAGACAAGAAGAGTTCTTTTTTGTGAAAAAATGCAATCTGGGCCAAGGCCGATCCTCTCCTGACGGACTCAGTCCAAGATGGTTGTTTTTTAGACCTCAGTGAGATAAATTTTACATTTTTGCCTGCCTTTCGTAATGTAAGCAATGTCAGCTTTTACATATTTGTCATATTTGACTGCATAATAAAAATTGGATGCTGCGGCATCCAAGTATGAGCCTGTATTGGTTATGATCAGCACTGGCTTGAGTCTAAATGGAAAGACAGAAATGGCTGTCTCCCCTGGCAGTTTACTAAACATACTGTATTTCAATGTCATTGCCCAAGATAATGTTCCCTCCTTAGATAAAGGCTGTGTCTTTTGGGGCTATTTTCTGCATTTGTCCCAAAGGAAACCCACCCTAGAAATTAGCATCGCAGGTATTTAGCAGAAGTTCTTATCCTGTGCAACTTTTGATGAGAGAGCAGAGAATTGCCAAGGGATACATGACTGTGAAAGATGAAATATGAGAGAGCTTTACTGCCACCTGGCACAAAACAAATTTAGTCTATCTGTTGGGTTAGGTGGTTTTGGAGGTCATAAGGTTGCTGATTAGTAGCAATTAAAGATTCAAAACTCATTCCCTTACAGGACAGATTCTTTAAGTATTTTGCCATATGCAAAGCTGATACATTCATATGCAGACAATTCCTCTGAAGCAGGATCCCTGTTGAGTGAAAAAGGCTGGAGGAAGCCCTTCTGGAAGCTTGAGAATATCAGTGGAGGCAGAGTTCAAGAAAACAGGAAGCTAAGGGGAGTGTAAAGTTGCTCTTCACCAAAACACCTACAACTCAAACAAGACAGAGGTGACTTAAGGTTGGGCCTGAATTTAAACAAGTTTCTGTAACCTTTGACATCTCCACACTCATCCTATCCATGACTGCCAACATATTCAGCAGTGGTCTAAGAGGAAAGCACTTGAGGATGCGGTTAAAGTTTTATGTTTGGACACCATGTATTACAAACGGAGCGTGAGATGCTGTGGTGTGTGGGGACTGCATTCTACAGTTTTTTTCTGTAAACACAGAATAACATTTCGAAGCCTTGTCCTGCCGATTTTCGCCATGACTCCCCACAAGGAAAGGCACATGAAAGATGTTACCGCTGCCTGATAACTTGAGTGTATGCAAGCCCACGTGTTCTTTTTAGAATTAGTGAGTGGACAATATTGCGTTTGTTAAGCTGTTAGTTCATCATAACAGTGCAATGCTCTCACTGTCTGTGAGAAGCCAGTGATCGCAGGCTGACACTGAGGTAATTGTGTGGCGATGGGAACTTTTTAGCCAAGGCTAATGGCCAGCTTAAGTGCTGTTCATCAAATAGTAAGAATGCCACAGACTTGTTTTTTTTTCCCAGTTTACTTACTGTAGCGCCCCTTCTGCTCCAGGGCTTTATTTCAGATTTAAGCCTTACCGGTTAGCCATTGAAATTTAGCCTCTTTAAATCTAAGGGAAGTTTCCACACATTTAAACGTAGATTTGCACACACAATTATGCAATTCTACTCTTATTTCCTAGTCATTAGAAAAAGGGAAGTTTGTATTGGTTATTTAATCAATCAGTCAAGCTACGAAGCAATCTGGTCTAAATTTGTGGGGATGAGACTATTGTGTCTCTTGCTGCTTTATTTTTTGATAAAGCATGATAGAATCACGTTTTATTTAGCTTGAAACTGATCATTAAAAGCTTAATATATTTTGCAATACAATTATATGTTTAATGGATGTTTCTTGGTGCACCTTTATAGCATTTGAAATGTTGGTGAGAAAAGGTAGGCAGGCAACAGCATGTGATTTAGACCCTCTTTCAAAGAAATGGTGTTGGACCCCTTTGTCGGTAAACATGGTTATTTTGAAAGACAGTCTTTGTGCTTCTGTTTCCCTTATTCTCCCCTTTTCCCATTTCCTTTGCCAGTAAAAGCCAGCAGGCAATTTAATGTACCAATAGAATTGATTTCAAGTGCACACACAAAAAAAAAACAAAAAACAAATGGTCAAGCATATTTTAAACTCTGGTGCACTTCATATTTCTATGTCCCCTATATCTAATGGAAAAAGAGTTTTATAATCAATTTAAATGCCTTGTTGCCATCTCTGTTTTGTGTTAGTGTGTAGAGAGCAATGTGTGTATATTTGTGTCTGTGTCTTTCATGGTCCAATATATTTTGTGGATATAATCATTTCATAGCTGACCTCATTCGTGGCTTTGTGTTTTAGCCTTGTGCTTATGCAGCTGTGTGACGTGCCATACATATTTGACCAAGTCAGTGGTGGAAATGAGTAGCTCACCGAGTCAAAATGTGCCGATGTTTAAAAGACAGAGTGTGGCTTGGTTGGACGAAATGCACCTGGGGTGCCTTTTGCCTGATCCATCCTTTATTTTGTAACTGGATCGATAGAATCCGACTGATCTGAGCAGGCTCTGACACTGCCAAGTGCTGCCTGCCATCATTTACTTTCGACTAATGGAGTCACAGAGATGTCAGATGGAAAGGAGTCCACTGTGGCGGCCTGCCTGGATCAACTGTCAGATATTAGCTGGCCCAAATGATCTTTAAAGGGCCTGTAAGTAAGCCCTGATTTCTATTTAATACACCTGGGATAGTGTAAAGATGTGTTGCAGGGGCAGAGATGGGATTGAAGATGGGGCTGGGAATGTGGGATAAAAAACTTGTCACATAAAAAAAAAACCCTTGAGACGTGGTCTGTTGAATGTTTTTTCCACTGGGTTTCATTGAATTTCACTTTGTCTTGGAGAATCCGTAGTGGCATCTTTAATATGACCTCATTTAGAGGTGCTGAACTGGACCAAGAGCTGAGGAAAATGGAAGAGGTGGGATGGTAATATGAGGAGTTGCATGTCAGATCATTACAGGATGGATCTTAGATGAGGCCTTCGAGAATCACTGACCTTGGAGAATGAGGGACAGAGACTCCAGATTTATCTACTCTTGATTATTGCCAACTTTTCTCTGATTCAATGTTAATCATGTTTCAATTCAGCTCAGGGTTATTTTCATTAGATCAGCCTTCTCTCAGGTCAGTTCAATTGGTGAAGGCTGCAAATGGGCCATTTTTCATTTCACAGTCCCAGTACTACTCAGTTTTTGGATTAAGCCGGTGGTGCTAAAGGGCATTGAATGGGCTATAATTGTTTAAGCCTCATACCATAAGAAAACCCTTGAGACGTGGTCTAGCTGACAAGGAGAAAACTTAATACGTCATTGCCCTCAACGTCAGTCACATGACAGATCATTTTCTCTGTTAAACATTACTTAGACTGGCAAAATGCTCATGTTAAGAGTATAATTCACGATAATATGAAGCTTTATTATCCTTTAAAAAAAAAAATAAATAATCCAGGTGATTTTTATGAGTAGAGAATTTTTCTAACAGGAAATGGCATCTCATCTCTCCCTTCTACTTTTCTATCCCAGATTATAGCAGGATAATTGAAACTGCAAGAAGACATGGACATTATACATCCACTTACTTCCCAGCATCAAGACTGCGAATAACTGCAAGCAAGGGCAAACGAGACAGAGTAAAACCTAGGTCCTGATTGGATGGGACAAGGTGACATCATCATGCACTAGGTCCAAGAGACCTGTGAATTCGAAAGTTGGGGAAGGGTAGTTTATGGCCTTTGTTGGCGAGGTGACATTGGCCTGCTTTACTGCCTGATCCTAAAAGGTGAGATTGAATGGTGTAGTAAAACTAAGCATAAAAAAAGGCTCATGAGCGACATGCTTACCATCAACGTAATGACATCACCTGGAGTCAGGTTCGGTTGATTAGCTGCGAATAGGCAACTAGAAAGCCTGATGCTTTCCATCAGCGAACATGATCAAACTGGGTACGTCAGTCAATGTAAGATCGTCATGTTGCATAAGTCCCTGAATGTGGTGAGGACAGAGCAGTGCTGCAACTCAATTTTCTTCATGGAGAAGTTAAATTTCAGCAAAGTGACTCAGAAATATGTATACTATACATATGTACTGCACTAAAATATACAAATCTAGGCTGTGCACAGCAAATATTACTTTTATAATTTTTAATTCTCTTCAACACTGTGACATGCTTATTCACAAGTGTTTGTTTGCAGACGAAAGAAAATGCCTCTCCTCGCTCACATCTCTCAGCACGAACCAATCGACTAAACACTCAATGAGATTTTGATTTGTATTGCGCAGCTCCGTTTAAAAAGTTGTCATCCTACCACAGGGGCCCGTATAAATCAGAGGCTGTAGATTGAGATATACCCAGCTGATTATGAGCACAGGGTGTGGGACCAGTGATGAATGCTGCCATAATCTGCCGATGCATGAACAGGGAAGTACATCATCACTTCCTCCATATGAAGCCATGACAATCCTTCTCGGTTTTAGTCACTTCTTCACTGCCACTGGCTTTATCACCGATGGGGAGGATGTGCTTTGGCCCTAACTGGTCTATACTGTTCACATGTCAGTGGAAATGAGCTGATGTGTATTTCTACTAAAAACGTTGGGGTCTATGAATGTGAAAACAGACTCAATCACACTTAAGGGACTATTGCAGTTACTTAAACATTCAAAGAAAAAAAGGAAGTCACCCTTTTCACTGTCACTGCCAAGCTCTGAAGTATAATGGATCCCAAGATATGCTGTTGAATTACTGAATTACCTTATACCCATCCTCTTTTGAATTACTGTTATTTATTATACTTATCTACTTGTTTTTTTACCCGTTTACTTCAGTGGACAATTTAATTCATTTGACAATTCTGCAGCACAGTAAACAACTCATTGCCATCACAGGTGGACATATGAAAAGAAAACTCGTTGCTAGGTAATAATTTCATAGGATCTGGGTTGGGTTTAGAAACATACTCCTCTCTGAAAATGATCCATGCCTGCATTGCATTTTCTGATACTGTACTGTGATTGAAGACTATGGTGTTTCTGCCTCTTCTACAAAGGACTTCTTCACATATGATTGTGTCTAGAAAGAAAAACTTACTATTTAAATGGCTCTGATAGCAAAACTTGAATGGATAACCATCAAACTCTACTCAACAACAAAATAAACTTAAATCTCTCCAATATCTCTTTTTATAGAAGTTACAAGAGTTTGAAGCGCAGACCAAATCACTAAAGGTGGAAGTTTATTTATTTGTAATATCTCGGCTTATATTTCTAGTTCAAGGACTTTGGGGGTTTTTCTGTTTTTTATCAACCTCTGAGTCTGTGTGTTTTATTTATCATGCTTGATCATTCAGATACATGATTTATTTATTTTGTTTTTAAGGCACAATTTTCGTTTTGGAATTTTCACTTATAATAAACTCACAGTTCTGTGATGTTTGATAATGAGCTCTTTATATAACTGCATTCATCCCAAGTCGCTCTTTAAAACAGTATCTCCTAAGTGTGTAAAATGCAAGATCACGTGGGATAATTGCTTCAACTAAAAAGAGATTAGAGGCAGCCACTAGTGTGCTAAAGTAAAAGCTTGAAAATCCTAAACAAGTGAGCTGCCAAGATTTGGAACTGGCCTCTTTTCACCGATGTTTTCTCCCATCTGTGGAGCAGAAGTGAAAGAGAGATGGAGTGCTTGGCTCACCAGGAAGAGAACAAGAAAGAGGGAGGGAGCGGGGTCAATTACCTGAACACAATTACTGCGTCTAACAACCGCCATCCATCACTTGCATCCTCCCTCAGCACCGCGGCAACCATCCCATCCCCACATTTGGGTTAGCTTTCCCGCCAGATCGGCCAGACACTCTGTCATCCCAAGGAGGCCCCTCCCCAGACCGACTGAAAACCTGAGCAGCATTCTTAAACAACCTTCAGTCTGCTCCTCCTCATCCCCCTTGTCTTCTTTTCTTCTTCACGTCTCTCACTTCAGCCACCTCTTGCTGGACGTAAGCTATCCTTGACAATAAAGCTTCAGGAGGGGTGAAAAGACCAGACTTCCCAGGCAGAGTGCTATCTAAATAGCAGTGAATGGGAGCCCTTAGACCAACGCACTGCCAGCATATCAGGTTTGGAATAACGCCAAGGCATATATTGGCCAATGGAATGACAGACCTAATGCCTCACATTGATAAAATAACCAGTTGGAGATTGCAGTTGGATGCCTGCCCACCCTAGGATGTAATACTTGGATTGTTACACATTAGCTGGTTTTGTCAAATGTTCAGCTTTTCTCCAGCTGCACCTTTCTTTTGTTCAGTATAAATAGCACAAGGAAACATTTCGGAAACATTTCATTTTAGAACATTTTGATATACCATATTAATGATCAATTAACATTCACTCTTCCATCTAATTTGCTTAGCAATAGGGCCTTTGCGGCATGTTTGAATGAATGAAATAACCTGCTGTAAAAAAAGCACCCAAGGACAGCCTATTACAAGAGCCACAAAAAAAGGGGCCCAGATTGCCTGATCTGTAATAAAACAATGAGAGTTCCCTCTGGGCCATATGGACACTGCAGGAAAGCAAGATTATGAAAGCGGGTGGCCACCCCAGCAATATTAGATGGAGATTAGATTGGAGGCAAAACTCCTTTTTAAACGAACCCAGAGGAAAGCTGTAAACATGCTTAGTCTCTTTTTTTTCCCTCCCCTACCTCTGCAGCATACATATATTCATACAAATTCTCACAAGCTCATACTACAGGAGGTTGTGAGGGGACTTGAGAGAGAAAGATGCATGATCAGAATAGTAATGGATGCCCAGAATGGCGGAACAGGTGCTGCTGGAAGACAGGTGAGTGGGTTGAGAGGGAGAATGGCTGAAGTGCAAGGTTATATGGCTGCATGCCTAATATGGGGCTCTGTAGCTACAGCCTTGGGGTTACTAAGGTTAGACCTTGGGTGCTCCGATTAATCATTACACCCCTGTGTGTGTGTGTGTGTGTATGTGTGTGTGTGTGTGTGTGTGTGTGTGTGTGTGTGTGTGTGTGCGTGCGTGTGCTGATGCAGTTCTGATATTTATTCTATCATCAGATTTCATCGGGATTTCCCTTGAGAATAGGGCTGGCTGAAATATTGATGCCACACATTAAAAGTACTATAGCAGCCCGGCACTTACAGGACACATTGGCTAATTTATGGTCCAGTGACTACATTGTCAAACTTTAAACTCAAGCAATCTCTGAGTCTTCCATTCACACTCAAACACACAAACCTTAATGGACCGACTCTTGCACACCACCGAGACATGCTTTGAGGAGCTACCGCACCTGCCTCTCCCTGATGCTCTTTCAGAGACGAAAATTAACCTATCACAGAACAGCTTGTCTGTGTCCAGTGTTGCTCTCTTGTCATCTGGCCTTCCACGTCTTCTGACAACCTGCACCTTTTCTCCTTTCTTTACCTCTGTCTGTAGCCCTGGAGCCCAATTACCCACAGAGAACACCGAGATCCTATCACAAAGCCAGGTCACGCTCCACTGTGCACCATGCTCACTATACAGGCCTGCAAAATTCCACACATACCTGACACCGCCTCAGGCGTGGAGTTGACGAAGTAGTGGCCAACCCACCTTTGATCTGGCATCAATTCCAAATTCATGCACCGTTTTGATTTCAGAGCCATGCGCTTGAAGGGTATTTTACTAATCTTGTCTCATATCTCCCCTATTGAAGTCTAGCAGCTTTCTGCATGTTAGCTAAGTCTCACTCATCACTGGAACAGATGGGAGCGTGGTATCAGTGGACTGTGGAGAACACTACTTTGCAGACACTTACACGGTTGCTTTTAGTCGTGTGGTTTTTGTGATGGTAGCTTTAGGGGCACCAGTTCACTGACCTGAGGCACAATTAGAAAGTTGTGCAAGGTAAAGTTAATGATCACTCATGTGCCCTGAGCACTTGTCTGTCAGGAGTAGATTTACCCCTCCTTGTTCTTCCCCAGGACCTAATCACACCAAAGTCATCTGGATTCTTTCTGAGGCCACATATCTTCATTGAGATGATTTGGCTGTAAAGGTCAGTGCTGAAGACCTCTAATGATACCAGGGCCTGGGGTGTCTGCCAGACAATGTCACAATCAACACACTGAGGAGTGTGTTGTACACTGATGCAGGACCACTAAAACTTAACCAGACTTGACAGTTCACTGCCTGGCAGAAAGGTCAAGCCCCAAGGCTATTCAGCATCAGCCCAAAAGACAGCCAAAAAGCCAATTCTGGAAGTTGAACCACAGTTCAGTGTCCTAAGTGTGAAGTATAGTGAAAGCAACAGGAGCAGGCGGGAAGAGATAGTAGAGCTCAAAGGACTCTTGCAGATGGAAGCTGCTCACTCACAGCTTACTGTATATAGGTCGACTGCATCTGTTCCGGGTCAGTGCACTACAGAAGGGTTTAACAGAGCAAAAAGCCATAGTGCAGTGATCAGCAAGCGGTGGTGCATCATACATCTGACTGGTTGTTGGGAAGAGAGAAGGCTGAGAAAAAGAACTATATTTAATGATGATGATAAATGGGCTGAGGAGAGGGTAATATGAATGCAAGAGTCAATAATTAAAGAATTAACAAATTAATGTAAGGATTAAAGTTTATATTAAAGATAACATAAGGTCAAGAAACACGGGAGAGTGGAAATGGTGAGAGAAAAATTTAGACAAATGTCAGATAAGTGAAGATGTGCTGTGCAAGGATTTCTGCCATTTAAAGAAATTGACAACGTGAGAGGAACTTCATAACTGGGGATTTGAGACCATTTCATTCTATTAACAAGATGTGTTATGTCCTAAAAATCATCACATATTTTAAAAGTTACACATGATTTTATCCTCAGATGGACCTATTTTATTTTGTGTGTTACCCATGGCATGCTTTTGCAGTTGTTTTGTTGAGAAACGTAGCAGTAATAAACTTAATTAATGGGGCATTTTTAGTAGTTTTGCCATACTGTCATTTGCATATACAGTATAAATTGTTATATACAATAAACAAAGGTAATAATTAACACTAACGCTTCAACCCTGAAAAGGATGCACGCGTTCAGAAAATAGATGCTTTTTCTTTCAGTGGCATTTTAGGATAAATGTCTTAAATTATACAGTATATATCGAGAAAACACTGTGGTGCAATGGAAGGACAAAACCTAGTTGCCTTGATATTCTCAAAACCTTTGCCTTTACTGCTCTTTACTTAGTAATGAAATCGCATATGCAATGCAAGTCCGAAAGATCAATTGTTTGTTTTTCAAGGCATAAACCAGCAAATCTGGTGACACTTCACTGCAACAGGGCGGGCATGAATTTACAGTCAAAGCCAAGTGGAAAAACTCGCTTTGGACTGCTGGTTGAGGATGGGACACAGCTGTGCACATCATATAGATCCGAGATCAGATTATTACAGCCCTTTTTTTCCCCAACACTTCCCCAATGATGAAGAATTCCTCAGCTCTAACAAAAAGCCTGAATGAATTGTGATGTTGTCTAGGAGGAATAATTGCATCAAACACATTCCCCAGAAGCTATTAAAATGGCAGAGGAGTAATTAAGTGTTGTGCTGTTGGGAGAGGGAAAGGAGGAGTTATGATTGGTACATCCTAAACACTGCTGCCATGATGGTCTCTAACAGGAATTGTTAGAAGTGGAGCCCGCAGAATGTGATCTATTTGTAATGTAATTCTTACTGTGTTTTTGAAACGAAATTCTCTAGTTCAAATGCGATGCCATGACTTCGTAATAATGGGCTGGTATCTTGTGAAATTCTTTTGTTTACACAGGCATATTTCCCTTGAATTATAACTCCATGCTGTGGTAATAATCTTATTGTGTCCTCAGACCGATATAAACCCAGTGCCACTACACCCCAGCCACTTGCATCCATATTTTGGGGCCATCTCCCATCTTCGGCTGTGCAGACAGAGGAGATTCATCATTATTACTGCAACGACAGGTCTATTACCTCCAGAGACTAAGAAAACAAGAAGAGAAACTTTGCAAAGGAGCCATTGTGGAAAACTCATTTAAAGACTGTGCCAAACTTTTCACTTTCTTTGCTTTTGCTGTGATGTAATTAAAGTAATGCTTTGTTCAACATCATGAGCTTTGCTCCTCTGCTGGCACAGTCCATTATAATTTGGAACTCTAATGGGCTTGTGAGAACAGTACCTTCTAAGTTATTTTTTAAGAGTATCCTTCCATATGTCCATCACAGCAAAACATGATGGTAACCCAAAGGTTGGAGAAGTAGGGTTTTCTGTTTCAAAACCTCAGAACTGCTGGGAAATTGTGTGCTGGGATAGTGAGTCAGTGAGTCATGCTTTCTTTTCCTTGCAGAAGTAATTGAGGTGCCCTTGAGCAAGTCATTTACCCCTCTATTGGTCCAGTGGACATGTCCATTATAGAGGACTCTTTTTTTGGGAAGATCAGAGGTATGTGTATCTGCATGAATGTTATACAGGCAAAAAAAAGCAAGCGAGAGGGATTTTGAAAGTGATTTTAAAAGTATAACAACTAAAACTAATGAGAACTGGAAACAAAATGGAAATGGTTAACAAACCTGATGTCTCTGCAATGTAATGTTAACGCTTTCCAAGAAAACCCCAGTGCAATATCTTGAGGAAGACCATCTGAGATATTTCGATCTTCAATGGCATGCTCCCCCTCCCTTTTCCAATTTCCTTTTCTCTATCCTTTGTTACCCTATGAGTGTCATCACTTCCTTATCTTCTCAAATGGTTGTGGGGGAGGCGAACATTCACACCATGCACCACCCTGATATATTCCTTTCCCATTCACTATCAGATAAAGCATTGCTACTACTGCCAAGAGTTGCTTACCCTAGTCTCTAAAATCATATTTAACTGTATTGTTTTCGTATTATTCAGCTTTCAAGATGCTGTGAGATCTTTTTGTACTATATATATATATATATATATATTTTTTTTTTTTTTTTCTGGGGGGGGGTTACTGAAAAGATACTTTTTAAAAAAACTCAGAACAAAAAAATTGACCTCAGGATATTACTGGTAGGCACCTTCATTATTAGAGATGGGTGGACACATATTTTAGTCGAAAAATGGGCACAGAATGCAGCCGTTTGCTATACATAAAATAACACGACCTTAAGAGAAAGACCTGTCTGGTCTTACAGTTTTTAATTTTCAAAATGCCCTATCTTGGAAGTAAAGCTTTCTTGAAAAAGTTTTCAAAGTTTAAAGGAGCATTGTAGCAAACTGCTTCGGTTTTTCATCAAACAATATCAACACTAAAATCTCTGACTTTGTTATTATTGTCGACATCTGCCACCTTGCTTGGAATGCTACTAAGACACCGTGCTGCCATATCAGCCTAAGTCCCCACAGAGAGATGATAGGTAGCACACGGCTGCTCAGACAACCCGGGATAAACATACTGCTGGGAAAGAATTGAACGGCTTGTCCAGGACGGGGACCAAACACCTCAGCACTAAGATGGCTGCCCGCGGGAATCAGCCGTGTGTGAGATCTTGAGTAAACAGAAGAATCTTGCCATGTACTGTCCTATCTTCAACAGGGCTAGGGATGCATGACTCACACTGGTGCAGGAGATAAGAGCTCAAGATGGGAGGGAGGTGTGACTTTAGATAAGACTGTGCAGAGAGGCTAAGGGAACAGGAGAAGAACAGGGACAAAGTGTTGTGGGGTAAAGTGATAGACCAGACTTTACCAGATAGAAGAGTTAAAGTGTCCTAAATTTTGCTGCATAGTCATCCATCGTCTGATTCAGCCTTGCCAGTTTCTCTAGAATTGAAGATGTTGAATTTGTTATCTGTGTTTGACAGTAATTTATCTTCAGGCTCCTGACTGACTGTATCAGAGGTCTATTTGGCTTTAAATCAGTCTGCCTTATATGGATCTTCATAGCCTTTCTACACTTGTTCTCTGGGAAAAAAAAAAAAATCTTTGGGGATATTAAACTTATCTAACAATTAAGTGCAGGATCATTCTTCAACTGCAGCATATCAAATAGATTAAACAAAACTCCTGCAGCATTATAGTACAGCTATTAAGTCATTCCCCTCATTGAAGACTTTATCACTTTCAACCAGATTGGAACAGGCAGGCATTCTTGGATCCAGGACGACATTATTATACCTTAAGGCCTTGACCTGAGAGCCATCTGTGCTTACTCCACACATGAGCCAGTTGTGTGTTTCATTAGCTTTCCACAACCTAATAGCTCTGTTTATGTGTCCCAGTGCATGCTGAAAGAGGCAGCATAAAAACATTACACACCATCTGAACATAGTTATTGTGCATTTCGGTCAAAACTACAGACCAAAGGGAATGTGGTAAAATCTATCACAGTGAATACTTTCTGTGGATCATTTAAGTCTCTTACCATGAGTTTCACATCAGGAGTCTTGATGAGGTTTAAGGCCTAATAAGAATATCTACTATTAATATCTTCAGTCCAGTTAATGAAATATAGATTAAGACAGTCATTTTCCAGATGAATGCCTGCCATCTGATATGAGCAAATTTACAGTAGCTATTAGGCTATGATAGGGGAGCTGATAAGTGTGCGCAAGAGAGGTCCTCTCAGACAAATAGAATTTGACATGCAGCAATTTCATGAATTTACTCTTTGTGGTTCTTGTCAAAGCCTTGTCAACTTTGCGTTCAAAATGAAAAACTGGCGGTGGTTTAATATCAGTCAGGGTTTTTTTTTTCTACAACCTCACAAACTAGTTCAGTATACAATACAGCTGCTTTTACTGCCCCCTTCGCATTGCTTGTAATCCTGTTTTCTGTGAAGCACTGTGCAACTTTGTTGAGCAAAGTACTCAGTGGTACAAGTAATCAGATTATGTTTGATTATGTATAAGTACTAATAAAACAATTCAAAAATACACCATTACAAGTAGAGTCCTGCACTTAAAATCCTACTTAAGCAAATGTACATAAGAATAGGCAGCAAATGTACTCAAATGATCAAGATTATAGTACTACAGAATGTCCCCTGAGGGTGATACTGTATATCATAAATGAAACTAATTGATTGTTAATACTGATGCATCAATGTAAGAGCAGTATTTTACTGTTGTAGCTGGTGGAGCTGGTTTTAATTACTTTATGTGTATTTTTGAAAGTTTAGTATAGTAGTTCAGAGGGGCCCAAAGAGGTAGAAGTTTAGAGGCAGACCTGCTAACAACTCGGTGACATCTGAAATGGACAAGGAGTCTCAGTCAGACACAGTTTTTTTTGTCTGACCCAACAGTACTTCGCAGTACTTCATAACTGGACTTAAGTAGAGTACTTGATAAAATGTACTTAGATACTTTCCACATCTGAAAGTACAAATGAATATGCTACACGTGAAGGATTTCAGTGTCTTTGTGCTTGTATTTATTCTATTCAAACGATGAAATTACTCTTGGTATGCAGCACATTTATTTTACTGCAAGCTATGATCATACTTTTAATGTTAATAAACTACAGACAATGGAAATATTGCTTTCAATAAGCAGGAAATCTACATATTTAAACAGCTACACATTTAAACAGAAAAACTAGCCAGCACCAGGCTGCATGGTTTTGAGGTCAGTTGCTGTCAGAGGAGAATTTTATCCAGCTGACTCCCATAGCCCTGCAGTTTTTAGGTTTTAGTGGATTGGTGAACGTGTGTGTACAGTATGAATAAGCACATATCCGCTATTACAGCATCTTAATCTGATGGGCCCACATTGTTACTATGTGAAATGTCAACAATGAGAGTTAATATCTGAATATTTTCATCTCCTCATCCTGCTCCTGCATGTGGGAGGTGACAGCCATAGTGGTGGCCTGTCATAGGCTTTCACCTAGCTGTAACTTTAATTAGTGCTGAGTGCGGCGTGAGAAAGAACGTCTGGGGGGACATCTATAGCAAGCGGTCAGACTACAGCTAATGTGTTGAACAGAAAACATCCTCGCATGTGGGTAGAATCAAAGGTCACCAGGGCAGGACCACACAGGAAACATTCAGACAAAAGTGTACTAGAACTGAAGGGCACAGCACTGAAGTCTATTTAATGAACGCAGAAAAAGCTTATTACCTCAAATTTAAAAGCCGAGAATAAATTGACTGTAAGGTGAATTAATTATTATGATTACTACAAATTACATCACTGAATACTATTGACCTCATCATTTTTTATAAGTGATAGAAGGAGAAAGGATTTACATTAATGTACAACAATAACTGCATAGAGAAAAACTCGAGTATTAAAGAATCACATGTGGTTGAAAACTGGTGGGTAGGATCATATATTATATATTTAAGAAATATAAGAAATATACTTTGTATTTTTCTTAAATAGTTTTAGTTTCACATAATACAATATTTTAGCTTCACTTTTCCGTCTCAGAACAGAAACCGGGGCACTGTGAGATATACTAGTGACACACAGAGGAAGCGTGGTGAAGTGATAAATTGGGGTACCTGAGTGTATCTGTTCCCTGTTTCTCCAACAACTGTCTCTGGTCACGAGTGATACAAATTACTTTCTGCTACAAATTAGCTCTATTTGCACGTCACACCCTGGAGTTATGTCCACGTCTTGTACTTCTCGATTTTTTTTTTTCTTCTCGTTTCACTCTATTTTTCTCTGTCACCTTTTGCAGCCTATTATCGAAGTGTGCTGTGTTGTTGTCTGTATCCCTGCCAGGGTCCTGACATGTTGTTGCAGTCTTGCAACAAGAGAAATCATTAATTAATGACAACTGCACACAGGAAAGATTTCCCAAAGCTGACAATTCTGAGGTCAGTGGCTACTTGTTTCTGACTCATTTTGAGAAAGACTAACATTGAATTTCCTGTCAATCTTATATCTGTGAGGGAAGATAATGACCTCATCTGAGACTGTAAAATGTAGATTGAATTTTTGCTGTGAAAACATAGCAGGTGCATATTCATTCATCCCTCATGAATATAAAGGTGCAAGTGGCTTAAAACAACCCATTTGTCTCAGTGGTTACTGACACCAACTTTTTTCTCTAAAGTTTATTGTTTTGTGTCCATTTGTTCTTTGTTTGTTAATAATTCTTTTTTTCTCTTGTCCGAAGCAATTATAACAGTGGTCAAAGTGGTCCTGCTAGTGGTAATGATCAAGATGATGGTGCCTGAACTCAAAACTACTTGTGATATTTCCTACTTTTTAAAGTAAATGAGATACAGTATTACATACAAGTGGAAGAATGGAAATTAATACCTAAAATCACAGAATTAGCAAGACAAGAGGTCTAGGGATCAAAATCTAGCTAAAGATATATAAAATCAGTGAAGATAATGAAAAGATAAATTGGAGCAGAAAGAGGATAGATGAAAAACATCCAGGGTCACAGTGACTTGGTGAGGAAAAAGATGGAAAATAGAAGGGGGGAAATTACAATGCACAAATGGAGAGTGGAAAGCACTAAACCAATGAAGATAAAGCATAATGACTAAAAAAATACTGGGCTAAAAAGAGAAGAAGAGGCTGGAACACAGCAAGTTGGTGTGAAAGTGAAAGGAAAAGTAGTAAATAGAGCAGTACCAATAGATTGGAAAACAAAAGTAAGAGACAGCTCATAGGCACTGAGAAATAGATGAAGGAAGAACGTCTGTGAAAGGTGGCAAAGACAAAGAAAGAGGACGACAGAGCACAAGAAGAAGAGATCAAAAAGAATACAGACCGAGCAAAAAAAAAGTCAATTTGATGCAAAGTAAAAGAGAGAGATGGAAGTATCATAAAAAGGATAAGTAGCAAAGGATGAAAATGACAGAAGATGAGAAGGAACAAGAGAGACTGAGAGAGGGAGAAAGATGGAGGGGGTTTGTTCTGTTTGTCCTGACTCTGAGCCGCCTGCTAAGCAGATGATGATAAATGAGGCGGCGGGAAGGCCGGCTCCCCGCTCTGTTCGTCGGATGGAGAGCCGCACACAAGTCTTTCTCTCTCTCTAATTACCTCTCACTTACCATTAGAGCTGCCACAGCCACTCAGTTCCACTATCAGTTCCCAGCCCCACCCGGCACGCCACCTCCCATTGGTCCCCTATAGGTGAGCATCTTCAGCTGGTGCCGTTGATTGGTTGTCTCCGATGGGTCCACACACGTAAACGCTCTGGCTTGATTGCATGCAAAGTCGCACGCGCAGAAGGGGGTACATTCATGAGGCTGCGTGAGTCTTCGAAAGGCAGGGGCAGTTCTACGCCAAGAGGATCCTACAAATGACATATAATCTGACATTAATAAATATTTGTCACATGAATAAATGTAGGAGGAGGTTCGGAAGAATCCACATTTGATAACATTGTATTAATACTCTGCTTAGTTATTTTAAGTCATTGTGGAGTCCACTGCAATGAATGTTAAAACAGAAAACAGAAGCCGCCTTGGCAATATAACTCTGTGGTCCCCACTATCTGTCTCCTTTCTCACATGGTTCTTGCTCTCTCGCTCTCTCTCTCTCTCTTTCTGCCAACTCCAGCTCTCTCCCTCTCCTCCTCTCGCTCTCTTTCCTCCTCTCCCTCTCCCTTCAACTTAAAAGCAAATGTAAAAAACAAACATAGAATTTATATTCTGATAAGAATTATAAATTTATCAATATCAACTTATAACACTATCCTAGTTGAATATTGGGTTACCGTGGGCAATGCAGTCAGGTTACATCATTTTGACATTATTCTCTCCCTTTAAAAAAAAAAAAGAATTGTATACCCATCTTTGGAAAAACTGATATTTCTGGGAGGTGAGGGTTGGTTCCAAAGCTTCAATTCACTTTTCATTGTTGTATTGTAAATATTCCATAACCCAATTCTATCAGAATACTAAACACCGTGACTACTTTAGCTAATATAATAAAATGCATCAGTTTGTCGATAAGGGTGCAAGTAGATTTTCTCAAAGAGCTAACTTTGGCTAATAATCTCCATGGCACAATAACCAGACACTTTCTACATCTCAGTAATAACAACCAATTTGATCCCACGTTCTCAGAACATCCAGCGGTGTTATTTGCTAATGATTCAACTCACTTTTGTTTTTTAATCTGCACCATGAAATTCACTAACATTACCTATTTCTATTTCTTCTCCTCCTTGGGTTTAACTGGTGTGATGGAATACTGGATATTTAATTTGTTCAAATAAAGCAATTTCAGCCTGTAATTGTAAGTTCTCAGAATCCAAAGTTAGAGAGCTAAAGATGATTTCCCAAAACAACGATTAGTATTTTTATTTCTTAAGTGTGCTGAGATGAAATTTAGATGTGCTTGAACACCCCTATAAAGAGTCTAAAATTGTCTACAGGGTGTATAGGTTTCACAGAAGTAGTAATGAATTAAACATTTCTATTTGAACTGGCTCTACATCTGGCTATCACAGAAACTGGTAAACTCTCATTTTCTCATCATATTACAAAATAAAAAAGTAACCCTGTTCTGAAGTCAATGAATCCCAGTGGCTACTTGGGCTCTCAGTAATAAATCCTGTGTCAAATGTAAAGTCAGAGATGAAGGGCTTTCTCAATAAAATAGTAGAGATATCAACCAAAACTTCAGTCTTTCCATAATAAAATGAGGCTCCCGAGATCGGTGACTAGAGCTCGCATGACCACACACTTGGCACCAGACGACCATGCATCCACATTTACTGTATATTTTTAATCATGCCTGACACTGCTCACTCCAAGTTGCTTTGTCATATCCTGAATAACCATCCTGCCTCCTAGCAGGTGCACACAAACTCTGATCTGGTTTTTATGATGCAATTTCAGCAGGAACTAAAAACCAAAACTTAGCATGAACCCAGAAGCTAAACTATTACAACTAACTGCTGATGGTGCATTGTCAAGAGAGTGATCATCCAAGAAATTTTTACAAGAGATGTATGCAGTACCTTTATGTATGACTGCCGGGATTTTCCTCTATACAGTATATCAGAAGGATAAAGGAGTTTTTTTTAAAAAAGGCTTATTGTACTTGTGCCCTACTCCATGTATTTTAGCTGTTCCTCACTAGAAGTGTTTGAAACCCTGCAATTTCACAGTTACTCTTTTCCATCCTGTTCATCATTGTTAAAGACATATGGTGTCCAGTTCCTGTCTCAGCCGTTAATGCTCATAACTAATTATCTCTTAGTGAATTCTTTTTGAGCACCAGAGAATGGAAATACACAAATAAGATGCAGAAATATGCTGCATGACTTAATGTCACTAGAATTCGATTTTCCCATGAGGATCCAGGATGATGATGCTGGAGGGCAGTCACCAAAACTGTCCAATGAATGAGCATGAATGAGTCTCTCAATATCCACTAAAACTAATGAAACCCACCAGAGCTAAAAAACATTAACAGCTCTTTGTTAGTAACAATTCTAAATAAAACTTATTTGCATGTGAAATATTTGAAATCATCTCACTATAAGGACAGTCTCTAAATTATTTAAAGTAGTTCTACACTGTCAAAGTTTATCGATGTCAGAGTGAAACCTTGAGGCACACTGAGCTTTGATGTATGATGCAGATGATAACATCAGTGACATTACACAAATCATCCCTGATGGCCAATTACCTACCTGCTATTTGCCTCTGTTAACTCTCCTTGTGCAAAGAAATGAAAAATCCTCTTTCTCTCTTCCAAATCAAGTGCCCCATGGAAATTTTTTTTTTCCTCAAAGCTTCTCTCCATCTCGGGAAGGTTTTTATTGATTGAGCCAGAGGAGTCTGGACAGTCAGTAATTAAACGGAATGACTGGTGGGTGTAAAATTAGCCTTTGTGTCATTAGCCTGGAACGACAGAGTGGGTAAAAGAACAAGTGTGACTGAGATGACTGATGACTGAAGGCCAATTAAAAGGCAGAGCGAAGAAGGGATGAGAAGAACGGCTGAGGACGCGGCAGAGAAGCATATGGATTTGTCTTGGATAATGAACTCTTCAACCACCATCGATCTGCTGGGAAAGAGATGGTGGATCAAGGATCCACTTTGAAGGAGCTCAGGGGAATCAGTGGATAGTTTGCTTCAGATCTCCAGATGAATTTGTAAACATTAAATTGGTTTCCTTTTAACTCAGGGAAATTGTTCTTTTCAGGCTAATCCAAGCCACTCTATTAATCGCAATGGACTTTTCTTGATGTCTCAGATGCTTAGAAGAGCAATCTCTGGATTCAAGATCATAAACATTTTTGAGGGTGTTCATCTCCACTCTTTAATGACTGGCAAGATGTCTGAGTCCCTAAAAAAGTGCATGTCACTTTTAAGCATAAGTGACACAAAACGTTTTTTCTTCTTGGAATGCTAAAGTGGGTAACAGGGGTCTTAGAGGAGAAAATGTGTATTTCTAGGAGTTTCAAGTTTTGGCAGACTTGGACCCATTTAATGCCATGAAAAAATTCAGTATTTTACATCTCAGAATTACTGTCCACATTTTAGATAATTGTATTGTATACCACATAACATTATACACACCACTACCTTTGTAGAGACAGCAAACATGACATCTCCTTTGGATTCGACATCAGATGTAGTCCATTTGGGCCAAGGAATCATAAAACAGTTCCAACAACAACCCATCAATATTGTTTTTGCCTTACAAGGATTTGTACATTCTAATTTCATTTGACGTGTAGTTTGTGCCTGCCAGGTCACAATTCCACTTTCCATTTTAAACAAACAGCTCCGTGCATCCATACAGGTTGAACCCTTGATTCGCTCTGCTGTGTCAGAAGCAACTGTAATGTTTTCCAGGGATGAAAATTTAATGGTTTCCTTTCTTTTTACCTACGAAACTGCTCACAACTTATATAGGGCACGTCTGTCGAGGACTCTATCATGAGGCTTTTTTTTTTTTTTAATCTTTGCCATGGATAATATGCTTTCACCTCTGTCTTTTTGTTTGTTTGTTGGTTTGTTTTTTGTTTTGTTGATATGTTTATTTTTTCAGCAGGATTTAGCAAAAAGTACTGTACCGATTTCCACCAAACTTGATGGAGGAATGGGGCACGGGCCAGGGAAGTACCAATTATATCATGTTGTCAATCAAATTAAAGTGGGGACACAAGGGGCAACATTTTCATCAGTTTCCCAGGAAATAATGTCTGTATCTTGATGTAAAAATTCTGACGTACATAGGGTGTTGAGATCTATTCATTGGAATAATTTGCTGTCGTTCGAGATAATACTGGATTTGGTGGAAGAAAATGCTGAATCTGCATTACAAACAGTGTAATACTTACTATGTTTTATCACAAATAAATGATTATGTTATCAGACTACTTTCTTTTATTTTTCTATTACCAGAGCTAGACAGATCTGTGTAGGATTGTTTGGCCTAGGCAGAAGGATCCATTCCACTGAGATGCCACTCTAGTTTTCAATGGTGTGCTAAAGCCACAATAGTGAATATTGTGTAATGCTAAACAATAGTTATAAGTCTCGCCAAAAGTAACACAACAATTTAATAATGATAATACTTTTAGGTGATAAGCAGGACATTTATGTTTTTTTTTGCTTCTACAGGTTGCTGAAAGTCCCCTAGCCATGATACAATTTCATAAAAACACCTGAGAAGTCCTTCAATAGGCAAGAGTAAACATGTGGTAAAATCTATTTAGAGAAACTGTCATTAAATAATAAAAATAATAATATGTTGCTAATTTATTTTTTTTGATGATTTATATATCTTTGCATAATCTAGCATATACAAGTGGAACAATTCCCTCCCTGCACTTCTTTTCCTTTCTAAACCAATAATACTTGAGGTGCATTTCCATAATACCCACAGTAAAGTGTTTGTAACATTTTGTTGAAGTCCCTCGTAAGCCTCTGCCCAATAAAAGGAGCTCTCAGAATGAAAAGGCCATAACATCAGCTCTGTTCACTGGCTAATCTTTGGAACCAATACTTCTCCTTAACATGGTTGCTAACCGTGGCACTTTTGAATTAAATCAAGATTTGAGATAAAGGGAAAGAAGAAAAACAGCTCAGAATGAAAATGAATTGCAACTCTGTTCAATACATGTTCCCTCTGATTTCCCCAAGTAATGGATCTGAAAGTTTAGTTTCATTTAATGGACTTGACACATTATCTTGAGATTTACCAGCTGTGATTCATTAAGTTGAGAGCAATGATGTAATTTTTTTTTTTTATGCATGTTACGTACGAGATTTCTGATCCTGATAACAGAGCTTGACAGTGTAGTTAGAGAGTTTTGTGAGAACATCACCTTGGGATTAATAATACTGACCACTCACAACTTAATAATCACATTTGGCCACATGCAGGTGGCAAATATGAGTCAGAATTTAAGCTCATCTTTGGTGATCTGCACATTTTGATTTGTGCAACATCTGTAGTTCTGCTCAATCAAAGTGAGTCAAAAAACCCTGCTTGGGCATTTTTTTGAAGTGAGGTCTCTGCCTTCTCTCTTGGATTCAAACAGACTGAATTATTGAATTCCAGCTTAGGGTTTACCGTCAAAGGCAGCGTGTCCTGTATTGCGATAATACACATACAGAATAAAGTAGTCTTAGAGAAAGTGTTGGCTGATCAAGAATAACCAGAGACTAGACAAACGGTTTGCCAATTTTTATGTTTGTTGTCGCTTTTTGATGTCGCTATTCCTATCCTAAATTTTTCAACTTAACCTTATAGATGTTATTATGTAATATTAATTGCCATCTCATTTGCAGATATATTTTGAAGAAGCCCCCAACCTACTTATTACATGGGATCTTCTAAACCACTTTTATTTACATTTTCTCAAGAGTTCCTCCAAGATAAGTTGCACTTTAATTCAAATGAGATTGGGTCATAGGGGCTGCCTCACTTCCACACATCAGTTGCATCAACTTCAATTTAATGCACTTTTCCACACTCTCAACTGTCTTGGTGTTCTCAGAGCCCCTTATCTAATACGATTTATCAGCAGTACACCACATGGGGCTGGGAAATTACAAGCTGGGAATGCAGAAAATGTTTCTGATCAGTCCTTTCAAGTCATAAGTTGACTGACATTCTTGAGAACAGTCAAAGGTCCTGTGTGTCGCTCCAACTTTGCCATCTCGCAATCAGAAAAGCTGCTCAAACAGCAACAGGGAGTTGCATTTGGGGGGGGGGGTAAATCTGGAGGCAGTCTGGAAGTACTGATGGAAAGCACTTAAAATGTTACCATGGAAACAAGAAAAGTGGTGTTCTTATAGGAAGTCTTCAGTGGTTGCTTCCATTTTCTTTCATCAAGGAATTTCTTATCAAAAAATGTTTTATCCTCATAGTGCAGAGGTCGAAAAAGTTTCTCCAGTTCTTAAATATTTTTTTGTCAGGTTTCTGAATTAGGGGTGAGTGAATGAACAGGCAGTTGTTTGGTATCTTGCCCAAAGCCAGTCAGCAGAAGCACAGCAGTAAGGGTATCAAACCTTTGACATTTTGCTTGCATTATAAAAAATAAATGTGAATGAAAACACAACTTCGTTCATACACACACATACACGGATATTGTCACTTCCATTGTCCTCTTAATCTGAATCCTTAAATAAACCCAGCGCCCAAGGCTCTGAGGCTTATTAATATTGCAGCTCCGTCGGTATTCATTATGAATGAGAACAAGTGTGAAGACTCAGAATGGGCTGCAAAACAGTACAAGGCTGTGGCTGTAACAATGCAGGTCACACAGATAATCAGCATGCTCCACCAACCTCAGCTTAACTGACAGGCTCACACTTGGCACTGGTTAGAAAAACCTTGACAGGTTTCTCCATTCTCTATAATGTGTGAGGAAAATACCTGTAAGAATAGCGGACAGAAACAGTGAGAATGTTATCACATTTTTATATCATCCTCTGTGATATTGTGAATTGTGAAAAATGTTAATGAAATCCAGTGACATTTGACTGAAATATGTAGGTATGGACATTTCAAAGTATGGTAGATTTAGATGTTAAATGAGAAACATTATTCACTCAATTAGGAGCTTGTTAAATGGGATTAAATGTCAAGGTGTCTCTATCTATTTTCTCTTTAGCTCTTCCAATGTTTTATACTGTCACAGTGGCCCTTCACATTTACAGTGCAGAAGAGGGGGACCTCTCAGGGCTCCTGGAGTGTCTCTTCATAAATGATTTACCTTTTTCCATTAAAATGTCCTATGGCATCTGTGATGCCTGACATAGTGCTGGAGCTGGTGGCAGTGGAGTGCCACAAGGTGCCGGACCAGGTCCTCTTGCACTTGCCCTACGTTGATGTCAACTTTGAGTCTAACAACGATGCTTAAGTGCTTCCTGATATAGATTTGCCTGAAGAGGATGGGGGAGGAATAGAAAGAAGAATTAAGAAAAAAAAGCCCTAGCCAAAGAATATATCATTATTGTTTTCAGATACAAAAACTAATGTAGCTCGTGACTGTTAAAGGAAGAAAATCATTTTAAAACCACCACCCGTGGCTGTACACTAAGTGCAGAGCTAAGCTATTCCCTTGCTACCTCTAGTTTCACACTTGATGTGCAGGCATGAGTGGTATCAATCTTCTCGACCAATTCTTGGAAAGAAAGCCAATTGTATCTCACAAAATTTCAACACCCTTTAAAGGGTAATTATATACTGGGAAACTAATCTTTCACATTGTTGTGTCCTGTCATGACATCCAGTTTATTAGCATATGTTCAATTAAGAGAGCAAGATTCCATCAAATTGCTCACATCCGCTGTAATATGGTGAAAGCAAACTGACATGTCATTGTTTTGACTGTTTCTACATTATTGTCAGCCCCACTTTTGCTTTTTTTACAAGTTATTTTGTGAGCCTCAGCTTGCCTCACATTTGAATATTCAACAAAGGCAAACACACACACACACGCACACACGCACACACACACACACACACACACAAACACACCAAACACACTCTTCTCGACTCCTTCGCCTTTTCTCTCACCTTCTTCCAACACTGACACAGACATAACTTCCTCTGTTTTTCTACCATTATCTCTATCTCTCTCACTGGGACACACACACACACACACACATCTCCATTCTCTGGTGGCGAAACGACTGTATCTGTGCAGCCAGGTGTGCTCTCAGCGGTGGCTGTGACCCCAGACAGAGATCTGCTCTCTGCTGCACCATGGGGGATACAACGACAAAGCTGCTCCAAACATTTATTTTCTCATCCATTCTCTCCACTGCAACTCTTATCATCTTTGTCGTATTTCATGGATAGGAAGATTTGACTGTTGACAGGCAGTTTCCTGTTTTTAGCACTTAAGTTTGACAGATTTACATAAGTTTGTAGCTTTTCTTGCTTTCTTGCTTTCTTACAAAGAGTAATGTGGGAAATTACTCAAAGCAGCTATAATTAATAATAATAATAATAATGTATCAAATTAATATGTGAGAGGAATATATCAGTGTGAAAGGTTTCACTCCTAGAGATAAACTTACAGAAAATTATCCCCAGAAATCTGAGGCTCCACTTGGCTTTATGGAGTTTTTGCAGTGAGTTTCAGCTCATTGTTTAGTTATCCAGCCTGACACTTAGATATTTTTGTTCACTCTTACTTCTATCATGGGGTCATTTTGGCACCAGCAGGAAGTTTTTTTCAGCGAAAAAGCTTTAAAAACCCACCCTGCTCTCACTGCTCTGCACCAAACAGCAAACAGACACAGTTAACGACAAGCTGGTGAACATAGCTGAGCATCTAGTGATAACCCTTTTGGAACCAGAAATTTCCCTCAGGAGATAGATGATAAAGACAAAGCTAAAATGACTCCAAATAAATCATAATATTGCTCCATAACTGATGTATGTGTAAATAAGCAACTGTTTGCTAAAAGTTTCACAACATTAACTTATGAGGAGATGATATGTAAATGTTGTTTTCACAGCCAGATTCTGCTGCCTCCAACTGGCTATGTGACTGGGAGTTTAGTTAGTGTCATAATAATAGTAGTTTCAATACTGTATAAAGACAATAAATTAAGGTATGCAAAGTAAATGTTTGCATCTTTTATAAAAGACTTTCTACATGCTGAAATTGTGGGGCATACCTTTACTTCTGGCGCATTTAGTACATTACTGTGGTTCAAAGCTATAGCACTGACTATAGCTGTCTTTAAAATCCCCTTTTGATATTATTGCTTGGTGCCAAATGGCAACAAACATTTGAATAAAAACTGGAGAAAAAACTTATTGTTCTTTTAATGAAATTAGTTTACATTATAATCTTTATTTACTGTACCTGATGGAAACACTGATATAAATTTGCAAAACTTGATTGTAGTATGTTCACAGTTTCGAAAAGGAGCCTGTAGCAAATAGACTGCAAATATATTGTATACTGTGTGAACAGTGGCAACTTGAAGAAACTTTGTAGGCTGAACTGAGGAGCCATGGAAGGAAGTTGGACAGCTCTGTAATTTTTCTCCTGACGGTGTGGAGAACATCAGAACAACTACAAAATTCAATCAGCAGCAAAGGTGAATATGGCATCAAAGAGTGCACCACATAACTTCAAAACACTTCATAACAACACACTTCATAATCTCTTCACATACACATAAATGTAGAAATACACACACACATATAGAGATGTACACACATATGTATATATACACTCTATATGTGTATGTGTGTGTGTGTGTATATATATATATATATATATATATATATATATATATATATATATATATATATATATATATATTTATACACACTTTATGTGTATATATACAGATATATTTTTACCCCTGAGAATAAGATTGAATTGGTAAGAGGAGACAATGCAGTGTTTTCATTTCACATTTTCAGCGTCTTGAGATTTATTTTCCCTGAGCAGAAATAGTTAAAGGAGAGTCCCCACCGTAGTGTCCATGCAGAGATCAGGTGCAATAAACAGCATTGCCGGTCTAGGAGATCTCTCTCTAGGCAACAGGTGTCTTTTACTACAGATTTGCCTTTTGAATTATTCACAGGGCTCTTCCACCTTTAAAAGACGCCCTATCTTATTCATTATTTAGGTGCCTTTTCACTGTGGTGGGAGGCACCTTCAATTATTCAACAACAATATAGAGCCTAGCAAGGGGTTAATAGGGCTTTTGCTGGTACTGAGAGGTAGGGGAGGTAAAATGGGCGACATAGGTGGAGATGCGGGGAGGCGGGAAGGATTTATGATACAGGTCTAGTGGTGAGGTGAGAGATCGTGGCACTGGGGGAATAGAGCTGTGAGACTGAGAGAGAGAGAGAGAGATCAAGGCAGGAAATGGTTTGTGGTGAGGGGGAAGCATCAGGAGGACTCCGGCCGCCAACACCTGAGATGTAGGTGGGAACATTTGTTTGTTAGGTAGCCTACTGAAAAAAAATGCCAATCTCAAAAAGTCGTTATCTTTGGTTGTGTGACTTTTTAATGTTTTGGGACATATTGCACGGCCAGCTGTACTAGAGGGGCATCCCTTTATTAATAGACCCACCCTGAGCTTCCTTTCATTTGTAGTATAGTTTAACCAGATAAGATTTTCCTGTGAGTTCTTCATATCATCAATAAAATAACTGCCGATACTGTTTGACTGATAGATCTCCAGGCGCACATTTACCATTTCACAACCACTATGTAGTCAACTTAATTTAATGCCTTTGAGTTATTCTCATAAAATTGTTGATACTATACTTGTAAAAATTGCCAAGAGTATAACTGGCTCTAAGAGCACACTGCATTTGATCTGACTTAAAATTACCTCTCTAGACATAATTGTAAAGTAGCTGAAGATTTAGTTTAAATGAATGCATTTGCATGCTAATGTAATCATCCAAAATGGGGAGAAGAGAAACTTACCATGTGTGATTAATCTGAGATATAAAACATCTGAACAAGGCAGAAAACAGTAAGACTCTTCATTTGTGTTGAAAATAATCTCACTTGTTACGGCCCTCAGGATCTTCTATAACAAGTAACTCAATATTTCAAAATTAAGTTTTCCCCGAAATAACACCTGCGGGGAAAAAAATAGTACAAGAAAAAAAAGAACTGTGTTACAGTTCATTACAATTTGTATGTTCAACGCAGTGAAAGTGTCCAAATAAATTAGGTCATATAGTGAAAAAGCAAATTTCAAAGGCAACAGATGGGCCTGTCTGTCTTGTGAGGAACATAAAAACCTTTCTTTACCACAAAAACCATCCCAGTAGTTGTAGAAGTTCTCTCAACATACTCCCTTTTGGTTTAAAATAACTTGGCTTCCTATTAACAAAATGTTCTAGGTACAAATAAATCCCTGTCATGTGCCCTTCAGCTCTGGTGTTCTCTGTTGTCTCTGATATATCCTCCTTCGTGGCACTTCTCACCTACTTCTTTCCTACACAGCCAGGAAGCAAAAAAGGTGTTGTTGCCCAGGGCTCAGACACTACATTTACCTGACAATATCAACAGATGCGGGTTGTACATTTGGACTAGACAGATAATGCGGATTTCTGTGCAATGATTTAATCCAGTTTCTTTTTAAACTTTGGAAATTTAGAGGAAATTTAGAATATTATTGAAACAAAATGGTTAATTTAGTATTTTTTTCAATTCAAAATGAATACACTTTATGAAAAGCAATATATGAATATAGAAAAGGTAATTAATATGTGTATATGTGTGTGTGTGTGTATCTATCTATCTATCTATCTAGATAGATAGATCTTTCTGTGAAAAGACACTTTTGACAATTACAGAAGGTCACAAATTTAATATTAGATAGAGTTAACATATATTAGACTAAAATGTAAATGGAAATGAATTGATAAAATTGTAATAATAAAAATAATGTACTGTTTTATTAAAATAAAACTGATGAAAGTTATGGTAATCGTGAAATTATTTTTGATTTTATTTAGCCCAAAGTCAAGGGACCATGCGGAGGAAGAAATAAATTTTGAGGAAAGACCACAAAATCAGACAACTGTGTTCATCAGCTGAATGAGGTAACAGCCAGACAGTGACTTAGCTAACAATTTGTTACCATTAAGATAATAAACCTAAAACAAAGCATACAGTGAGTAAACACAGGGTTTCCATAGGATATTTCTGAAGGATATTTTTAACATGATTGATAACAGGCACATGTTTACTCTTTCTAGTATTAAACTTTTGACCTTTCTGTAATGGCACAGTCATTCTGCCCACATTAACCTTAACATGTACAATAGCGTCCAATTTTGTCCCTTTCAGTTACCTTTTTGGAAGATTCGAATTTTGGAAGCGGCCATCACATCCAGCTCCTCTGACCATTAATTCATTATATTAATCTGCACATTCTACCCTGTAATTGATCAAAAGCTATCATTTTGCAATGTTATCGTTATCATCACTAATTGATTTGATGATCCATGCGTCCCATTAATAATGTAATAGATAGGAGATTAAGAATTTAACTGTCCATAGCCATTAATGTGATCAAGATGTAATAAATGAATGAGCTACATTTCATTTAATTTAATCATACTCAATTTTATGCAGTCCAGTTTCAGCCCATATATCCTGCCAGTGCACAGATATTAAATGCTTGAGGTTGAATTATGTGGAAAGTTTTTAAATATCTTTTTGATAGACTTAAGTTTTGGAAACTGTATGATCCCTCCATATAAAATATTAATTAATCGGAGTGGTTTTCAAATAAATTAATACCTTGTGGAGGGTGAGCAGCATTATCCCTTTAGTTGGACAAATGTACGTGTTCTAATACGATGCTAAGACTGTATTTAGAAAAAGACATTGCCATACATACAAATAATTTACAGTAAAAGCACCGTTTCAGGTCTTTTGAAATTTACTAAAGGGGTCAAATCCGTCTTATTTTCTCTATCTCCCTCTCTCTCTGCTACTTACGCTATAAGAAATGCTGCAGCTCCCCCTATTGACAAGGATCAGGTGGGAACTTTTCGGAGATCAAAGTTCCCAGATTTATCAAACACAGCTCTGCAATGTAATGGATACCACAGCCAGGAACTAGTCCTGACCAACATTTGACACATATGTTGTGGTAATCTTTATCTGCGATCTGTGCACTCTGGTTTGCCTAAATGGTGCACTCAACAGAGCAGTGTTGGACATGTCATTAAGGCATTCATGAGCGTAATTAAGCATGCCTAATCTCAAATGTCATCAATAAATGCCTCATTCTACAGCACATCCGAGCATATTCACTTTTTTTCTCTACAGGAAAATTATATCAATTTACCAAGATCAAACAGAAGCGGAAATCCCTCAGTCTCGAGTTTAATTACCGGTTTTTAAAGACAAAAGCGTCCTTTCTTCCTTAACAGTTGAATCTTAAGTGCTCTGCTCTTGAGCTCCCTTTGTCCGGTGATGCCTGTGACGCACATTCAAGATGTTCAGCGCGTTTCTTCCCCGTGAAAACTGAGCAGTTGATGCCTCTCACTTGACAGCTGGAGAGCAATAGACGGAGTGTGAGTGGCTCTCTGTCTATTGGGCCTTCCTTCTGATTTTGAAAAGCCCAGATGAGTACCACTCTACGTCTCAAGCTACATTCACACTGAAGCTACCAACTGTTCCCATTTTTCACTCATATGTGACTGGGGTCGGATGTTTCCTAATCAGTGCAAATAGGATAAAAGTGCAGGGAGTCACTTTTTTTCTTTTTTTTGGTTCACCTCTAATGGACAAGTGGTATAAAATGAGATGCAGAGTTTTCTGACATGTGACTGGGTTTGAAATGTCACTGTCTGTTGCCCATGAAAATAAATACTGTAAATTTTATTTCCTAAAAATGAGAGGACTGTCAGAATTTTTGAAAAATGGCAGCACGGCTAAGCAGCATTAGCATAAAGGACAATGAGGTGGAAAAAAGTCAAACAACCAGCCCAATTTGTATTGGTGCAGATGCCTCAGTTCATTCAAAATTTAAAGACACATACCATAACCAAAACTTGCCAAAAACAAGTGTAGGTACAAGAGCATATGTGATACTTATTATTATTGCTGGTCTTCACATGTTTGTCTTTTCAGCATGTCTTTGTTTTCTTATTGGCATTGGATATGGGTAATGTCTATGAGGAAATGGGAAAAAAAAAAGAAAAAGTACCGGTTTGGAGGTGAGCATCAAGGCCTAAAACAATCAAAACTCAGAACTGATTTCCTCCTTTTTTCCCTCCCTGTGTTTCTTCTTGATGCTGAAAAAGCAGATTGAAGCCCTTGATGCCACCACACATCTGCCTGTCTGAGCACATATCAATCAGTGAGGAGAAAGAGGAAGAAATGGAAATATGTCTGCGTAGTGAGAAGGAGGAGTGAGGATGTGACGGTAAGTAAAGTTTGCCCCAGGTGACAGTTTGAACAAACTCCCATGACGCTGCCTGCCTAGAGAGTTGCATGCTGGGCCGCGCAGAAACAATGGACTAATTAAGGCAAGGCTCTCGACACAGGGTTCATTGCAAGTCCTTGAATCTTGGCTGGACGGTAGAATGAACGGGTAGAGAGGGTGTTTTTTCTCCTGATTAAATTCAGATCAAGGGAGTTGACACAATCTGGCTTTGGTTCTGGTTTAATGAATGGCTCCAATTATTTTAGCTGCAGGTTATATCTGATCTCACTGAAATATACACACACACATGAGTCTTTGGTACCTGTTTAACAGGGATACAGTGTGATACTATCAATGCCCAGCTCCACTATATACAGTATATGAACCCATAGCAACAAATTGTCAAACAAAAACCATGTATCATTGTCTTTTTCCACATTACACTAATTCAGCTATACTATACTGAAACAAAATGCCTGTGTGCATGTCTAAAACGTCTCATTCAGATTGCTAAATTGAGCAAATAAAGCCCTAGATTCAATCTGTGTGAGCCATATCAAGAGGAAAGGTGGATATGGAGGGTAAACAGGGGCATATGGTAAGACTTTAGGGAGATTAAACTTTCCTATGCGGTGTAGGTGTAGGCAAGGCAAGAGACAGAACGTAGGAAAATCAATTTAACCAGGGTCTGAACTCAAAAATGGGGAAAATATTAATACGCAGTTTTACCAATGAAGTTTTCTGGCATAATGTGTAAGTGTATATCAATGTTGAATTCATACTGACGGTCACAAAAATTATTGTACCGTATTCTGCATGATATTTCTCAAATTGAATGAAACAAGAGGCAGAGCTAACGTAATTCAAACAGACAGTTTGGAACTGGACAACGGCGTGGTTGGTCTCACACACTCACACACACACAAGCAAACACACACACAGGCACACACACACAGACACACAAATACACACACACACACACACACACACACACACACACAAAGAGTACTTCTTCAGACTACTGTAGTGACATATTTGTAAGCTATATTCACCTGCAAGAATAAAATGAAAATGAAATAGTTTAAAAAAAATGAAAGCAATTAACAGTCCTAGAAAGTTTTACTTGTCTGAAATTGTGTTATTATTATTATTTTTTTACCTACTCCAACCGGCAATAACATAAGTTGATTAAATTTCTTATTATCTTGCCTAAAACAAGTCAAATTACAAGGTCATTCTTTATTTTTGCCTTTTGGCTTTGGGATCTCACTAACAGGGACACATTTTCCCAGGCACTCATAAAAGCTGGACAAAATTCAGAGTAAAAAGAACGGTGAGAACAAGAGACCATAATGAAAGCAGGGAATAAATTTATTCATTACTGATATACACCTATCAGCCACAAAATTAAAACCCACTAAGCGGTGCATAGGTAATATACTGTCAAAATCTACTGTTGAAATTTCTTGTGGGCCATTCAGTTGATTATATTTGTGTAAAAACACAAAAAACAAGTTTGCTGTCTTTCTTTTCCGATTTCTTTCAATACCATGACCTTTACGGATGACAGCAGTGTGAATCATGCTTCCACGGTTTGGAGCTATGAAGAAGATGTGGTCCACATTTAATGAAGTGGAAGCATTCACAACATCAACTTAGAGGTCGGTTGATTTAAAATGAAAAGGAATGTGCTTCTATGCTCGATATTTTCACTAAGGAGAAAAAAAAACTGCCCCTGGTCCATCATTCAGTATCTCAAAAAGTCAATCTGTAACGGTGTAAGGATATAAATGGCCTCTTGTTTTCCTTTATAACATCAAAAATTTTATTTTACACACAGACACACACACACACACACACAAACACACACAAACACACACAAAAACAAACACACAAAGCTGATTTCCCAGCAAAGACAATTCCACCAGTCATAGATAAGATTGGTTGGCACTCAGAACACAGTGAACTGACAATATGGTGTAGACTAAATCTAACCAAAATGAAAACTAATTATAAACTACAATATACAAGAAGCACATATATACAAACACACATATAGATAGCAGTGTGAATCAAAGGAGAAGTGAAAGGATGCATAATTATTTGCAAAGCTTTGCTGGATGAACAATTATTTTTTCTTTGTAGTCAATTGGAGGATACAAAGGCTTGTTGTTCATTTTTTATCAATTTTTTTTAAATTTTGTAATATTCATTTATTTTTTTATGTTATTTCATTTTTACTTATTTTATTTCATTTTTGGTTACAAATCGAATTGTCAAGTTAAACACTTAAAGCATTGAAAGGATTTAAAATGTTTTGGGGGAAAACTTAATTTGCTCAGCTTTCTCTGCTATTGGGAAATAGGCGGTTGTGTCTGAGTAAAGAGGCAAGACCCATAACTTACTAATTGCTTATTTTAATATTTACATCACATAGCTAGTTGATTATACTATATCTGCATATGTAATTAGCAGAGGTGAAAGAACTTGTTCTGCTGTAGTCTGAACAAGCAGAAAGTTTATCATCCATTACAGCTTTAATCTTTAGTGGGAAAGGTCTAATGGGTCAAGTTAAAAAGTGTGAAACATGGCTCCTTTGACATGGCTTGAATAAAAGCTAAAATAAAAGCTTCCATGATTCAGTGAAGTTGATTAGAGCTGCTAGGATTTCTATGTAAAACTGTACTTGCTTTTTTAGCTCAAATCAACCATTTGGGCTCGAGAGAGAAGAGCTTCCCCTGCCCTCTAATTGACACCCAATTGATTACCTCTTCTTTGCTCCGATGAAATTCTGGTGTGTGATCAAAGATGTGAAAGCTTCTCTACAAAATCCAAATTACCCTGTAGAAAGGCAGTTCTTCACACAGAGAAAACTGGACTGAAAACATTACCTTCTGTGTCATTTTGGTATCATTTGATATAAAGAGGTGGCTAGGTTGTTAAGCCAAATTTCAGGTTGAAATAAGTGAAAATTACCTGGCTTTATATTCACTCGCGATCCTTGTTAAACTGATATTTCCTGCTTCTATAGATATCAAGGATTATTACTATGAGTCAAATGAACTCCAGTCTCTGCTTACAGGTGCAAATCTGCAATCTCCAATTTCATACAGTATGTGAGGGAACTTCATTCTAAGTTACATTGAATGTCATCTGGTCACTGAAGGACTTAAAGGAACTAATAAAAGTTATTATGATATTTGTTTGTTTTTATCTCTTTTTAACAATAGTTATTACTTTTTGTACCGTTCCCACCTCCAAACAGACACATATTCAATCCATCTTCTAAAACTCCATCCATCACTTTTTTTACTGACAGTTCAATTTTGGGTTTTAAAATCATTTGTTCCAACTTGGCAGTGACGGCTATACGGCTTGTCGAAGACCGGGAAACAAACACATGCAGTCATCTGTCTCTCTGTCTGTCTGCCTTGACTGTGAGGTTCCTCACAAGTGACAGATTTCCGTTCAGCAATCTGCTTCGTCTGCTGATTTGAATCTGGCTTTTGTTTTGTGTGTGTCTCAGACCGAATGTGCAAGCACTGCAAATTTCTGTGCGCATGTATGTACGTGCCTGTTTGCGCGTATGTGTAATGTGTGTGCATATGTTCAGCAGATTGAGTTTTAGTTAAGCTTTTTTCAGATGCAGGGCTCTAGTTGGCGACAGAAATAGGACTGTGGCTTTTATAGCCAGAAATAACACAATTTAGCTGACAAAAAACTAGAGTGGCAGGGAAGAAACATAATTCTTCGTCCAAAAAAGTAGACGTCACCCCTAATAATTTCATATACTGTAAATCATATGTTGCCCTCAATTAAGTCTATAAAATGTTCATGACACACTAAACCCTCTTCAAATGTATGAAAGAAATCTGAGAGGGAGGGAGAGAGAGAGAGAGAGAGGGAGCCTGCAGTTTGTGGTTCCCACATCACATCCGTTCACACTTTTGACAAACAGTGGACACAACTGCACAGCAAACCATTCAGTTAATGATGGAGAACATTTCTCTCAGCCAGTCAGTTGTCTCGGTTGCTGAGGTCAGCTGATTGCCATGATGCATGGATGCATTGTGGCTTGAAACCACAGCAAACACAAGCGGTTGGTTGTAGTTCATGTAAAACTGATACTTAATTCTCTATTATTACACTGGGCTGGATGAATTGCAAAACCCATCCATTTTTGACTGTGTTTCAGGGATGTCATTTTTAAGCAAAGGGTTAAAGGGTTATGTAACGTGTAAGCAGTGCATTGCTCGAAGAGCAGCCTCTCACAGTCAGCACACTAGCAGGTGAAGAGTTTGCCAGGACAATTGTGGTGGCTTGAGGAGTTACAGGTCATTGTCCCCCCCGAAGGTTAAAATGAAAATCACATTGGCAGGACACATTATACGTTTGAACATAATCATACAAATAAATACGGTACCAGACAAAATCCTTTTTCAGTGTCTCATAATGTGCGTCAGTGTGTATAACATGTGATACAGTACCGCTTGTAGTGCTGTGACAGTTATATTTTCTTCTCCTAAAGTCATCTTCAAGTCATCTGTTTCCCCTGTTTGCTTCACGTTTATTTCTAGTAATACTGGGTATTCGAGCATGATGTAGTGTAGTGTAGTCATAGAGCAGGGAAGCCACTGCCATAGAACTGTCAAGAAAAATAATAAACAAATAGAAAAACAAAGCTAAAGGTTATCCCAAGCAAAACTGCTTAAAATAGTCAACACGGTTTTCTTCTCTGGAGCAGAAAAATTCTGCAGTTGTAGCACAGCTCTGCAAATGTAGTAGTTAAACAGCAGGTCAGGATATTCTGAGGGAGGATATATATTTCTATATTTCACCCGTCTAAAAAAGCAGAAACAACAGTGGCCTCAGGTAACAAAAAGCTTGGAGGTCCTTTCTAGCACAAGTGTTTGATGTGTCTGTTCTGGGCTACTGTAGAAACATGGTGGTGCAACATGGTGGGCTCTGTGATGGGCTCATTCCGAGCTGTCAAAAACAACAATTCTTGGTTTCTGGTGATTATAATCTATTATCAATATTATATTCAATATCAGTCAATAGATTCCCCCTAAATACTGCACACTGGTCCTTTAATTATCAGTAAAGCAAACAGTTACAGTATATCTTAAATTTAATTTAACTGAAAATATTAGTCTGCACAGTGGAAACATGGTCATTCAAAGGCTGTTGATGCAACAGTCAAGGTAATTGGTTAGCCAGAAAATCTGTGTCTGTCCGCTGAGGTTTGACTAAACCTTTGAGATTATTTTTTTTCCTTCAGGGCAAAATGTGTTTATGTAGGAAGCAAAGATGCTGAATAATGATCACAGCTCAGAGATGACAACCTCTGCAAAGAGGGATCTGTGACCTTTCCGACTTTTCTGTATCAAAAATTATTTGGGAGGAGAACAGCTGTCTCCTCAGATCTGAAGCCCCAGCATGAATAACAAACGTTACCATTCCCGAGTGTCACCAGATTGTGGGGAGCGGCGTTTAGCTGTGCTGCGGCAGCTTGGCAGTGTGTTCCTGCATGCTTTTGAATTTTCTTGTTTTCCTTCTTCCCCAGACAAAACAACTGAAAGAGGGTTTTTATCGCCAAATATTTGTTTCATTACAGATACGATGATACACACTTCAGTGTTCAAAACCGGGGGGTGCTGCATGAGTGTTGTCATCTGTAACTAAATGAAACATTTAGCAAAGGGACATGGATTCCTATAAGACAGAAACATATGCTGACAGCATATGAAATGTTTCTGAGCGAATGAAGGGAGGGCAAAAAAAAGCACTGAAGCATTTTATATTGTAAGTGGTGCCATCTTCTATGGCCAAACAATTCAATCAGCAATCTTGCAAGACATTTAGAAAATGGGATTCTCCTTCGGTGATGACTGCAGGCATTCACTTCCTTGGTGATGGAATTACATCAACCTATCCTCTGCTTTTATTTACGTTTGGCACTCCATCTCAAATTTAATATTATCGCATGTATTTCCACATCTGGTCTGGCCTAGATTTAATCAGAGGTCAAAATGTTTCCAAAAGTGCAGACTGCTGTGATAAGAGGTTTATGATGGAAGAAACATTAAATAAAAACATCCTGGCTCTGCACTGTTGGGGTTGCAGCCTCTGATACTGAGGAGCCTGTGGACTGTAAATGGAATGCGGTGCACTGTGGGGGCTGCTGCCATACAGATAGATTATGGTTGTCACTGCTGATCTACGTGGAATGGCTGGCCATTACTGAAATGATCTCAGGCCGCATACAAATGCACATTATATAAGCAGAGCACAGGTGGACAATCGGCATGAGATAGATATTTGATGGAGACAAGTAGTGGGTATTGTAGGCTGTATGGTGAAAGATGAATGGCAAAAAGGACTGCAGCAAAGTGCCTGGAAACACACATGCACACGCAGCCACAAACTGAGAGACATGCAAGACACACCCATGTGGATCCACTCACACACGGTACACACATGGAGTCCCAAAGCAGATAAAGCCGTCGGTAGAATTAATATCTGTGTGCTGTAGTGCTCTGGGCCAAAGCCCTCCACGTAAACACATCACTCACTGCGTAGCCAGTCAGCCAAGGGATCAGCCCAAGGGTTGGGAAGGACAGGAAAAGATATAAGCGTGTGGGTATGTTGTAGCTGAGTAGCACTAACAGTAAGTCAGTGGACTTAGAGATACAGAGATAGAGGTGGGTGTTTTCTTCCTTAGTTTTGACTGTATTTTTTTTTAAAGAAGACTGCATTTATTAGCCCTGCTTTCCATTTAATCTGCAAAACAGAAATGGCCAAGAAAACTTTACCCTTAAAAGATAAGTCTGGTGATATTCTGCATTTTTCTTATCGTCAATAAATCCAATTAAAATACCGAACAAACAATTTTATCCTATTAGCAAGTCTGTCTCGCCAAAGCCCTAAATAACTTAACCTTCTTTGCCACAGACCTGAAACTATCAAAAACACATTGTTGAACAACCCCACTGCACTGAGTGACATGTTCCTTCATTGCAATCACAGGCACGATAGTTCAAGTCAATCCTACGTACACCATCCGGCCGCCAGATATCCTAACTAAACTGCTTCTGAAAATAGTCCTCAAAATGAACTATTTACTCTTGTACATGTAGTGTTTTCTAAATACTACAGTAACCAGCTGTTTTTTTAAAAAGTAGGTTTTATGAAGAGTAAAATATATATTTTTAAGTTTTACATCTTAAGGTGGAACAAATCAGACACAAAATGACTAGGAAAGGCATTAATGGCCATTAAAAGGATGGAAAGAGTGCAAAAATTTTGGTACTTTTGATTTTCAATAGGATTGGTTGACAGTTAAAAAAAAATACATTACGCTACCTTAATACTACAGTGAAATAAGTAGTATTCTTGCATTGAGCTCTTAAACTGTACTACAGCAAAGATGTCTGGTCTGCAATCCTTTTACTTTGCTCTATACAATTAAACTCTTAAATCTTGGTGCAAGATTAAACTGATCGTTTGCTCAAGTACAGCAGATCTGAAAGGTCTGCATGCAAAAAGAGGTGTTGAGTTGATAAGAAAGTAGAAATGTTTGATGATGCAACTGATGCAACAAGAAAGACAGAACCAGCAGATATTTTTCTTTTCTATTTATTTCCCTATGGTCAAAATCCTGTTTTATACTTGCAACTTTAAAGATTTTTATGAAATTCCTATAATAGGTAAGTTTTTTTATTGAGACATGAGTTAATCTTATCACGTTCCTGCAGATGATGGTCAACTATTAATGGATGGAAGGAGGACATAGGCTGGGAAAGACAGCCACAGTGGTTAGTGGGATGGAAAGGAGGCAGGAAGGACGAGGGTCGGACCAGACAGGAGGGTTGGGGATCATTTGGGAAGTTAAAGCGGTCATGTCAATCACACAGGCCTGTGCCATGGCTGAGTAGGAGGTGGTGATGGACCAGAGCAGGCTCCCTTTATCGAGAAAAAGGGCAGAGGGGGGACAAGCTTAGACGGGCAGGCGATGAGTGAACCTTGGCTAGACTGAAATAAATAAATAAAGCGGGTGAATTTTTAAGGGAGAATAAAGAAAGCGACAGAAAGGGAGAGGTTCTCCGCTGTTCGGGGTCCAACATCAAACAAGACCCGGGCTGAGGAGACCTATTGTGTATGAGAGAGAGAAAGAGCAAGAATGAAAGAGAGGCTGCGAACGTGAGAGAGAGTGGGTTTAGTGCACAGAGCAAGAGAGATGTAGGATATCACAACCATCTATGGGACACACGGTGACAAGTCAGGGGTGAAAGATAATTGTATAGAACAGGGACAGTCTTTGTTGTTTCATTCTTCATGGCTGCTTTGTAAGCTTGATTACTCAATCTTTGCAGCCAAGGGGAATAAGTTTGCTAGTCCTTCTGTAGCGCTAAGTACACACAGGTCTGCCATATGTCTTAAAGTAATATAGAAAGGCAGGATCAAGGCACAATATAACTGAGATAGAAGACACATTTTACAGCTAATACATGGATCGAATCTAAGTTTCGCAGAAAAAAAAAGATCGATGAAGTGATTTGGGGCTGAACTGTAGCTCAATCTCATACAACTTTTATTAGAAAGGAGGAGGAAAGAAAATCAAGAACGGCAATTCATCCACTTGAGTGTTGAACCACGTTCTAAGTCTGTAGTGAGGTGTGTCTGCAGCCTCTGCTGGAAGCCATTTTGAAACTACAAGAGGTATAGAGGTATGATGAACTTAAAGAAAAAGATAGCTGTGTGAGATGCTGCCCTATACACAGTGATGTAACACGGCAAGTTTAAGAAACATTTAGTATGTTCTTTAGTTCTTTGGTATGATTTTGAACAACAGCAAAATATGCAAGTGTTATTAAAGATGAGGAGTTGATGGGCAAAATATTTACATGTCTAAGGGCTACGGGATGGGTGTTGTTTAAAATGTGTCAAAACCAGTTTCAGTCCAGATATAATAATTACAACAATAAAAAAAGATAGATAAAATAAATAAATAAAATTAGAAAATAATGGCGGTAATTTTGTCAAAATACTCTTTGTCAGCAGAAAGTAGTGCCCATGCCACGAACATTACTTTTTTTTTCCTTTGTTGTATTTTTATATTATTCACAAACACACTCAGAATTCAAACAATCAAGTAAAATGGGGGAAAGTAAATGTTGTGCAATCAATAGTAAATAGGGAGTGATTTTAGACACAGCATGAGTCTGTGTTCACCAAACGAATTCCTGTGATACCTATTGCGACCTGATATCGAGCTGTCATTGGTGCCACTTGTTTCTTCCTTGCATGAAGCACGACATAGCAAATTTGACAGCTATGCTTTTGTGAATCAGGTTACCTTTACTCTGTCCAAAATCACCCCCTATTTACTATATAGTGCACTATGTTTTACTTTTAAAAGCTAACTTTTAGTACATTTCTCAATATACAGCATTACAAACACATCCCTGTCTGGTGCAAAAAAAAATATAACACTTCATTACCCTTGAAAGTCTATGTCTACGTGTGTCATTACAGGCAGCAGTGACTCCAAACCTGTTGAAGTATTGTTGATGTATTTATCTTTCCTTTTGGATAAGGCTGACAATTTGCATGGCCTCTCACAAGATGCGAGATTGACATAAATGCTAACTGTGTTTTCCCTATTTCTATCAGTTTGGAGTGTTACTGTTAAAAATCAACAAAGCCAACCCAGACATCTGTGCTAACACCAGCATATGGGCAGACGTCATGCGTCATGTGTGGGCGGATAGGCTGAAGTTTTTGAGAAAACAAGAACTGCTGATAGAGCAGAGAGAGCACAAGTTAATTATACAGAGAAACAGTTGTAAGGAAAAAAAGATCTCATTGAGTTGATTTGATGAAGATTTGCCTTTGAATCAGCTCCCAGGGAAACCAAGAAACATGGAAGCACAGCATTTTCTTGTCAAACAATAAAAGATCTTCGACGCGCTGAAACATGACAAGTTTCTGGCGCTGGCCACCCACTTACTCGCCTCCTGAAAAATATGAGAACTCCAATGAATTACAGAAAAAAAAAGTATGTGAAGTCTAAATCACAATTCATGCACGCACACAACCTGCTGGCGCAGCCAAAATCTAGACAAAACAGTGCTGCGCAGCACATACACATGTCCAGAAACGTTAAAAGTGACGTCTTTCATATCTAATCTGGGAAATGTTCTACAGAAACAAGCTATCCCTTAAACTTTCCTGGAAGCCTTTGGGTGAAAACTGACGATAGCGGGTCTGCTTAGTGTTCCAACTGCTGCCTCCCGAGACTCATCTGTAAACACAGAGATTGACTCACACACCCCTCCTCACGCTTAAAAAAAAAGGTCCCCATACATGTGCACAGGCCAGTAACAAAAATCTTCTCATTGAAATGCTTACACGTTGCACTCAGCGCACATTCTCTCCATCCCTCTCTTGCTCTCCCTGTCTCTCCCCCTTCCTCTCTCTATCTCTCTCTCTCTCTCTCCCTCTTTCTCATGCTTCACCCAGGACGTCCGGATGAGCCTCTTTAACTCCTCAATGAAGAAATGTCCCCCTCTCCCTTTCCTTCTTTTCATCTCTCTGTTTGCCGGCTGTAGTGGGGTGGGAGCTGACATCCAATAAAAGAGCAGCCTGTTTCTGGTTCCCAAAAAATAAAAGAAAGGGGACAGATCCATTCTGTGTTGAGTGGTTTGTTTTTCCTCCGCTCTATGTGCTTTGCTCCAGATTTTGGCCTCTTTTGATGTGGTCTTAATAAGAGAGAGGGAATGGCTTAATAGGATTCATTACCACAAGCTGCAGGTCGCAGCTTGGATGTCCAAACAAAACATTTTGTGTGCACACAGCAGCGGGATGTTGAGGTCCATAAAAGTCTATAAAAGTCTAAACAGAGATATAGTATTGGGATGGTTTTAATGACTACAGTCAAGTCAACATGTTCATTCAGTTAGAAAGATTAATTTTCTCCAGCACACTGCTGGCAGCCTTGATTTGCAGCATTGATTTAAACAAACACAGACCAGAGATAGTGGTCAGAGATGGAGAATCTACACTGCTGGAAAACATAGATACTCCCTTAACATTTTTATTGGAAAAATAATATTTGAAACGCTCTATTCTTTAAAAAAGTACAATAAAGAAAAAAATACACTGTAATAATTTTGGCAGCTGTAAATATAAGACACCAAGTAAGGTATTGAAATTCAATGTATGCATAGGAAAAGCAGACCAACTATGCATCAGTTCTTGGAATCACGATGCTTTAATTTACACTGTGGGATAAGTCTACCTCCAAATCTGCATGTTGTTATACTCAAGGCTCTCTCCACCACACACCAAACTAAAAGTTCCGTGAATATTTGATAGGCACAGAGGGCTTTTTCTGAACCACTAGCACGTAATTTCATTGTTCAATCTTTCAATATAGCCTATATCAATATTTATTTTCACTGTATTGGGCTCATGAATAATTCAGGTATGAACGAAGAAGGCTCTCAGGGGTTGTGGTTGTTGTTATTGTTACTCTTTTGTTTGCCGTTATGGTACTCTTCTTAGCCCCAAGCTCGACTCTCTCTTCTTAGAGCAGCCCACTTCTTAACTGGCTTGTTTTGTTCAGAGGAAATCACTGTAGGCCCTCTTCTTCTCTCGTGATGAGTTAGTGCTCATTGTGTGTGTGTGTGTGTGTGCAAGTGTGTGCAGAGAACAGTGGGGAAAAAAGAGCAGCAGCCACTATAGTGCTTGTTGCAGACATGTACGAAAGTTTCCTGGGATGGCTAATGGCGGTCAATAATAGCCTTCTCTTCCTTTTTAGGGACACGAGACCTCTCAGTCAATCCCTTAAAGGTGTTGTGAACTTTTCTCTTTCTTATTCAAAAAAATTTACATATTCTGAATAGATTTTTTTCTGCTTTGAAACCATAGTAATCTGCAGCAGTGTGTTATTGTCGCTCAACTGTGTCTGATAACATTAACATACACCACAGAAGTGTTTCCATCAAAATAGTTTTCATCTCGTGTTTTTTCATTCAGTTTTTACTAAATTAAATGGATGGATGTGTGAAAATCCTGGTACTGCAACATCACAGAAGGCACGTATATCCCAGAGAGGAAAACTTCCAAATAAGCTATTTTAAATTCATTACACTCCACTGATCACAGGTTTCTATTTGCATTTCAGACAGAGCTTATGAGTTTAACCCATCAGCCCCCCATTATGGCGTGAGTGTATGAGACCATTGACGGATAAGCAATGCAACAAACACACAATAGCAGTAAAAGGCTGTCTAAGGAAAATATCCATCACTTAAAGGGTAGAATGCAAGATTTTCCCCTGCCTGTTGTCCTTGGCCTCTCACAGTTCAAATGCAGGTGGTGGAGAGACAGCAGGGCTGCTGGGTCAGCGATCGGCTCTCGCTGGTAAACACACAAAGGACAAGGAGAGGGGAAGAGACAGAGTGCTGACGATGAGACGAGAGAACAGAGGCAAGCAAAGGTAGATTTTGAGAGTTCAAGAGTGAGTCATAAGGAGAGGGGGAAGGTAGGTGGGAAACAGCGGGAGTGCAGAGAGAGAGAGGGTGAACTCAAAGAGGGAGGAGAGGAGGGGGGCAGCGAGGAGGAAAATCTGCAGGAGCAAAAAATGAGTTTTGCAACTAATCAGTCAGCGTCTGTTCAGTGGAGGAGTTTGAGAGCTTTACAGAATACAGCAGTGTGAGTGCGAACAATGTGTTACGTCAGCAGACACAAGCCAGTGTGAATTTTTTACTCAGAGCGAATCAGAAGCAAATTTTTGTGAAGGTGCAACAGCAAACTAGTGCTGGGCACTGGTGTCTACTCACCTATTATTTGTTAGCAAACTAACTGTCAGTCATAATCTGTGAAAGCACAGTTAAAACTTGGACCTCCCTGTACGCACTCAGCACTGAGACCGCTGAGAGCTACAGTCCCACACCTGTAGCTCCACTTGACTCGGCTGTTGCTGATATCAGCTCTTGTATAGATTCACTGCCCTTGACATTTTCCGTACATGCAGAACTGCAGCCCGTCCATCGGAGAATGCTGTAGAGATTGTTCATGTACCACATTCCGACAAAAGACCGCCTGTCACCCTATTAGCCTGTTAGCTCATTATCCTGTGGATATTATTCCTGATTCCTGCTGCCTGGAGACTCTGGGGAGTCTTGCTGCTGCAGTTTAGTTAAGTTACACAACTTTTTAGTTGGCGTTAATTATCGTTTATTATCGTTTTTTTAATTTAAATATTTCTATTATCTTCAGGTTGTGTTTTATTTCTGCTGTTTTTTGCAGTTGTCATGATAGAGCATATGCAAGTTGGTAGAGTTTTATTTGTTTACTGTAAAAAACATATTATCATCAATACAGTTATTACAACAAGTTAAGTAAAAACACCTTTTAATTTTATAAATTATCACCATTAGTGTTATCATGTTTGTATGTCCTGCTCTCTTGTGGCCTGAAAGATGCACAGTTGCCAATATTGGAAACTTTGATATACTCAATACATTTAGAGGTTCACACCCAGTATATATCAATGGGGGAGAAAAACTCAAATATTCAGACAATACTGCATAGAGTTTGGAAATTTCAGTCTCTGTGTCTGTGTTAGGCGGTGTAAATAGGAAGATAAAAGATGCAAGATAAAAAGCCACTGATCCAGGAGACCAGCAGTGGAGATTTCAATGGGTCAAATGTTTAATTTGTTGTTTCAGTCTGCTTAACAGTTTGGGGACTTTTTGTCCACTCTTTTACGTTTAACTGATTACACAAAAAAAAGGGTGTATTTACCTTGTAGCTATGGCTGAGTCAAACCTGCCCCCCCCCCCCCCCCCCCAGGCTGGGAAACAAAATGCACAGTCCCAGTCATTTTCAAAGGTTCACACAGTAGCTTAAAGTTTCAATGTCTAACTATACCATTAAACTTCATGAGCCTAGACAAGAGAAAAACGAGGGGGCTTTGGTGGAGAAAAAAACAAATAGAACTGCAGGTTGTCGTAAATTTCCAAGTCACACACTAATAGTGTCTTGTTTGTTAGCTACAGCTAATATCTAATTAAGTTCATGCATTGTTTGTGGCAAAAGATTAACTTCAAAAATACTTTGAAGTTGTATTATGAAATTTCGTTTCACTCTAACACAGACAGATCTGAGTTTTAGATATTCTAAATTTCTCACAGATAAAAGACATGTCCTAAGGCAACAGCCAAAGAACCACAGCTTTTCCAGCTGAATTTTGTTCAAATCCAGTGAGAAGTATAGAAATAGGAGGTAATATCACAAAGTCTGTTACTTTCACTGTTACCTAAAATAACAAAATCTGAAGGTAATCTATTGTAATTTAGCTAGTTATCTTATTAGTCTCTAGCTGTTTGCCTTCAACTCTGACAATAAACATTACATTCTTAACCTACACTGAATGCCTCAACCTATCACTATATTAGCTGTGGAAACATCAGCCGGTTTTAGATGTAGTAGCCTCTGTTGGCCCCTCGGTCTGCACAATAAAGACCAGAGCCTCAGGGTAGAGAAGGGTGTTTACCTATCAGTCACCATAGAAAATGGAGGCCTTCCAGTCTTAAAATTTCCCAGAGGCAGCAGCAATGGCAAACATGTTGGGTCTGTTATTGCTTCAGTGTCTCCATATCAATTAATCCATACACAATAGTGTCATCCCTCATTGCTTACTGGCTGTATTCTTTTATGTACACCAATTAAATACAAAGAATCTACTCTCCATCAAAATGGATTCATCATGACCAGCAGCGGCTACCTCACCCTCAAAAACTGATATATATATATATATATATACAGAAAGAGAGAGAAAACAGTAGATACACGTGCAATGAGGTGATATGCTTTGCTCAATAGATCCATAGAGAAAACAGTCAAATCTAGTGGCTTAATTTAAGCCTCAGTCATCCTAAGGTGATGTTTGTCATTATTTCTGGCAAAAAAAAATGAATCTGGCTAGTTTTGATTGTAGATATTTTGCTTTTTATCTGTACAATGAACCTTAACAGGCTCTGTCAATGCATTTTGTACTTCCAAAGACCCACAATGGTGTTAAATAATCAATCATTTGAAAAGAGCTCCTACCATTAGGGCTTTTTTTTTCAACAAGGAAGAAGATGCAGTGTTCCTCAATGTCTGTGAGGTCTATGAACCCAGACCACCTAGAGCTCACTGCATGCAGACAACTTTAATCTTTTACTACTGCCGACACATAAAGATAAATAATCTATCTGCAGTCTAAAATGGAGTGCTCAGGATGGAAGATTTAAGGTGTTTTACCCTCCCTGCTGAGCCTCAGAGTCAAATGTCTGCTCCCTTGATCTTCCTCAACTGCTTTATAGACCCTTTTTTTATTGCTTCCACGAATTGTTTCCCATAGGTTATCTGGTCAAAGATGTTCATGCATAAAACCATCCTCTCTTCATCTTTATTCATTGGCTGTTCTACTATTTGGTTGACCTGTGAAGGCAGTTCTCAAAAGAAGTCATATTTTCTTTGAAGAAGATACCCCCAGTCGATGGATTGGGAAGCAGTGGCAAATTAGTACTCATAGAAACTTGCTTTTCACTAAAAAAGATGTAAGGTGATATCTCAAGGAAACTTTGAGAGAGGGATATGAAGCGAACACTCCCTTTTGACCTGAAGAGGAGCATCATTTTGCAAGACCCTCCCGCATCATTGAGAAAGAGGGGTTTCTATTTTGCCTGTGTTATTAGGCCATGATTTTGTCCAGTCAATCTTCCTCGGAAGAATAAAAGTTAAAGAAAATTAAACAACTCATAACTCTTCCTTTACTGCCATGTTGCTTTTTCTGACATGACCCCTCTGCTCCCGTAGTAGATTCCAAAGCGAAAAAATGACATCAATTCATCAAAATATTCTTATAACGCACAGATGAATTCAGATTCAAAAAATCAAATATGAATATGTCAACCAAGCACACTCAGACACAGATTTACTCACTCACACAGGTTCTATATAGTGTCCATCCATGCAAGTCATGAATCCCAGTCTTGGAGGTCACCACCTAATCAAAAAGTCCATGTTGTTGAATAAAAGGTCAAAGGCCTGAGCTATCCAAGATGGCCTATAAAAGTCGCAGTCACTTCCTGAGACAAACACCTCAAGACCCGTGGTGTTTTTTTATAGCTCACCAGAGACTTACAGGAATACACTCCACATAGATCTCATGGATTTCATTCAACCGTCAAACCACTGTCTTCTGGCCATATTTACGCTCGTGTAATTACTAAAGCCAGATGACAAGTTGCTGACAGATGGCAGATAGATGGGCTGTGCCCTTGAGTTTCGACTGCGCCCGCATAGCCTGTTCATCAAAAATATAATAATAGTGTAGGTGGATGGCACAGAGGAGTCACACATACCGATTCCAAACCCAAGGACACAGGAGTGCTAGAGGTCTCTTCAGAAATCAGATGACAATTATACATTCAGCACTAAAGAAAAATGCAAGTTTGAATGCTTAAAAAAATTTTCCCCAGGAGAAATATATCGCTGTAAGTGCCATAAATGTATTGGCACATAAGTATCTTTGACACTAAGTTTCCTCTTCTGGGAGCAATTCAGTTAATGCTTGTTGGGAGAAAAAAAATGGAGGATATTTCAGATGCTGCTGCCATCAATCTACAGCATAGTTTTCATCTGAGAGAGGAGATGGAGGCAGCCATAACATTATGTCATCTGTCAATAAAATACTTTTCTTGCTCCCACAGCAACCATGCGGCACTATCCGGTTTTGAGCATATTGAAATGTGTGTCATCTTACTCATAATGCAAGGAGTATGTGGTGATATATATGCCCTTTCAGCTGTCTTGAGTGAAACAAAGAATAGAAACCAATATCATATTCACACATAATAATTTTTGCGATTACAGGAGAAAAGTGTTCATTTTTTTCTTTTTCCTTTCTTTTTTTTTTTTTTGTTTTAACATTGCGATCGTGTAGTCAGGTTTGACTCACACAGCCTACGGTAACCAGCTCCATTTCACTGCAGGAACAAGGTCTCAAACCCTTCATAATTCTTTCACTGCAATATCATTACAGCTGTTACGGCCACTTGCAGCCTAGCCAGTGAGACAGTTGACGTCGGCGTTTAAGAACAACATAAGAGCGCATCTAAAATTGTGAAGCACACTGCCAGAAAACATCACTATCTCATCACCATCTGTTTTGCCTCTGCATAACTTTCGTTCTCAAGGCCTCTAGACCGCTGCGTTCACTCATGGTTGCCTAGCTGCTGCCACTTTGTGATGCAACAAGCAAAAGCAAAGTAACCTCTTAAATAAGCCTGTAACTCATCTGCAGCTGCCAACACTTTGTCAACAGCCAGTGGAGGAACACTGTACAAATCACAACAAAGCAACTGGGCTTTTTCAAGTATTCAGCTATTCAAATCGCCTGATAATATTGCTGCCACACTGGCTTAACACTTTTAAGTTTTTAGATTGTTCTCACCACATGTAGGTATAATGCAATTTAACAGATTGGAAAAATTTATATAGAAACTGATTTAGCTGTTGTCAATTTATCATCAACTGGGGAATAGGAGGGTCTGTCACACATAGCAACACACAACACTGAGTCACTAATTTGTGATTTGTTATATTTAGACAGATAAAGTCTAAATATGCCATTTTGTTATATTAGCCCAAGAGCCCAAGGGTATGAAAAGTTTATGAATACACATTATTTTGACTTGTATTATTTGCAGGCAATCACAATGAAATATTTACTGGTGGGCTTTTAATTTCCGGTCTGGTTTCATTAATAGTCGACTAGAAGCTTAAACATTCTATTTTGTTTGATTCTTGTTGCAGTTCAAGGAATCAATCAGGCTTTGGAGTTGTTAAAATATAGGAATGGCAGGGAATTAATTTTGTGATTAAAAAAGTTTTGTGTCCTTGTAAATCTGTCATAAGATCTCAATAACAACCAAACAAAGACCAAACAAATGGTTTCATCATGTACACATAGTTAGCACAGAAAGTTCCGTCATTCACTCTGTGCATGTGTGTGTGCGTGTGTGCGTGTGTGTGTGTGTGGGTGTGCGTGTGTGTGTGTGTGTGTGTGTGTGTGTGTGTGTGTGTGTGTGTGTGTTCAGCACAGGCCTCTGTACCCCGTCATCCTGTCTCCAAAAAGGATTTAATCTAGTCCCTCAGGCCTTGTGCTCAAAGGCAGTGACTGACAACTGGCAGGAGGTGTGAGAGATATGCATGACTCTGTGTACTGTAAATTTGTGTGTGTGTGTGCGCGCACATGTGTGTGTGCGAGCACAAGTGTTACTCCTTACATACATGTCTTCCACAGAAGTGTGGCAGTGTGTGTAATTCTTATACAGTATTTTTACCATGTGAATGAGCATTAATCCACGCATGAGTGTAGGTTATATGTGCCTGTGTGTGTGTGTGTGTGTGTGTGTGTGTGTGTGTGTTTTACATCCAGTGGCAGTGGATTTTTTTTCTACACTTTTTTTTTTTTCAGTTTGAATGTGAAGCCATACTTTTACTCTTGAGTGTAAGTCCCCTCTTGTGCATGACATTTGTTTTTACAGCAACGGAGAGATGCTCTCACATGAACACATAAAGTGAAATATTTATTTTTCTTTTGAAATAATTAGAAAAAAAGTAATTTCCTCAAGTTTTCCATTTAATATAACAACAATTAACTGCTGTAAAATGCCGGTATTCTGTTGGATGAGTTTGCCTACAGTCGTTGGAGAAGGGTTTTGGATTTTCACAGTTTATTGAACATAATATATTATTTATATTGTAAATTTGGTTCAAAAGAAATTTATTAAAAGATGTTGTGTACTAAGATTATAATTTGATTTTGACATTGGGACAAGTGGTTTGACACTCAAGGTCCACCTACTGTTATTTACATGAGCTTTCACAGCCATATCCCACACACATACACAGACACACAAAATTTAGCATAGGTCATATGACGACATGTAAACCTCTGCTGTTATTGAAGACCCTGACATGTGTTTGTTTTCTTTAGTCCTGGAAATAGAAAGTAAGTGAACCTTGAGTTACAATTTGTATGTGAAATCGTGCCATCGATGTATTTTAAACTGTCTGTATCCTAATTTGCTGTTTTAGATCAGAACCTCAAGTATTCATTCATAAAGATACATTTGCAAATACGGCGAGTTAAAGTGTGGGACTGGTCGTCAAGCGTGACTGGTACATTCCAGATTTATAACAGTTCCTTCATATCAAATTAAACCGACCATCCACTGCACCACGTTACAATTTAAATTAACTGGATATGCTTGTCACTAAAAGCCTGAATAAAGGTTGACATTTCATGTAAAGGCCTCACTGTTAATTATAACAGGGCACAGCTGCAGGTCAGTGTTGGCTAAGAGACAGATATTAAGATCTGCGGCTGTTAATGGTTGTACTGTATGACCAGCAGTCTCGTATGTCAATCTACAGGGGGGGTACCATTGGACCGCTAAGCCTTGTCATTGTTACAGTTGCTACTGTTGGATAGGACACACACACACTGTTGCGAGCTGGTGTGTGTGTGTGTCTGTGTGTTTACTGTGCATTTGTGCGTGGACGTGCTCACGCGGGCACATAATACAGTATACGCACAGTATGCATGTGCCAGCACAAGCACGTGGGCACGAGTGTGTCCGCCTTTACCTAGTGCGTGTGTTCGTGTCGCTGTGTGCTTTTCTATTGTACGAGCGTGTCAGTGTATTTTGGCAGAAGATCAGATCCTGCGCCGACAACAACAGGACCCCCAGTTTTAGTGCCAAATCATACAGTGCCGCCTAATTCCCCATAATCCACCCTGTCTCCAGGCAGGTGATCCTTGTGTGTCTTTGTGTGGTGCTGTTTATGTCTTTGGGCCAAGCCTTGCACTGGTGACATCAGCAAACTGTGGCTACTCTCACAATGCTTTGGAAACTCATTTTCCCATCAATTTGTCACTCCTCACAGTAACCAGTAGGCTAAGCCTGTCACAGCCCCATTTAAGCCTTATCATGCACTTTGTCTCTCACTGGGGGGTACTGGGGCTATTACATATCAAAACAAGGCCACTTTGGTGCTGCCATCAGTCAATGTGTCAGCTACTGCTGTATTACTAGTGTATTTTTTTCTATATAGAGGCTTTTACAATTCTATTGAAAATCTCTTTCTATTTGGAACCTTTTTTTATTAGTGCAGTTATATGTTATATTTATAGTTATATTAATTTTCCAACATGTTGTAAAGAACATAAAATAACAGCTGCCAAGAAAAAAAAAAATAAGGCCCTCCTGTTCACTTCAATGTATGTACTGCGATTCTTTTTTTTTTAACCTCAAGAAAAAAAAGACCAGCACAATGGAAAATCATCTACAAAAGTGTAGCATTGACCAATCAAATACGTGGAGTTGTATCTATCTTCCCATTTAACCCTTAGCAAGAAAGCAAGTAGCTGCCTTGGAATTCAAATAATCAATATCAGTATCATGTCAAGCAAAACTCCAGTATGGATGCTAAAGGATGTGTTACAGTACCTTGCAGTTTTTTCTTACTAAAAAAGTTACCAGATGTGCATGGGGGAAGCTGAATCACGTGAAGGTATACATTCATGTTTGTACCCAGGCAATACATGCACACAGACATATGCTCACATAGACATCTGTTAGCTACAAATTCTAGCACTTGCACAAATGTGTGGGACATCATCACCACCAACATCATTCCACCCACAGAACTTTAACATGACGACCACACTTGTCAGTCATCCAGTCAGTTATACCAGGTGTCAGTCATCTTCCTGCCTGATCAGCCATCACGGCATGTGGCCAGAGCGAACACTGAGCCCCCCTGCTGCACTCCAGCATGAACTCCTCACCCCAACCATTATGCATTTGGCCTCCATCCAGCCTTCCCTCAGCCTCCCAGCTTTTACCTTTCTCCCTCTGTTCACAACACCGGCATTTATGGACTCAAACAGATCCATCACTCAGAGTACTCTATGTACCCACTGCCCCCCCCACACACACACTCTCTGCCCCCCTATCCTTGTTTAGGCTCTTATCCAACTATTCCTGGTATTTAGCCTGAGTGACAGTGTTTAATAATGTGTTCAAGAATAAAGGAGAATTATTAAAAGGGTGACGGGGGGAGGGAGGTTGCTTAAAGGCCAGCTTTTAGGGCGACCAGGTTAGGAAGCCTGTTTTCTGTGATCGGCAATCGTTTGCAAATGAGTCCTGCTGGTGATAAGGTATGCTGGCATGGTTGTGTAGATGTTTAATTAAAAAGAAAGCACACAGGAAGGTATAACAGCTTGTCCAATCATCATGCAACAATTATCTCAACAAACGGCCCCCGGTGTGCACTGTCTGATGAAACTTATAACGGGCAGAGTAATGCGCAGCCTCGGAGCGCGGTTCTACTTTAAGTTAGCATTAACCGAACATCACAAAAGGCATTACTGGTGTGTCTAGGAATGTGTGCTGTGCGGTCGATCCTGGCCAATGATAAGGCACCATCTGTTACCCATGAGTGGAACTGGTGGGCTGTCCACGCACACAGATGCATTCACACCAGCCTTGTCACTTGCTCCAAAAGCCTCCCTCCATAGCCTAGATTATGGAAGGGTTTTGGTGTTTCAGGCTGGTTGGTTTACTTTCTGTTATTGTAACGTCTCTGGGTGACAGACGCTGCCCTTTCTTCCTCTCTTCGGTTTCTACCCGGGATTACGCGAAATAAAAAGGGTGAAGGGGTGGCTATAAACTCCCGTCTCCGGTCTCTCTCTTCTGTGAATTTAGAGACACAGGGCCCCATGACTGCAGTTCCATTCCTTTCCATACAGTTTTAATTTGATTGGATGTGCCAGCAGGGGAGAGGGAGAGACTTACAATGGGAGTGAAGTAGTGACAAGAAGAGAAAGGGATCGCGTTATATCAGTTTTTTCTCATGCTGTGTACAGTCCCTGGTTGTTGTGCTTGGAAGAAGTTCACAGTGTGAGAGGGCTGCATTTGGGCAGAGCAAGGATGACTCCAGCTTAGTAAAATGGTCCCGGGATTGTATTTCCACAAAAATCTTTCTGACCTCACTTTGGTTTAATTAAAGAGCAAGCACGATGAATGTCAGTCAAAACAAATGGAAGTGATACATTTTCTAAGTCATTTTTTCCCTGCTCTCCTGCAGTAGGGAAATTGTCCCTTCCAATCAAAGTTCCCGACTTGTATTGTTCCGTTATCTGATAGAGGGTTGGAATAAAAGGCTGTCTACAAATAGCCGGCCAACACGGGTCTGGGGTGAGTCGCCGTTGGAAATAACCATATGCTTCATATCTGTACTCACTGGTGCTATTTTAGGCTGTTTGCCTGCCAAGTAGGAGGATGGAAATGAAATATGAAAACCAATTAGGTTCCTTTTCCTCAGCAAGAGTGTTTCTCTATAGGATCTATAGTATGTAGTGAGAACTCTGTAACTTTTGTTCAATGGCAAAAAGAGTATTTCTGAAGGCAAAAAAAAAAAAAAAATATCAGGCAGAAGATTCAATGTACTATTCAAGCACACAAACAATAAATCAATAGAGCAACATTTCCACCCAAAAGATATCTTTGTCCAGCTTTGACTGGAGAACTTCTGATTTTTTTCCTTTAATTTGAATTTTTGTTCCAAAAGTTTTGATCGCACAATCCACTCTGGTAGTCCAAAAACTTTTATGCTCACCGGACTTAAAATCCCTATATAAGCATATATCAGTCCATCTCAGTCTTTCGATGTCCCCAACTCACCTGTAAGTCAATTCCAATTTTTTTTCTATCCCATGTAACTTCACAACTCCTGTTTCCAAAGGTGGTGGCTGCCATCGGAGCATCATCAGGAAGCTGGCCGAACATTATGTCAGGATGTTGGTTGAGAAGCAGCACGATGGTGAACAGACAGTACTGTGGGAAAAAGCAGTGAAGAGGGAGAGACGCAGTAAAAGGTTTTCAGTTTAGTGGGATGCTGCCAGCAGAGCACCATCGGGATGGTAAAACTTAAGGAGTCTAAGATGTTTAGAGATGGTATGTTCGTAACTGAAAAGTCATCAGCTCTACTGATCCAACCAAGTCAAAAGATCTGTAGAATGAATAAGTAATGCAGTCAACCCTCACAAATCAATATAAAGTTATTTATAACCATTATCAGCATTTATGAATTGCAATAGTGATAGAACTGACAAGCATCAGTCTCTGACACAACTCAGCCCCCTTTTTGTCTTTTTAATGTTAGTTTTAGACTATTATTATTGATTCTTTTAGAACATAGACTTAAAATGCAGAGGCAATGCACATGTTAATTATATCAGCGACCTGATAGAACAATGGGTAATATTTCATGCATTTGGTGAAATAACTGCGATTTGTGTGTTTAGCTTGAATGGCTTTTCACCATTGTCCCTGACCTCTCTTGTAATGATAGCCATAACCCTACGTGGCACCATCTTTAGTGAACTCAAAAACCTCAGCATTTGACCCACTTGTCATCATAAATATCAATTATCATGTATCAACTCTACCTTGTGCATGGCAAATACATTGTGGACATAGAAAAACCTTGCACTGAAACACTAGGTCTCCCACTATGCTTTTTCTCATTGGTCACATCTAAAAAAGATTTGGCGGCACACTGAGCCTAACAGTCATAAGCGGGAAGTTGTGTAAGCAAGGTTATTCCTGCAATCACCCCTTAAGGTCCTTGTCATGAAGAAACATGTGTTCTTGCTGAACCTGTCGGGTTAAATAAGGGGTTAATCAAAAGAGGGGTAGCGCTGAAGCTGCCAAGTGTTTGACGTTGGAGCACTGTCGGATTGGCAGGAAACCCTTTGTAGCCGTTGTCTCATATCCAATGGCAACCTCCCAAGGGTTTGCTGCTGGCAGATTCTTTTTAATGTGGTGGACATGCCATTGCTCCACTAGCCTAATGGCCACAAACCATCCTTAAGCCACTGACAACCTGCTGGGTACGTGTTTTCTGAGTCAGGGATGTCCCCTGGGGAAGGAGGACAGGTTAAGCATGCAGGATTCCCCACACTCTTCTTGTAACCCCCCCGCCCCCCCATTCTGTTTCCCTTGTTAACCCCATCATTTCTTGTGAGCATTGCGATCCACCAGGCGCCAGCCCGCTGCCCCTCAACAGAATGTCAACTTATGTCACTGTAATAAAATCAAAATAAACCAGGCTTTCTTGCCAATACAAATTCAGTGGCAAGGCCAATCACAAAATTCCTCCCTCATTTACCAAAAATACCCAGGGAAAGCACACTGCTAACTCACTGAGCATATTAGCAGTGACAAGTGCAAGTATGTGTCTGCGTTTTATATTCATATTTCTCGCGTGAGTCTCCGCATGTGAGTTTCTGTATCTGGGGGCCACAAATGCATAAAATATGGCAGACAGACCCCACTCTCTAATCCCCATGTCCGCCCCACCTCCGTTAACCTCAGCTTTCTCTCCGTGCCAGTCAGTTCTTTCCATCGCACCGCAGTCGTCTCTCAGCTGTCCTGCTTCTTCACTGTCAAGGTGCTAACAAACCATGAAAGGTGTCAATACAAAGGTCGTCTGATCAGAGTTTGGCTTGCACATGAAAGCTGTCATACGTGCGTGTGCTCGGAGCTCGCCTGGCCCCACAGCCCTGTGCGTGATGGCAGGCCTACGAATTCTGTGAGGGGAAACCGACGGTGGGCCAAACGGCTCGTTCGCAGCGACCCACACTCTTTGCAGATGTGAGCAATGCTTTGGCTCCGGCGAACGTGGTGCTGATCCAAACCTGTGAATCTGATACCAATTAGTGGCGGTCTAATCATGTGCCTCCCGGTCCTGGCTTTTGTTAGGAAACAAAATAATGAGATTGAGCAAAGAAAGGGAGGGAGCCAAAAAGCAGGGTAAAAAAAAAAAAAGAAAAAAATCAAGAAAGTGGAGCGAGGAAAGAGGGGCCAGAGGATTGTTTAGAGAAGTGATTTGCCAACAAAAGGTTTAAATAGCCCTTATTTAATCTGCGAACAAAATGTTCGCCGGGTTTCCTCTGCAAGAAAGAGTAGGTATAGGACAGAAATTCGACAAAACCTTAAATGTTGGGGGCCGAAGACTTTGTGTTTGTTGCACTGCTGGCCACATGTTAGCTTGATTAACCACACCCAGAAACCCACCGAATGCCCATGTAAGCGTTAACAGACAAACGCAAACACATGTACAAAAACACGGTCACTCAAACCCATACAGACCCATCACCATCGCTGCTCTCCTCTCGCAGGTGGAGCGTCAGTATTTAACCAGTCAGCAATGCCCCGCTGAGCTCCCAGCAGATTTGCAGTTCATCAGAGGGTCATATCTCTCTCACTCTATGTCTCGCCATTCATTCATTACTTTGCCCTTAACAGCAGCATCGCCCAAAGCAAGGTTATATACTGCCTCCTAGTGGAGCATATATGTCATATAAGGAATAGCCTCAGTCTTCCCTGCAGATCTTTTAGCTAATTTGAACCAATAACCTCTCCGCGAACCCTGTGTCATTCAGAGTTCATGGTGTCTGAGTTAACAGCAAAGCTTCTTTTTATTCTCTAATAATTAAGCTTAGACACGCCTGATACACTACAGGCGTCGAAAGCTTTTGTTCATTTTTGGTTTGGAGCATCCCGTCCATCGGTGATGATGTCAATGAGAGCTCAGACTCCCACCTCCAGCTGGGGTTATTCACTCTATGGAGAACTCGCACAGCTCTGATAGATAAAAACCATTATTCCTTATATTTTTAACATTCGTATTTTTCACCATTATAATTGCCGTTTACATTTAACAGTGGGGGAAGACAGTTGACATGGTCACATTTTTTAAGCATGATATTTTCCACTCTATGGTCAAGATTACAAATTCTCCGTCATTTACTTTCCTCTAAAAATCTATTTAATATTTGGTTTAACTGGAGCATTTTAGCAACACTGAATTTTAAAGGTGATTTAGAAATGATATTGGAGACAAAAAAGGAGAGTCACTAGCATAACAGGGAATCTAACCAGGCCTTTATCAATATTGTGGGCTAGAATATAAGAAGTATATTTCTAGAAAGAAAGATTCATTAAATCTAGCTGACAATTTATAATAACATACCAGAAAGACATATATATGTATATACATATATAGCCCTTTTAAACCATATGGTTGAATTTTTCTTTTGAAATAGCATTCATTATTCATATTTATGAATATTGGAAACCTTGGATTATAAAAAATTAATTTAATTCTTTTCATCAAAAATGTTTATTATATTTAATGATATTGGTTGCTAGAGTTTTTAATGATTTTTTTTTTATTGTAATCTCATGTTGCTTGTTAATATAAGTACATTAATCTAATTATCTGGTAGAATGAAATTGTACTTAATTTGAAATTAATTCATTTTATGCGATAAAAATGCATAAGCATTAGAGAAAATTAACGGTAGTAGGAAACTTTTTTGTTCATTAAATATTGTGTCAACTTAATTTATAGGATGGAAACTGTTTTGTATTCTATCAATCTGATAATAACTGATAATAATAATTTTGATTGTTCTATCATTGTATATATACTATCTCTTGAAATATTGTTGCTCTGTTTCATGCTTTTCTAAAAGGACAAATCACTGGATAGAAATGAGAATATTATTAGTAAACGTAAATATAATCATAGTAAAAGCAGTAAAAAAAAAAAAAAAAAAGCACAACAAGCACAAATAACAAGCACACAAAAGCATGTTTACAGACTATTCAAATTGTATTCCAGAACATTTTTTCCAATGCTGTTCTCATGACTGAGTTGACCCAGAAAACCAAGATTAATTCTTATTTTTGAATTTTTTGGGGGTAGTTTGCTCTACCCAGCCTCTCGGTATTATTTCTGCTCTGTGGCACATCAGGAACATAGCTGGGCCTGTTTGTCAATGTTTATCATTCTGTTCCCACTCCTGATGTACACACATGACCTGCAGCAACACTGACGTGATTAAGTGGGGTGGGGGGTATACGCTGATGAGCATGCTCAGTACTAGTAAAGACATACGATGCACTTGAAAGGCACACAGTTACTCATGGAGAGAGGGAGAGAGAGACAAGAAAAAAAAAATGGGCCATTGCCTCTCGGTGGCCTCCCTGACGGCATGTTCACATAACAACTGGTCTGCTTTCATGGACACTCCTATCTTAATGAGGCCCAATCCTTTGTTTAGCCCACAGTGGACCCAGAGATAGGATTGTTTTTAAATAGCCCCCACCTACCCCCCACGTTCCTCGTGCACCTCTGTTGGCCTGCTGCCTGCTCTGCATCAAGCTTAAGCAGGCCGCCTCCCACTTCTGAACTACGGAGACATGACACATCAGTGTCAAAGTTGTCATCTATTCTGGGACTAAGAGCCTGTTAGGAAAAATTTGTCTCCTTTTCTTGAGGGATTGACACAGAGATTTGGCATAACTGTCCCCCTCAGCCATACCGATACATATTCAGGAAAAGAAGGCAAGGCAGGACACTGAATATGTTGTGAAGCCCCATCAATCCAGCTCTCTGGGTCATTTGTGATGTTACACATAAAGAGGACTTTGTCGGTTGTTCAGTCTGTCCGTTTTCTGACTGGGAAAAGTCAGAGACTGGAGGGATGAAGATCAAGAGCCCAATGAACACAGTACAGAATGGCAGAGGTCAAATAAAGGTTCTGGCAGCTCTGCTGACTCTTATTGTGAGTCCTGAGGCCTGGAGGACTTTCTTGTGGGCACACAAAGATGCAAAACCCTATGTAACTAGGGCAATACAGCGGAGACTGTCCTGTTCTGGGCCGCTGGTCTAAGGGTGGGAACGCTTGACTTTCTGGCTGCAAGACTTAGTTTTCAAAACTTTACAGTTAAATGGTCAGGTACTACGTAATGTCTCAGACAAAGCACTGCATTACAGTCCGAATTGTTTTGATGACACCGAGTTTCTGTGTTAACTGCGTTAGCCATTATCCAAGGGTCGCGTTCTGATAGAATAATGACACAGCATTAGAAATTTGAGTACATTTATAGCACGGTAGGTAAGACTGTGGTAATAGTTCAAAAATATTCACTGCAACAACAAGGATACTGAATTATATAAGGCTGGGTTGTATGACACCAACATCGGTATGTGTACCGCATATATACATGCATTTAATTTATATCATACTTTAACTAAAAAAAAAAAAAAAAAAAAACCCTCGTTCAGTGGGGAACCTCCAACTACAATTGGTTCATTACAGTTTTATTACTTCTTATTGTGTAATAGGAAAAAGATTAACTGCTTGTCTTTTGAAAAGCACAAAATAACCAAATATGACTATTAAAATAAACTGCAGTATAGTAAAAAACACTCTTCATCTCAAATGCTGAAAGTTGCTGACAAGCTCTAAGCTACTTTTGGACATAAAAAGTTGCAGTTAACTGGAACTTTTTCAATTTATTTTGACCTTATTTATTTATTTATGTTTTTTTCTATTTAAAGTTAAATTTTACCCTCACCACCAAACACATGCAAGAAGTTAATCATTTAGGTATTGTTAATGCTACAAAACTAAAAAATTTTGGACAGTTAAATCAAATGTCTTTACTATTATTGTTTTATTTCCATTTATTTCCCTTTAAATTGGCAAGAAAATTATGGATCAGCAGCACGATGACAAGCAGAAAATCATAAGAGTACACAAAAAATACACTCAAACTTACCAGCAGAAAATGTATAATATGTCCGTTTACAATATATAAACATGGCAAAGGTAAAGTATAAAAAATACAATTAGAACCAAATGAATCAAACTTGTAAAAAAAAAGTCAATACAGATGCCCTTGTCACAAAACAATATTCCCATTAAATCAGTAGGATCATAGGCTAAAAGTAGTTAGAACTTTAAAAAAAAAACAACATTAAATATATTTGGTTTGCTGTTGAATCTTTCACGTTCAGTTTAAATCCATCAAGAGAGTTTTGAGTTTTAAATCATTTTGCTGTGGCTCAAATATGAGGAAAGACAGGACCCAAGAGTGTTTCTGCCAGGAGTAACTCAGTGTGACCAGAGGGACAGATTACCGAAGCAGTTCCTGAGGACATAAAAAGTTATTTCAACCTAGGATTGTAAAGATATAAGAGCCCCTATAATCTGCATACAGATCCAGACAGAACCTTTAAATGTCTACATACAAAGTAAGGACAAGAAGATAAATGACAACATGAGGCAAAACCAAGTGGGAATGTTTTACAGTCTGTAAAAAACACATGTAAAACTGATACATAATAAAATGAATGCCAAGATTGGAATGCAGATAATATATAGTAGAATTAACAACAGTACAAGAAATAAGAAAAGCAAATAAAGGCAAATTTATTGCATGGATACCAGACTCAACAAGGTCTGCATTCCAAGTTTATATAATGTACATATACGACTTATTATATGAGACCAATAATGTCAGAATTTACCTACCACATTAGATGTCACTTTGAGCTATAAAAAATATAAATGCATCAAGCAAATATCATTGAGTTATAAAGTAAATATGTAAAAAGTAAAAACTTGTTCCATTATAAAAGTCAGTAATAATGAAATTTTAGCAAGAATCTAGATATATATTAAATGTTTTAGTTTGGATAAGCTAAAACATTTAATATGTAAATGTTTTAGCTTATCTTTAAGCTTTCAGCTTAACTTTACTTGGATTTCTAAAACATAATGTCCATCAGTTTATTGTAGTAACTTCATGCTTCCTTAACAGCAGAATCTTTCGATAATTTTTGCCATACTTTTACTATTTCTACAAACTTTAATTTACTTGCTTTGCTTGTGTTCAACTCACCTCAGCCTCAGTTTTGTGTTTTAGCATGGTACCATTGTATTTAGTTGATATAAATCAGGCAACATTGGCCATTAATCATTTACAAAAGTGCTCAACAAGACGATGTCACATGACTGTGCTCAGAAGAAAATAGATTTCTGAAGAAGCTTGGGTCTATCAGGAATATTATGAGTGCACTTTTGGTTAAAATGGGCCCTCAGCTAATACAATGCCATATAGCTAGGAAGTGCTCCTCAGGGCTCCACTCCCAGCCCTTTGCATTTGTGAAAATATTTTTTGAAAATTTTTAGTTTAGTATGGATGAATTTCTGGAATCATATCCTTAGATTAAATGACATCAGAAAAGGGATTTACAGGCATGTTGCGTAGGATGATTTCATTTAAATCATTTGTAACCTTCAATTAACTGAATAAGATGTCCGTGACAAAAAACACCTCCTCAGATGTCTGACAACAAGGGAGAAACTCTGAAGTCTGGGCTGAAAAATCATGTTCTGACTAACGTCCACACTAGGCTAGTAAACTCTCAAAGTTTACTAGCCTAAAGCTCTCATAAGTTATTTAAGGATAATTTGGAAGTCATACATTTCAATGCCATAGTGCTACTACCTTTTTTTCCTTATGAAATATTACACAACTGAAATGTAAAACTTTACCATATTTATTCAGTATTTTTTTATGAAAAATAAGTCAAATATCTACATGCTATGCAGCTAAGTGGTTAATTAGTTATTTAAACATTAAAAATATCAGTACTAAAATAATCACACCCTTTCAAGTATGAATTAATAAAGTTTAATCAATTTAAATCATTTGATAAGGAAATGGGTAGAAAATACTTGCATTCAACTTGTAGGCAACATGTCGGTAGAAGCCATCTCAATTTAGAGAACACTCTCTGCAACTTTCTACAAGTGCTGAACTATTGAACTATCTTATTTCTCTAGGCCATTCCAAAACCGTGAACTGTGGCTACCAATAAGGACACAGAGGCTCTGTCTTCAGTATTTTTTTTTTTTTTTGGTAAATTATAGGACCTGAAGCACAGTTTATAATTTAAAGTTCCATTTAGAAAGGTTTAAAAGTCTGATACAACCACTAATTGAGCACACGGGACCTGAAATTTGACATTTTTCAGGGCAAGATATATTTACGAATAAATACTGCCATTCATTACATTTTCCCACCAGAATTTTATAATGAATAAGGAAAAGAGAAAACAGCTTTTAGAACACACTGCAGATAAACTTTGGGATAGACGACTGGTTTTAAATCAATAAAATCGTCTATACAAACACTTTATAATAGAGCAGTTGAATTGCTTAAAATTAAAAGCATGTCTGCAGTACTAGAAACTTCTACAGACTTTTTAGGTCTCTTCAAAATATCTGCCAGACTTTCAGTACCTCAGTATTTCTGAACCCTTGACCGTTTTAACCAGCCCTGGTTAAAAGGAGATTTTGCCAGACCTTCCACACAATTAATTGTGTAAATAAATTGTTCATCCCATTGTCTTTTACTAATAACCAGGTTCCCTATGTATTTGCCTCTGAGTACACTCAGGATAAATTTTCCTCGACATTACAGACGTCCCTTTGATCTCATAGGCTTTTTACTTACCGGTGTGCCGCCATAACACCGTGTCACACCATGTCACATTTACATAAAAATCAGCAGTTGTCCAAGGTGATCGTTAATTCACTTATAGAAGTATTAGGTCCACTCAGAAAGCAAGTTTCTAAGTTGAGATCTTAGGAAGAGGGTAAAATACTTTTCACAAAAAGGACAGGGGATTTGGATTAGAGGGGACTGGCAACATAGAGACATGAGGCATGAATCACAGATAAGGGGCAAACAGTGGAACAGGAGTTGAAAAAACAATGTGCATGAGAGCAGCAGTGTTGTGACAGACTGGGAAGTAAACAGGAACAAACTCACAGATCACCAAACCAAAGGAGACTTCATGAGGAGAATGACTAAGCTGTCAAAGTCTCTCATAATCCGTCCTTGTTTGTTTGTGCCTCAAACCATTGCGCTCAATTTCTGAGACAAAAAAAATTATAAACCGTGAAAACTGGAGAAAAAGATTAAGTTGGGAAGAAAGTAAAACGGAGAGTGGTGGAAACCGGATGGATTATTAAATCCACGAGGGTTAGTGGTACTTTTCGTGACAGTTTCGAGAGGTTACTGAGAGGCCACAGCGGTCGGTGTCAAGCTGTGCAATTGTTTGGCATTTGTCTTGGCAATGCTCTGCTGCAACTGCACCATCTCTGCACCACATGAGAGCAACACTCAGGCTGTAGTTTCCTTTAATTTGATGAGACATTAATTGGCTTGACGGCCTATTCTGTAGGTAAGGCCGGTCACAGTGATTGCCCTTTGACACGTCAGGCTGTGTCACAGGATGTCCAGCACCCCTCACACCTCACCGTAGAAGTGAGGTTGCAGGTGAGAGCTGTGTGGAGAGAACAAGGGGAGGAGAGCGAGGGGGAAAGGAGCGAGGAAGTGGGGAGTCCCGCGGTTAGGTCAAGGGTTCACGGTTGGAGTTCGTCACCTGCTCAGCTTGGCACGCAAACTTCCTCAGGAGCAGTAAGACTAAAGCTCTACCAGCTCTGTTCTGTCTCCCTCCACCTTCCCCTAATTGGATTTAATGAGTGATTTAACAACACAGCACTGCCCGATCAAATCAAACTGCTACTGTCCACCGCGCTTAATCCTGGGTCACTGCTTTGTAATGCTAGCATCTCGCAAGACCCTCCTTTTTGCATGGCTCCTCCAGCCTCCTCGCTGGCTCCTGCCTCACACGGTCTCTCCGTCCTCCCTCACCCCTTCTGTCCGTTTCTCTTACCGTCCACCCGGCCTCACCCCGAAAAGGTTGAGAACAAACACCCACCCCCCCCCCCACCCCCGGTCAAAAAAACGCACCGACAAAGTTGGCAATGCTCTAACAAGACTGGTTGCATTTGGAGAAGGAATGTCCTCGGTCGTTTGTTGTGGAGCCTAAGGTGCGATCGCACCAGCAGGTCAGAAGGAATCTGGTCTCTGACCCTGCAACTTCAGCTCTAGAAGTCTGAGTTGAGCATTTCTTTTGTGACTGAACTTTTTTTTAATTAAGTTCATGTTAAGGGACAAATTGAAAAATAGTGTGAGGTAGGTGATAATCAAGGGTGTCCGTTTTCCTTTGTTCGTTGCTCTGTACTAGGCTACGTAAGGTTGAGCAACCGCTGCCTAAAAAATGTTGACTGCCCTCACATACCCTGGAAGGGATCGTTTCTCAAAGTAGGCTTGGAAAACATTCTCACTCAAAACTTTAGTTTCTAAGACGACTCTCCAGGCTTTTAAGTAATTTCATTTGGTTATGTAAAACCATCCGTTCTCTCGTGACCAAACAAGCCAAACTGAGATTAACGCCACAGAGTTTGAATAAATCTGTCCAAAGTACTTGACAGAAATGCGTAAAATATTTCCCCCAAATAGGTTTTTCATACAATAACATTTTATATTTCATTTATTTGGTTAACCAGTGGACTCATTTTAGTCCCTTAACTACAAATTATTTTAATTTACATTTATGAAGACCATTTTGCAAAGAAAAAAAATGGAAACTAATGGCTGCCTAAAAGGCAAAATAACTTAATTTATTTATACTTTCAGTAGAGGCAGGCTCTCAGAACGGCACAAAGGCCACTAATACATGTAGCCTAATTTTCTGTTTTTTGTCATTAAAATTTCACATGTTCATGACATTAAATTAAAACGGTCAGCAAGTATAAATGCTCAGCGCTTGGCTGTTTATGATATTTTTGTACTCATTCTCACAGATTCCAAACGTAGGATTACTTTCTCAGTGGGATGACAAAAGATTTTGGGGTCAAAACGATGGAGTTAGGAAGCACCCATGCATTGCAAGGAAGACACTGGCGGCCTCCACAAAGCAGTGGTTCAGAGAGATTTGTTGATGCAGGTCGGCAAAGCTGCTTCTCAACTTATAATGCCAAAAGCAGCTTAATTATTAGGTCAAAGGAGAAAGGGCTAGGAGCTCAGAGAGGGAGGGGCCTGTCGGGGTCGTTACAGGGTTCAACATGTTATTATCTCTGCATTTGTTTGGGGGTGTCATTGTGATTGCGCAAAGGTATTATTTTCTTAAAGCGCCCTAATCCATAATAACATCCCTCCCCAACCTTCAGACAGCTGTTACGACAGTGGAATTCTTTACACCTCTCATTTTGCAAAATAAAGCTAAATAAGCAGTTTATTTGAAGCACATTTGTTGAGGCACATTTTATATAAATATTTTTTAGACAGATAGAAATTTTTTAGAAATTTTTTTTTGGATTTAAACATTTCTGTACATTTTAAACAGCTTTGAAAATCAATGCAAATGTGACAGGATTAAATCTAACAGAGTTTCTAATTAAAATTCTGCACTCCTAATCCCGAGGGAGAATATTTCATCAAAGCATCATGTTTGATTGATTCACCTAAACTTTAATTCTAAACACGAGCCTGTAAAATGAAATAGGAATGGACTCAAAAAGCAATGCTTAATTCATTGGTCAACAGAGTGCTTAAATTCATATAGCTGTGATTTTATGGGGACTTTTGTAGACATATTGCCCCCAGTAATTTTCCATAAATAATTTGTCCCCCTCAATTAAAACTATCAAGTGTGAGTGGCAATCTCACCCTGCTTCAAATGTATGAAATGTAACAGGAGATAGAGAAGGGGGCAGAGACACTGAAGTCTGCAGTCACAATCTTTCATAGGTCACAGCCATTCACACTTCTGACGAACACAGCCGCAGATGATGAGTAGGTTCATCAGGCAGAAAATATCACGGGGTCATTTGGTCAACGCTGGATGCGGTGTACTCAACCACAAAGCTCCGTTTGGAAAATATATGCATTCTTTATTCATTCGTTTAGCTCGCGTGGCATAGGCAGTTCCTCATTGATGTCTCCCAGAAACATTAAAGGAAAATGATATACCGTCCATTCTTCCTTGATATAGGAATAAAAATAATTGTATTGCTCTTCAACCATCCGTGCAACAATATATAAATAAAATAAAACAAAACAAAATAAAAAAAAAAAGTCACTGAAATATTTCTTCATTCAGGTACAACGAGACCTTTTGATTATTTATCATTTTGTAAAGCCACACTAGCCAATGTTCTGTCTTTGGATTGTTTTAGACAACAGGTCTGATTCTAGCCAACTTGGTCCAACAATATGTCATTAGCAAAATATCAAAGCGGCATTACGGTTTCATATGACCTTTAGAAATGTGCCTCTGGCAGCGATGCATTTCTGGATACAAAACGAAAATTTAAAATGCATCCTACCAAACAGTACAAATTTCAAGCTAGTCTGCAAGGGCTCCGCCAAAGCCCATCAAACTGAAAAGCATATAATAGAGCATTAACCATGGAAGAGCACTGATTTAATAAGATGTGTTATATCAGGTCAACGGTAATACAAAAAGTTTAAATGTTATCTGACAAGGAATCTTATAGTATTCAATTATTTAATGCTTCATATACAAATATGCCCGAATAAATGAGGTATGGCCGCACGACTACTTAAACGAACAGCCATCATCCGAATGTTCTTATTATGTTTAAAGTCCAAGCAAAAGCAGAACAAGTATAGGTCTGTTGTGCCTTAGAGTCAAAGCATGAATGAAATCTTAACTCATGGAGTAAAGTGCACAGTCTATGCATTTTCATATGCGCCCATCTTTAATCTATGCTCCAGTTCATTCTGTGCAGCAAACATCTGCATGGTCTTCTCTGTAATGATAAATCACTATAGTATTAATAACTGAATCTTTAAAGTCCTCTGCTGTACCCAGCAGCCCTAAAGTAGCCCATCACAGGGTTAATGAAAGTTATACTAAATTATCTTTATATTCGGGATATGTTGTGTAACCTCTTTTCACTGGACCAAAACACTGACAGATAATTCATGTGCATGTATCAGTTCCTCCTGTGCAATCTCTGGTAGAGGCCTCAAGCCACCTTCGTCTTTCTGCCATCATTCTGCCTCTCTTTTTACTCTATTTTCACTCCTCTATCTTTTTCCTGGCTCCTGTTCTCACCAACCCTTCCCCAAGTTTGCCCAATTCCCCCTCGGTTCAGCGGCAGGGCACTGGGTCACGGCACTGGCTTGATTTTCACACTGTTCCCTCTACTGAACGCCACATCAAGTTAATCAGGGTTAACAACTGCGGTGGTGCCTTGCTGAGCAGGGCTCCCATCGGCTTAGCGTGGCCTGGCTCTGGTGATGCAGATGGGCAAGTAATCTCTGTTCGGGAAGCAGAGGGGACGGGTGAGGGTGGAGGTATATTGTGGTTAGCTAGGCTGTTTGTGGGATAGTAGTGGACAGAACACAGCTAAAACGGCAACACCAAACTGAGGAGTTTGAATGAAAAAGTGGCTAGATGGAAATTTAAGATATACTGATACTTTCTCGGGAAAAGGCTTGAGAAACAATAATGAAAATAAACTTGAAAAGATGGAAACCCTGGTTTTCATGAAATACCTTAAACTAGATTTGTAAACTTAAATGGCAACAAATGAACAAAAGTCATACTATAAAGCAATGATATATTTATTACGTCACACTTTCCCACTAATTTTTGGCTTTATACACCATTGTTCGGCTCAACAAATAAACCCATTTATATGCCTCTGGAGCAGGGCTGTCTACAGAACATACCTGAGATAAATTTTTATGGGAGGGATTATGGACTCAAAGAGATGAGTTGGAGAAATGGAAATAAGTTTTTTAAAAGCGCTGTAATGACAAGCAGAAATTGGTATTCTATTCATAGAGTTTGACAACTAATTAAACCGTTTGAAAAGGTGTACAAAGTGACAAGTATCCTTAATCCCTCATGTGCTGCTCTCATCTCGTCGACCACACAGGTCAAGGCTTGAAACAGAACTAGTGCGATGTCAGAAGTCCAAAGACCATCAGAATCACAAATCCAGAGTAAGTGTATGGTGTTTTAAGATCAAAGAGACGGAGAGGAACATTGTTAAACGAAAATTTCCAGCGCTGAAGATGGCTGAAGCGTGACCCATTTAGCAAAACACAGCTCTCTGCACAATAGCAGCTGGCTAGCTTGCACAACACAGCCTAGGGTGCCCCGGCTATAGGCAACGCAGACTTAATTATTCATTCAGTCAGAAGAAGCATTACACAACCCTGCTCTCCCGATAGAACCAATGACGAAGAAGTAAAAAAAAAAAAAAAAAAAAAAATCATCTGCATGTCACACAGCCCTGGGTGACAGAAATGGAGCTCAATTTTCTTTAGGAGTTCTATTTCCTGCAGATACCAAACAAAAATTACACTTTTCATATGACCTTTAAAACCAAAGAAACTGGGCTAAAGTCTAACTTTGGCATGACAATATCTTACATTTTATCCTCTGTTATAGCAGACTTTCTGTCGAAGTGCATCCCTTTTTTCTTCCCCATTATATGACAACTCGAGCACTCTGCTTCACCCATTTTTTTTTTTTTCCATATCTGCCCTGCATTCGAGATGTCGCACCTCTTTGGAGTGACACATGTATTATTAACATGGGATTTGAGTGCGATCCATGCAGGGACACTCACAGACTATCACAGGTTTCTGTTGGTGCCATCATTTTGATTTAACTGTGGCTAGGGCAATTTTTGCACAAACATTAAGAATCTGTGACACCAGTGCATATCTAAATATTTCATAGGTTAGCAGCTCAAAAGCTCAGAAGTTCAGGCTTGAGAGCACTTCTAACCATTTATTACTCATCTCAATTCGCTTCATGAAAGTCTTATAATGATCAAACTGAAGGTCTTATTCTTGAACTGCTAAGTTGTCCCACGAACAGGGACAGGGTCTAGTAAAGTGCACGTGAAAAGGGCAAGAAAACGGAAATGTGTGGGGAAAAGCGTCGCTGATGCCGCAGCGTCGCTCTGTCCACACTCCCGAGTGTAAAATATGTATGTTAGGCTAAGCTGCGAAGTCCCACAAGCCCCAGTGTCGCAGTGCATCATCCAGATTCATCCTTACTCCATCTAAGCCCTGTTTGCGAGGGTCATTCAGTGATCAAGTCTGGGGAATGAGATAGAGGGTATAAAAAAAAACCAAAACAAAACATAACATCCAAGTCCCACTGAACTCCACCTGCCCTCGTTGCCCCCTCCAGATGAGGAAAAACGCGGTTCACCAAAAGTTCACGTGTCCATTATCATCGCCGAATTTGCCTGTATTTGCCTCGTAACCTATCCCTGTCATTGTGGGGGAGGGAGGAGCGAGCTTACCAAACTTACCCTGACAGCTACTGTTAATATGACACACGACGTGTTCTGCACTTCTGACCCTGATATGCAGGGTCACTGCTCGGTCAGACTGCCGCTGCAGGCCTAGTGTGTTTGGGGTTAGTATGTGTGTGATGGATCGGTGGGGGTGGGTGTTTAATTCAAAAAAAAAAAAAAAATCAAAACCCCAAAATATCTCTGTTACTTGCCCTGTGTCGTAACATTTCTGAGCCTGCCCCGCCCGACATCAAAACGGGTTCAACTAGAGTTCATGGTGGAGGCCCCGCCCCCTCGCCACCACGTCAGCCGGGGGACGATGTGTCGTCAGGAGGAGGAAAAACCTCGGCTACGCTCTGACTTCAGGTTCGGTCCGCGAGGTCACAGCGACCCCCAGTGGGGCCAGGGCCACTTGTTGTGACCTGTGGCTTCAGAAAAGTGCTACTTTCTTTCATTAAGTAAATTTTAGTCTGTACTGTATCAGCAAATAAAGCCTGTAGCCTGGTTATTTTACTGAATTTCTTGTTCTTGGTTTATTTGTCATTTTTTTTCTATTTATGAATGATTATATTTCCACTTAAATTATTACCTAAGATGTTGGCTTAAAAAAATTATTTCACATGAAATAGATTTCTATTTTGAAATACGAATGTAAAAAATACTTCTAAAATTTCATTTTACACGGTGCAAAACATGTTATTTTACATGGAACAAATTTGACTAATTTTTTATACTTGTTTAATAAACCAACTTTATTCTGTTACAAGCTGACAATATTGTGATAGAGGAATTTTTTTCTCATGCATGTTTTTAATTATTTTTTTTATACAGTAAATATTAAGGTTTTAGAGTTTTTCATTAAAAGTTCGAAAATGCTCATTTAATTTTTAGACTATATTTTTTATTTTCAATTAATTTCCATCACATTTATATATTTTATTTAAATACGGCACGTTTTAAATTTGTAAGGAAAAATTATCTGTAGTGGTCTAGTCTACTCGACTGTACATTAAATGTTGTGGTAAATACAAGGTTATGCATGAAGGAAATACATTTTCAGTAACAGATTCTTGAGTTTGATTACTTTGTAAGACATGACTGTTATTCCAACTTTGGTTCGCTGTATTTCATTATAAAATTAAAATGAAAATTTCTTTTAATTATATTTGATAAAAGCAGTTATCACCAATTTGTTCCACATTGTAGAGACTTAGAATTTTCTTCAAAAACAGAAAAAAAAAATACTATGGTAAATTATGAGTGCAGATTTACACAAGCTCTGAACTGACAATATTCATTATATGACATTTATGTTTATTTATTTTTTTTTTTCAGGGATCCTTGAAAATTAAATAATCAAATAATGAATTATGCTTATTTGGAAATAAATCAGAGGAACCTTACTGGCAAAATAAAAGTTTTTAGATGTCTGTCACAGGCAAACCTCTTGTTATTTATTACTTTTCTAAAAAGAACTATTTCAACTATTTAGAACATTTATTTGTCACCATCAAAAAATATCTAAAATAATACAGTAATTAACACAATACGTTTTAATGAGGTATATTTTCTTTAACCATTTTATAAAATAATGTTTTACATTTATCATAACCCCCCCCAAAAAAAGGTAATAGAAATTGGGAGGGATGGGGGTAGAGGGGTTCAACCAAAAGTTTACACAAGTACCCCCTCAAAACTCGTAACTATGAGCCACATTCAATCAGAGGTTAAAGGAAAATATAACTTACCAAAACAAAAAGCAATTTAATTATTTTAAATGTGTATGTTTTTGAATTACAAGTATTATTTTTTATCTATTCATTATTATCATTAATTTTATTATTGTTGTATTGTTACTCTGTCCTAGTAATTAGAATAACCAAACGCAGGCCAGTGAAGTACAGAGAAATTTTTTATCTTTTTGTAAAGAGACAAGGAATAAAAAAAAAAAAAAAAAGTGAATGTACATGTTAGGTGCCCACAAAAGATCTAATAAATAAATACATAATAAATAAAGAAATAAATACTCTCAGTTTATAACATGTTTTGTGTTTGTGAATATAAAACCTGAATAATTATCAAGTCGTGAAAAAAAAAACAAAAAACAAAAACATCTATAGTAACTTTGGAAATTTTTTTTTTTTCAACTTATAGATGCATTTGATTTCTGTACAAAAACCTATAACAACTACGAGACTATTTTTGTGGAAAAAGGTTGCCGATTTTCCCTAAATGTGCTTTTTGAAGTAGTGAAGTGGAATCTTGTGGCTGACGCTGATCACACACCAACAGATCAGACTCATCAGTAACGGGGAACACGTACGTTGAAACACTGACTAAGAGCACCCACCAGTGTCTGAAAACATACACAACATCACCATCAAAAGGTCACAAATTTGTTTCGCTTGGCTTTTCAAAAGAGAAAACAATTTGTGTCAATTAACATCTTTTACACCAGGTAGATTTAAAAATTTATTAGCCACGTTCAGTTAAGTTTTGGGAGATAACGGTAGGGGGTTTTTTGTTTGTTTTCTTAAGGCAGATTCCAATTTTTGAAGAATTAATTTACTGCTAGATGATACTGATCCAATGTGTGAAATCTCCTAAAGTCACCATTTTCAAACCAAAAAGAAATGTATTACTGTTGGGTTGTTAACACCTTTGAAACAGAAATTTCATCAGCGTGTCAGTTACAGTTAAAACCCACAATAACTAATTTCTTGTGAGTTAGTGTTAGGACTTCTTTGGTTTCAATGAAGATCTTCAAATGAATAAATACACCGATCAACCACGAGATTAAAACCCATCAACTGGTTTTAATGTTGTGGCTGATCGGTGTAAAACTTGCAAAGAACATCAAACAGAGGATTTTTGTAAATATTTAGGTGTGTTCAAGGAGAAATCTAAATCATATCAGGCTTAGATGAAATGCGTGTGAACAAAAAAGCTGATAGGTGATATTTCATCGAGTTTGAAATTCTTCCGATGCATCCGAAAAGATGAAGTCTGGTCACACCTCTGAATATTTCACTTCAGAGGAAAACAAACCCTGACTTTTTGCCTACCAAAGAAACTCTTTAAAGATAAAGACATTGCTTTTGGGAATTTATCCAAGCCAGTTCTGTTCAGAGAGCAGGGAGAACATTTTCGAATGCCTGTTTTTGCAGAGGACGTGGTAATAAGTATGAGGGCTAAACAGTCAATTAATTCTCTTGCAGCACAAGGTCAGAAGTCAACTAAATCCACATCCATTTGTTATGTTAATTAATATAAAAGTAATTCAACAGTTAGGCAGAATGTGTGATGCACCTAGTTGGTACCGCAGAACACAAAAAAGATGGAAACAATTCTCAGCCGAAGTTTTTGCACATGCAGCGCCATCAGGATTCTATATTTCCATGGGAAATATACATATACCCCAAAACAGTATTTTCATCTGCCTCTGCACACAAAAGCTGACAAGTCCAAGCTTTAGGGGAGCACTGTGGAGGCGGCGAGGCGTGTGCTGTTGGGCGTGTGCAGAGAAAGAAGAAAATACAGGATCAGATGCAGGAAAACGGCATATAATACTCATATTTACTTTCTGTACCACATTCCAAAAGCTAAGAAAGTAGGTAAACCATATTTTACATTCATGGAAAAAAAAAAGGAAAGAAAAATAAAACAATTGTCTCGTGTAAATGTGGTACAGGTCTGTGAGCACTGCATGCATTATATTTGCAAATAGCTACCTTGCATATCCACTTTTCATGTTGGATTAATCACAGCTGTCTAGGCTGTCTGCTCGCTCCTCAGCAGCAGGCTCAACCAGACGGTCATATGAGAAAGCCAGCATCACCTGCATTAAAAATATTAGATCAGTATTAATACAAAATGTGATAAGCTGCTCAATAATAAAGCTCCGAGAGACAAGGGAAATGAATGGTGGATTCTCCTCTGTAAATTCTACCGTTGTCTACATGCTGTTCCTTCGAAAATTTCCGCTATTTGAATAATAAAGGGTTTCTTCTCCTCCTCTTGGATTTCAAGGTTTCAACAAGGACAGCAAAAAGAAGAGGGGCTACCGTGAAACTAGAGAAAGATATATAAAAATGAATGATTAAAAAAAAAATCAAATCATGATTTTTGCATGATTATTGGTCCGTCATCATCAGTCAGTTGTGAGACTCACAGCCTCTTTTTCTGTTTAATACATTGCGAGACAAAGCTACAATGTATTTAAGAGAAAAGGTAGAAAAATAAGACAAAGCCCCTTTCTATACTCAACTGCTATGGGAATCCTGAAAAGTGATTTGTAGAAGCTAATCCCTCTCAAAGTTGAAAATTTTTTGAACTTGTTGATGTTCGCCGCTGTGAGCACTGAAATCCTGCTCCAGAACTCTGGGCGATGTACAACAACAAGACATTTAAAATGAGAATAATGAGAGAAAGAAAACACAGGGCTGTGAGGAGAGGTTCCTGGTGGAAGCAGTTTGGAAGTTTGGAAGAAAGAACTGTAAGGTGGACTTCCTTTCACTGTTTTTTTTTGTTTGTTTATTTTTTTTTTAAAGTACAAACTGATTCCTTCTCCCATAAACACACCAAGGTTTTGTTTTCGTGTTTCTCAGTGATAGTGGAAACATTTAGGTATTGGGCTGTGGTCTGCCCACGCTTCATTACAAGCTTTACAGCATTTTGTCATGCCTGTTTATTCCCTAATCTGAGAGGAGCTGCTGGCTAAAAGATGTCAACTCCCATTCCTTGTTTCTAACTTTAAACCCTTTCTGTGGTTTGTTTGTTTCTTATTTGTTCCAGTTAGGTTCTCATTATAATTTCTTGCTTGGAAAAGGAATGAGATGCACATTTGCACAAATTATGGGGTCTGATTTTAAACATTACAGGTGCTGTGTCTTGGACACACAGGCACTGAGGGCAAGTCAAAGAGTACTTGCTATTTGTATTCATATGAGACTGTGGCAAAAGAGTTGGGGAAAGCATGTTGCCAGTCACACCACTCATACCTACTAGAGAGAGGAATTTATGGAAACTAACGATCCTTTGTATATTGAATTTCCATCTGTGGAGGTTTTCAGAGTTGTGAGGAATCCAGTGATCCACAAAATGTACCATATAAGTAAATCTGAAGAATAGAGAATTGTGTAAAATTGAAGTAACAACAAAAATACGTCACAATTATTTTCAGATGTTTTTCTTTTTTTTTGTTTCATTCAAGTGGTTGATGTAGCTTAGAGTGGATTGAAATTTTAGGATATTGGCAGAGTTTATGTGCTTTTTTTTCATACACTTAGTTTGATGATTATAAACATTTTTCACCATTTTTTCACGTAGAAAAAATGGTAAATTTCTCAGTGCATCAGTGTTAACGAAAGAATATTGTCTGAAGCTAGAAAGGTTTTCTGATTAGGATCAGCAAATATGTGACAAATTAAAAAAAACAAACCTAAGAATCCAAATTTTCATTTGATTGCAGCTATAGAAACTTGATAATTCTTCATACTCAATGCTACAGATACATGTTGGTCGGAACTCAAACAACGTAGCTCGATACCCAGACCTGGGTAATAAAGTTCCATTCATTTAGATTTGGTTGAATTAACAATGATGTCACAACTGCCAAAATTGTGGACACATAACCTGGAAATAAATGTTCTAGCCCTCACATAATTATATAAACTGTAAAATCCCCAAAACAGCTATAATTCCATCACAAACCAAGGTCCTTCTATTTCACTTAATCACACACGTTGACTGGGACTCAGACACGCATTCTGTGTCTTTCTGTTTTTGCTCCCTCAACCTCAGTTCCTCTCACTTACCGTTAGCATTGCCAAAAGTGCCATCATCACCCCCATCATGATATACATGTTCTCGGTAAGGCCACCAGCCCACAGAGGGCCCAGGATGGTAGCCAGACCTCCCACTGAGCGACGCACTCCCTGACTGAAACCTGCAATACCACAAGACACAAATACACAAGAGCTCAACCAAAGACTAAGTATAGTAAGGAAACACACGCGTCCAAAAAAAAGACACAGGACTTTTTATTGTTATGTCTTGAAAATGTGAAGTGCATTTCAGTGACACCAGATTCCCACAGCTATAAAACAGATCGATAAATAAATAAAGAAATCAAATACCATTCAAGAGCAATACTTTCCTTCAGCCACAAGATGATGCTGTTTCTCACCTTGTGTTCTCTCAGCAGTGACTTTGGAGAAGAGGGAGACCTGGGCCACGGCTACAAAAGGTAAACCCAAGACCTGCAGAAAGACCCCAATGATGAACTCAGTCAGCTGCCAGGGAAAACCACCTATTGGAAAACACAGAGTATAAAGGGAGAGGAAACACTAAAAATGTTAGTATGATAGTGAGTACGATGCTTCCATGTTCTACTGCGGTGATCAAACAAATCCCTTTATCCATTAGCTTGCTATTCAAATATTTAGAATCTACTGTAAATTATGAAATGTTCATATAACTCTGTATATATGCTTCAGGGAAAGTCAGAAGTCACATGAGCCAACATCAGCAAATAACACAAATTCAGCAATTAAACTGAGACCTGCAGCTTTATTTCCTGCTAGTAAAGATCTGCGTGTTCAATAAAAGTGGCAAGAACTTAAATGCATGGCTGTCGGACCTAGTGGGTTTGCCAGGAAGATGAGGCACCAGACACCAGAGATGTTGCAGATGGTCAAACCGATGACCAAGACCACTCGTTCAGCAACGCGCCGGCTCAGCCAGCGCACAAAGAGGAAGCCCGCGATCACCTCCACTCCACAGAGACAGTACATCACACTGTTCTCCAGCTCCCCATAGCTGAAGTACTTCTGAGTCAGTGGAGTCACCATGGTCTGAGGACGGAATGGTGAACAGATACTTTTTGTCTCACAGTCTCACATTTGCCATAAAAATATCTTACTCTTGGTTACAAATGCTTCAAGAGAGCTCTGCGCTAGATTCAAAAAGTGAAACCTGATCAAGGAAATATAAAGGGACCATATATGATATTTATGTGCGTGTCTTTATTGCACCTCCAGTGCTGTTTGATTGAAGAGCGTGATGAACTGAGCAGCCAGCAGCACAATTACCTCCTCTCTCAAGAACTCTAGAGAGACAAAGAGAAAGTAGGAGATGGACAAAGGAGAAGAAAGACAAATGAGTCAGGGACCAACTGCAAGGTCAGAGCAGAGAGAAAGAGAAAAAAACTTCTACTACTAGACTTTTATACTGTACAGAAATAGAAATACACCGGAATAGAAACCATTAGCTCAATGGCGTTGTAGAAATATACACCTAGAACTGATGAGCTTATATTCAAAAATGGTTTTATTGCCAGCAAGTGGTAAATTATACATGGTTTTTAGGGAAGGAGCTAAAGCTTATAGACAAACTGGGTTGATCCTGTAAGAGAAAAAAAATTATATATTCATCTAATTAAAGTTCTGTAAACATGCAGGATGCCAAAGCGAAACCACAACCACAGAATCTCACACAGACCCTGCCAACAGTCACCCACCTCGGGATATGCTGAAATTCTTAAAGGGGCTGGAGGACTGAAAGGTCTCTGATGGCAGTGGAGAGGGATGAGGGGAGATATGATTCAGCGCGGCATTGGAGGCAGCAGAGATGTTGTTTCTCGAGGGGTTGAGTGTCACCACTGAGCCGTAAGACCCCACCAGCTCCTGGGACCTCATTAGTGGCTTTCCTTCGTCATTGTCCTCCTCTTCGTCTTCGGTAAACCCGTGCTGGTTCACCTCTTCCCCGTTCTTGCTTGTTGAATTCTCCTGTGCTCTTTTTCTCTCAAGAGGCGGTAAGTCCCAGTACATGAAGACCACTGCCAGTTGAAGGAGAATCCACAGCAAGCACATGAACAACTGTAGAGGGGATGAGGAAGAGCGTTACAGCTTTTCTTCAGCAAGACAAAACTGAGTCACAAATGGTGAAACTACAGTATTTTATGTCCTTACCCCGGGTGCAGTGTATTTATTGACTACAAGAGGACCCAGGTGGAAATCGCACAACCTCAGGAAGATGTTAAATGCTGGACCTGCATTAGTCACAAAGTTAAAACGCGCATTTTAACTATATGTCGAACCTTGGTGAATCATTCTACATAATCTGAGTAAGGAGCAAAGAAACATCTCTATAGCAACTGCAATTATACAGGCTATTTGTGTGATTCATCATGTGGAATCGCCCATGCCCTTTCATTAAACATTTGTGCTATGAACACAAAGGCTAGAGGCCTGGTAATCTCTGCCCACACAAATCTGAAAAGCCCCAGGAACCTTATATCAGCCATGTAAACCATACAAATTTCAAATCATTACAATTCATAAAAATTAAACTAAAATGATAAGCAGGCAGCCCTTGATATTTGCCACCAGGGAGCCGGGGAGCACTGACCAATCAGAAGGCCAGCTTGTCTACACGCCATAACAGCAGCAAATACTGTGGCACGGTCCTCTGGAGCAGTGCTTCTGGTCAGGAAGCCGAAGATAGATGAGCCAGCACCTGTGCCAATACCTGAAGAAAAGACATATTTCATCAGACAATAAAAGCACAGCGACACTGAGAATGAAACCTGGAGCTGTGTGTCCTGGTTAGAAAGGATGTACATCATCCTTATGTCATGTATACTATCTTATCATTTTCTTAAAATACAAAAGACCAGAGTTTAAATGATTTATTAACATGGGTCAAAGTTGAGTTATCGATGACAAAATCAAATAGTGTATCCTTGACCCAGGCATTTTACGGCTACTGAAGATGTTCGGTGGTTCAGTAGGTATCGTTTTGCTTTGAAAAGCAGTTACAATTAAAAGATATCAAGTAGAAAAAACTAAACAAGCTATGATATTTGTTATGAAATGAAGTCTATGCATCCAGTCTACAAAATGGATTACCATTCCCAGTGTTACTTTGTACAGACTCACCAGCTACCAATCTGCTTGATAGTAAAAGCCACTTGGAGTAGCCCATGAAGTACATGAAATTACCTGGAGAGTAAAAAGGAGTATAAAAATAAGGTTAATGGTCACATGCATAATTTTCCAAACAGTTCATTTTAAATAGAGTTTATTTACGAAACCTAGGTTAGAACTCCGAAGGCAACACCACTAGGCTGAATCGAGTTATACCTCTGACTGTTGATTTAATCAAGAAAACACAAGTGGAGGAGAAGAGCTAACTCACCAACTATCTCAAAAAGGTTGGCAAACAAGATAATCTTCTTTGTGGTTCGCGTTCTGTCGGACCAGTGGCCGAACAGGGGTCCTGACAGGAGGCCGCTTAAGCTGAATGCTGACAGGGCCAGACCCAGGAAGTAAGGTGCTGCATCTAAAGTCTGCAGGTACCTCCATATTGTGGGCAATATCACAGCTGGGGAGACAGAGGGAATTAGTTTCAAGTTTATTCCTGAAGTACACTTTCTTCCACTTTCTTTTTCAATAACTGCTTGGAAAACAGCTGGATGTCGGAGTCAAACAAAATCACATGTATTAGCTAAATGCTTAGGATGTGAACACTGTCCATCTGTTGAATGTACACTGGTGTACAAGTCAGATTATGATTGGGATTCATTTTCGGGGTCCTCTTGTTTTATGGAGCCGAGCAGACCCCTTCGGAAATACATCAACCCTTCTGTAGCATGAACACCTAGAGTCCATGATCATGGCATCTCACCTTACTGCAAATGCTGTGAGTCCCTTGAGCACTTTAGTGACAGCCTGAGTTCTAGTGACACTTATATTAAAGTATCATAAGTAATAAAAAGTCTGATTCTTGTATTGAATAAAGGATTAAACAATGTTGGCAGTGTGGGGGAAGCTTTGAAATGGCTAGACAATATCACAAAACATTATGACATCAATTCATGACAAAACCAAATACGTTCATTTTTACCCACCATGAAGGTTTCTTATGTATGTTTGACTTGCACTTCCCTTTGAACGCTGCCTTGAATGAAGATGAGGGCGGAACGAGTCATTAGATGATGCCTGTCTGAAATGTTTTCCACTTAAGTGCTAGTGCCACCAAAAGGGCCGCCTGAAAAAAGTGCAAAGTTTATCTCTGGCTGCAGTGGCAGCTCTCTCTCCCTGCGACTGCTTGCAGACTTACTATCACATAGACAAAACATAGCGCTGAACCAATACAAGCCAAATCAAATTTCTGGGTCAGAAGACACGAAATAAAGCGTGGTCTCAGAAAACTCCGGAGATAAATTAAACTGCTCAGATTTGATTGTCATCTCCGGGAAAGCCATGATTGCATCGCCCTAAAAGGGACATCTGTATGTGGGAGTGGTACGACTACTTGTCATGCGCGTGGACTCATGGTGAATCATTCTTTGTCACATGTTTTAGGACATTACATCTACACCGAGGGACCAGAAAATTACAGAAACCCCTGCACACTGTTATGCAATCAAATAAAACGGTTCTGTAACAGATACTATCTCTCTGAATCTTATCAACAGTGTATGGGAGGTGCTGACTCTAACTCATTAGAAGTTTTTAAGGGGTGTTAGTGGTGCTGTTCTGTGGGATTGTAGTATATTGTCAGGTGTTTCGAGTATATGTGCTCCTCTGTAAGTGCATAGGAATGTGGAACACCTTTCAAAATAAAGCCTCAAAAATGTTCAATGGAATCAGGTCAAACACACAATAAATAAACTTGTAGTCTTAACAAGAAACTACGAATTTTACCTGCTGGCAGCAATAGTGCAGGATTATTTTATTTTATTTACATATTGCAAACCAAACTGTAATTATTGCTCAAGTGGCATTTGTTTAATGGCCTAAATATTTTGCTGATCAAACTTTAAGTTAAATATTAACCCTTCTAGACCACGAATCAGTCGAGAAGTCCAGGGTCACATCAATGAGATTGTTTTTGGGTCTTTTTGGTTTTAAAAATCTGAGTAAGAATTTCTGGCCCACGAATTACACAGGCTGTCTTTGTCGGCCAAGTCTGATACCTATATTAAATAAAGGAGTAAACAATGTCGGCAGTGTGGGGGAAGCTTTGAAATGACTAGACAGTGATGTGGGCAGATAAAATTAACAACCAATAAAATGAAACAGGTAAATTCGTTTATGTAGCAGAGAGGAATTTTGACTCACTTCTGTCCTTAGTGTACCTCTTAAGAACTCCTTACCCAGAGTGGCTCACATTTCTGTTCAAAGCATTTCTTTTCAGAGGTAGAAATACCAAATAATAAGAGGCTGCTCTTACACCGAGTAACTTGTCAGACTAAAAAGGTACAGTACTGTGTCCCGTTATCCTAGAGTGGGACAGTGAACGGCCAAGTTCACTCTTCATGGCAAAAACCCTATATTCATAATAATAATTAAAAAAAAATCTGATTTCCTTCATCTACGGTAACAGCTTGAAATATGTAATGAAATGTGTCGAGGTTGTTGTCACGCCAATTGTGACTTTTAGGAGCCACTGTAACAAGCCAAAAACGGAGCCTACCATACTCCACACCGCTGAGGAGGAAGATGAGCCCGATAGTGAAGAATGTCAGCTTCTTTTTCCGGCGATTATCCATCGTATTTTTGGCTGCTATGACCTTCCTGTGCTTCGACCGGCCGCGTTCATTCTTCTCCAAGATACATTTTCATTCTAGTCTCCTCGCAAAACACCGCATCTGACAATAATCCCGGGTGCGCTGCTTCCAATTAGAGCCGACGGACGGCCAGGACATGTCACCGGGCCCGTCAGCGCCCAGTTGGGAAAGGAAAGTGCTTAGAGGGGGAATGCATGCGGTCCTGCTCGTCCCGGAGGTGGCATTGCAGGGGCGCAGGTTTTAGGTTCTGGAGGCGCTGCAGGACTCGCTGGGCAGGTTTAAGAAACTTTAAGTACCAGCCCCGACCTGCAAACGCTGCACGCAAGAGTGGGCCCGACGTGCTCCTGCGCAGTTTAATTCGACGTACATCACTTCCGGTGGGTTATATATATCTATATCTATATCTATATCTATATCTATCTATCTATATGTATATATAAATATATCTATATCTATCTATCTATCTATATATCTATCTATATCTATCTATCTATTTATCTATCTATATCTATCTATCTATATATCTATCTATATTTATCTATATATAGATATAGATAAATATATAGATAGATAGATATAGATAGATATATACATATATACAAATATATAAACGCACACACACACACACACACACACACCTTCACCTTGCCCCCCCCCCCCCCCACCACCGCGGCCCATAGATTTCGCACACATTTGTCATGTTCATTTATGCGCTCAAAGTTGTTGCTATCCAATAATATAAATAAGAAGAAGAAGAAGAAGAAGAAAAGGTTGTCGGTGTTAAAACATCCTAATTTGATTTCCATGGTGAAGTTAACGCAAATCTTGAGCATGCTTATAAACTGCAGCGCATTCCCCTGAAAAACATCGTTATCTAAGGCACAAATGCAAGAAAATCCTGTAGTAATATGTACCTTAGGAGATTAAACAAACTTGCCCCATCGTGGCCCATCTAATGTGCAGACTGTGTCATTGTTTTTCCTCAGTTTGAATTTGATTTAGGTATAGAACATCTGCCACTAGTTATGAAATGGGTGTGCTTTGAAGTACATGTTAAACCATTTACCAGGTGGACGTGGGAGCAAAAAGCCCACTTTATCTGCTGCTCATTATGTATCAGAGCTACAAACACTAATCAGTCTGGGACCCATGATGGTGAAAAAGCTGTTTCTGAGGCTTTTCCACCCTGACGAGAATACTTTGGTGAAAAAGGCTGATTAACTTTAACTGTGTGGCCCTAAAAATTCTTTTACATTTTAAGTCATCGAACATTAGCACAAAGTCTGCTACAGAATCTTCAGCTGCCGTACTAAAGTATTGCTGGGGGCTTTCAAAAAAACAATATACCATTCAAACCCAATATTTGCAATGGAGTTTCTGATAAACTGTATATATATTTCCATAATAGCCTGGTAGAGTGCGCGTAGAATTTCTCTCTTAGACTTTATACATTAGTTCTTCTTTTCCCTGATGCTACAAAGATTTTTCTAAAGCATCACTAAATTCAAATGTGTTTAAGGCTTTCCAGGCACATATCAGGAGCCTGTGCGTCATGTGTTCATCCCCATCCTGTGACATGCATTACCACTGACACTGATAAGCCTGTATTGCGAACAAAAGCTGCCTCTTCACCCTTAATTCAATTCTCTGTCTCCTGAGCAACCACATTTTAGTTTGCTGCCATCCAAGCAAATATGGAAGAGTTGCCAGTTGCATCCTGGATAAAAAAGTTCAATCTGTGAGCTGGGAGCAAAATAATTCAATTTCCTAACATAATGTCAGAGTGTCAAGTCAAGATCTCAGGTTAAAATATTTTCGGTACGCAGAGGCTGCTTGGTCTTGGAAATGCTCATGAATGCAAAGCATTAAAAAAAAAATTAGATTTTTAAAAAAAGAAGCACTTAAGGTCAAACAAGATAACAGCTACTCACTTTAACTTTTGACATGAACTGGTGGAGAACAGTCCTCTCAGTGAAAACAAAGTTCAAGCAGCAGCCTGAATTTAATGTTCCTATTCCTCCGGACCAGTCATCCTTACTGTGAACACTATTCATTGGACTGTAATTAGTATCTGTAGTCCCTCAGATGGGATTTTGAATATAATTTATAAAAGCTGTGTTTACAGTGTAAATCCTTCTGTGGTGGAGTGAGGGCTCACATAAATGAACACTAAGAACTAACTTAAAATCAACAACTGCTAATTTCGTTGGACTGGCTCTACTCTGTATAGTGACGAGAAACTGAATTACTAACTAAAAAGTATGTGATTTTTTTTTTTACATGTAGCACTGTAAAAGAACTATCTTCTATCTTAGCATATCAGTACTTCAGGACTTAATAAATGTTCATAATAAATATCAAGTTGACATATAATTTATATTCATTATCTTTTCCAAAGACCACTGCCCTGTGAGCTACATGGCCCAGTTAGCACCAGCTTGTTTATGAACCCTTCTCCCACCCTCCTCATTCCAACATATTACAAATTAACTCCCCTTTCTTGCTGATAAAAAGTCAAATAAAACCTAACTGAACAAGTTTAAGAGCACTTACAAAGGCTGCTGAGGTATATAGTTAGGAGAAAAGATAAAGAAATAAATATGCCAACACAAAAATAATTTAAGTTTGATCCAATGTGCCTAACCGTCAAAGAATCATTTCATATAAAAGAAATCTTTATTTACAGTTTGCAAGCAGATGGAGGTTGCAGTACTTTTTAAATTTCAGAGTCTTTAGTCCGTAGTCCACCTCTTTGGAGGAAACATTTTGTAACTAAAAGAATAAAAAACAACATATGTTTTCTACAGCCTCCATGTGCTCTTTCTGAGAGCTGCTCTTGGACATGGCCATGTGCTCCAGACTTGGAAACATAAATGCTTTCAGATTGCAGCTCAGTGCGACTTTAAGGTTGACTGTGGCAGTGGAAGAACTGGGGTGGGTGGGTGAGTGGAGTTGGATTTTAGAAGGCAAGTTTCTTCATGAGGAGGTAAACCCTGGAGTCCACTTCAAAGCCGTGAAGGTTGTTGGCATCTCCCTGAAGCCTCATTAGAAGGCCGCCATAAGATACATAGGCAGAGCTGAAAGGAGCATGTCCATTGATTAAAGCTTATAGATGACAGATTACAATATTTTTCAAATATGATTTCCAACTGCTATGTCATTATCTCATAAGGTTTAATGCATGTACAGTCCCTTTTAAATGCAATGACTACACTAAATAATGAGGTAATAATGGTAATTTACTTAAAAACCATCTAGTGTGCTTCCTGAAGTTAAATATAAAATATCTCATTGACCTCATGAACTTTAGTGCTTTGTGTTTAAAAATGGAGACTGTTATATAAAATCACTCACAGGCGTGTGGCCGCTTCTGTTGAAGTCTCATCGCCTTCAATCTTGTAAACCTTCCCATACATGACATAATCAAACTGGTCCGCTCTGGAAATTTAAACAAAGTGAAACGAGAGCTGAAATCTAAACTAGCATGAAAAATATTTCATATCACAGCATGTGCTGGTAATATTACATGCATCAATATATAAAGTGCAAATGTCATACCTAGACGGCCGGTCATCCTGAGGATTATACTCTCCATCATCTGGTGTCCCATCTTCATATAACGTACTGGCAATAACCAGTCTGAACTTGTCACCTTAATGAAATGGATACATATTGCCACACTGGTTTTTGTAATATCACTGTGCACTTGGACACCTTTGGTTAGTGATGAGTTTTGATGCACGGGTCTTAGTGCCCTTCTTTTAAGGTTCACTCACATCTACAGTTCATTTGATTTCCTTTGGTTGAAAGAAGAGAGGAATACTATAGAGCTCACTACAATGTTTGCCAGAGTTTGCAAACAGAAGTCAAATGTTAAGGGAGCCAGTGAGTATACCCAAACATTTATGCAGCCACTTTGCCTAAAAGCAGAATGAGGGATTTACTTTTAAAATGTCAATATTTATATGCATGAAATATGAAAAATAGCTGAATGGGCGATTTGCTCTGGTCATACTTTATACATGTTAGAATTACATTATTATTAAGTTATCAAAAAAATCAACCATTTAATGACTTCCAGTCTTTAAATTAAGGACAAAAAGTTGCTTTCTTACCAAGATCAACAGGATAGATCTGAATGTTCACATCCAAGACAAGGTCCATCTTGAAAGATTCACTTTCACAATGTAGACGAGACACTGTGACAAAGAGTCAGCCATGGCAAAGATCGGATTATTTAATTTGACGTTTTAAGTTGAATGACAGTAATTGAAAACCACAATGGATACAAAGTAATAACTGAATGGAAAGAAAAGTCAATGCTTTAGGAAGATGAAATAAACAACCTTACACATAGCTCAAGAAAAAAGCAAGATCAACAACAACAAAAAAGTTTATAACTGAAGCCACATAAGTGAATGAGTAAGTAATATTGGTTCTGATTTGGAGCTGTGATCTTGGAAATCTGAAAAAGTAAGTACAGTATTTACTCCCCTTTTACCTCTGGTTCAACTTGCACTAACAATAAGAACATCTGGGTCTTTAGCTTGATAGATGCTAGACTTTTTTTTAAAGGACTATGGGGCATGATGGCTGATTATCTATAGAAATTTCCAATACATTTGTAGAGACCAGAGACTATAAGCATTTGGCTATTGGTTAGAACGTATAAAGGTAATTTCCCCTGTTCTTCAACCTTGTTTAATAAAAATGTTTCACACACCTCTGTCAAACTTCTTGCCATCTGGATCAATGTCTTTTACATCAAAGATGTCCTCAAACAGAATTCCAGCCATCTTTATTGTGGTCTATGAATCCTGAAAGGAAAAAAAAAAATACATATATTAAGTCAGTTTTTGGAAAGAAAAAGAAAAGGTTTAAATGACAACAACATAACCACAAGCATTTGGCTGCTATGACAAGTGGTCATATTTTTTCTTGTGATGGGGACAGTGTGATTCTACAAAGGTAGTGTCTGCAGGTTTCACAAAGAACTTATAGAGGAGCAGCATGCTGGTGAACACACATTTATTAGCAGAGACAAAAAGAGAGACGGCCAAAGACATTACAGTTTTAGTGTTTTACATGCATTTTCTAAATGTTTTATGATTTGAAGCATTATGATGCTCGTTAAGGACCTGCCCTGTCTGAGACAACCTGTACAAATGAACTCAAGCACATTACATCTTGTTACAACAAATAAGATTCCAAGAAAAAGAAATGATTCGTTTAGGTTAAAACGTTTGATGGAGTTGCCATTGAATACTTTAGACCACTCTGCCAACCGTCATATCAATGACTGAAAATCTCAAACAATAAAGCAAACCCACACAGTCATCTGCATTACTGACACTAGACACATTTGTCACAGGCTTTCTTAAAAAAATCTAGTTCAATATCGCCAAGACTGTGCAATTACACGAAATGAGGAATAAGTACTTCAAAACACGGACTGTAACTCCTACTGACGTTGACGTGAAACAGCATCACTAGCTAAACATGTCAAAATAAAATGAAATAAAAGTATATTGGCTACTAAAACACATTGACTCGAGATCAATCTAAAATTTGCAGTGTTTACCGAAGCTGTGTGGAAGGTTATTCTACTTAATACTCCTATGATCACGTAGCTAACTACAATCCTCAGCAGTGGCTCCTGGTCGGGCTAGCTGTTAGCTTTAGCATGTCGTCCACAATATTTCCCAAGCTTACCTCGGATAAGATGAAGCCCTTATTCGATATTTAATTCAGCACAAACTAACGTCGCGGTTGCTCGAACTTCTCTCTCTGGGTTTTATTGTTAGAAAAATCTTATTTGAGCGAAGCTTCATTCATTGCTGTGGGAATCAGAAGGTACCGCGCAGGAACAATGTGCGCGACCTTTGACACGCAAACTCCTTCCGGTAAAAAAAAAAAAGTTATGAATTATATTAATAATCTTTATGTTGAAAACAGATCTGAGAATTGTAATTACATTTGTCGGAAAACAAAATAAATATAAAGAAAACTTAACTTATATTACCGCTATCTAGCCTGCGTAACTGAATACTTGAAACACGTTATTTTGCATAGCACTTTGCACTTTGCGGGGCATTGCCGACTATCTATAATAAAGCTGTGATGTTTATTTAAATAAATATCGCAACGCCCTCTTGTTAGTTTCTCTTAAGAAATAAGTATAACCAGACGGGACCGTTTTACAGCAGCCTCCACGGCGTTGTCATTATTCACGACACTCACCTCTACTTTCCGGCACGCGTTTCCCCAGCCATTCGGTTGCTAGGTGTTTTAGCGTCCTGTTTGTGTACGGTTGCTAGCTAATGGCTAGCTGACCGATGCGAGGTATAGGTGAAGCCCTGAACCTTTGCCGAGAAACGGACTGTATATGTTTCAGTTGCTGATGAACGCGTCGAAAGCCGCATTGTCCTTTAGCGACGAATAAAGATGTGCGGTCGAGGTGAGGATGATGTTGCTGTCCGCTCTTAGCGTAAGATAACGTGACTGATAGCTGGTCAGTAAGTAGCTTCTAGCTTGTTAAATTTTTTGCTAACGATCTTGTCACTGAAGTTTGACTGTTGAAGAAGATGATGCAGTTTGAAAGCAGAACAAATCTGATTTCTGTGAACACACTGTAGCTGTAAGACGAGTGTGTTATTTGGCCAAGAAAAATGCTACATGAAACCTTTGTATTGCAGCCCTGCATGAGCTTCAGACTCTGAAACACAAAGGCTCTAAATGTCACTTTCACCTTATTTAAATTGCTCTTTGTAATGAACCGCTTTGTTTGCTACACTCCTTCATATGACTATTAATACTGCCATGTTATGTCCTGTCTTTGCAGACTCTGCAGAATGCTCACTGGAAGTACAAATGTTATTTAAAAAGAGCACAAGTGTTTACTGTCAGTAGGTGTTTTGAAAGATTTTGGGCGCTCACATGATTTCCAGGGAGGCAGCCAAGATGGGGGACATCTTGGCAACTGAAGCTGATCTTCTGGGGATGATTAAAGAGGTAACAAATTCAAATTGTGTGAATACACAAGGAGCAATATACAAACCAGAGTCAGCATCAGTCGAAGTCTAGTAACATTAAAACCCTCTTCACCCAACAACATCTCATTGAGAGATAAGAGTTGAGCAGCTTGTTTAATTTGCTGGCTTGAAACATAGCTTAATTCAAAACTGGTTGAGGTGGAGTTAATGCCACTCATGTTTGCTTTGTGTCTTTTGTAGTACCTTAAGTTTGAGGAATTTGGAGAGACCGTCAATAGTTTCGACAAGGAGTGCAAAAGCAAAGGAAAGCTGGTCTCAAAGCCTCAAGGGAGTACTCACAGAGACTCAAAGACCTGTGTCATTCAGGTAACTGATACAGTTCTTATAACCTGTGTTTTCTGTTGGGCACTTGATTATTTGTGGAGGTAGCAACAAGGGGTGAAGAGAAAGAATGGGGGAAAAGCGGAAATGACATTCGCCCAACACACTTTCATGAGGACAGAGAGTAAAAACCAGCAAACTTATTTTCTTTAAACATATTTTTCTAAAGTTAGGCTTTTTTTTAGTTGTTTTTTTTTTTTTTTTAACATAAACCTATCTGAAAAAAATATTTGGTCTTTTTCAAAGTCTGTAATTATCAATGAGTAATATCTAAATAAAATGATCATAAAATTAGCAAATTATTCTTGATGGTGGATGACATCTGACCAGAGTTGTTATTTTTTTAACCCACGCTTTTGTAACTCTGGCTGTTCCAGAAAGACCTTCTTAACTCTTTTGACGATGGAGATCACAAGGTGTTCTTTGAGCTGTGGACAGAGAATATTCCAGCTGAAGTAAAAGACACAGATGCTGAGGCCCAGAGCCTGGAGTTCTACCTTCACATCCATTTCACCATCTACCCACTGAGGAGGCACCCTGGTAGACACGTATGTAGATCGAGCCTATAGTTTGTTGTGTTTTACTTTTAGTGATCTTAAATAAGAGCATTACTTTTTTTATTAGAATATCTGCAAAGAAAATCTAACTGTGCCCTTATCAAATATATTTTTGTGCTATCCTCCAAAATGTCCACTAAGCTGTGCTATAGCCTTTTTCTCAGTGGGTTCTCAATGATGTTGTTGTTGCACCATACAAGTAGTCATCTGTATCAATTTAATATGTCTTTCATTGTGTAGGTCCTTGCAGTTTGAGTTTATATATTTATATGGATTTTAAGTTTGTTTGTTTTGTTTTTTTAAAGCAGCAGCTTTTGTAGTTTTTGTTGTTGTGGCGAAAGAGAAAAAGTCATATAATTGAAGAGAATGTGGCTACAAAGCGGAGGTGTTTTAAATAATGTAATAAGCCTCTCTGACATATTGTTAAGCAACTTGAATGAATTAATTCACTGGAGTACCTGGATCTGTCTGCAGGACAGAGCTGAGTTTGAGGAGAGGATTTCCTACTTCAAAAAGTACCTGGAGACTCGAGGAGCAGCACTTAGCCAGACCGCAGAGTTTCTGCCTTACTATGCTTTGCCGTTTGTTCCCAACCCCACTGTCCACCCTTCCTTCAAAGATCTTTTCCAGGTGCTCAGCTGAATATGGAACATTATCTAATTGACCATTGCCAACTAGTTATTACAAATGCAACATTGTTACTCAATGCCACCTTCAGAATGAACATAACTGCATTTTCTTCCAACCCACATAATATATAAATTTAGGACTCTTGGGTACCACGTTTGAAGGATAAGCTGGAGCAGTTTCTGTCAGCAACACTGAAGCTGTCCAACAGTCCAAGGCTGCTGACTTTATATGTATCCTTTATCATGGAACTCGCACATATCATTACTGAGAAAAATGTTAGAGTACAGATGGGTGACTTTGAATTCTTGTTCTGAGATTAAGTGATGACACAAATTTTTTTTTTTTCGGTGCCTTTGCTGCTTTCAGTGGTGTGATATGAATAGCAGTTTCAAAGCCACTCTGTATGACAAATGACACAATAAATAGTTGTAGTGAAGCAAATTCTTTAATTCATGAAATACGCAATTCAACTTCTGACACCACCACTTGGCAGTGATATGATATTAAATTGCCAGTTCTTAACTCTTTAGAACCGTGGGCATGCGGCACCTGACAGCCATCACAGTTGGCTTACGAAACTGCACAACATTAAGTAAAACCTCTGTTGACTGATCAAAGGACACAGAAGTCTCTAGAAAGTGGTTTTAAATAATAAATCAGCTGGTGGGGAAAAACAACAATATCTAGAGGGGAACAACTCGAATTTAACACAGGACAAGTACAGAGTGGTTTTTATTCCATCTCCTGGCTGAGCTGATCATTTAAATCTCAAATAAAAAGCCTTTCTCTAGGTGACTAAAGAATTCATTTAAAGTCAGACTGTCGCACACATCTGGTCATTTCATATCCTGGAACCAAATCTTGTCTAGTTTGCATTTATTAAAAGCCATGTTTGAGCATGGCAGGATAATCTAACTCACCCTAACCCCTTTAGAGCACAAGGACAAGTGAAGGATAGCCAGAACTGTTGCCTTCACTGGAATCACCCAGTGGTATGACTTTCCTGCATGTAGATTCATGAAACTAAACCATGTTCCTACTGACCAAAGATAGAAGCATACAGATTATCTCGGCAACTATCATTTAAATGCCTGACCAAAGAAAATCTGACTTGTTTTTACATATTTGAAACAAAAAGGGGTGAGTTTATTTAACTTTTGGTTGAGTCAATATACATAGATGATTACATGTCATTTAAGAAATCAACTTGCTGGAGAGTGTTTGCTACAACTTCAGTGCATGTAAACACCGTGAACTACAGCTGTGTTTGCCCAGGGTGTTGGTACATGGAATTTTTTTTGAAAAAAATCTGTCCCTCCCTCTAAAACAAACTGTTATTGATTCTATGTCAACACTTATATCTCCTCAGACAATAAAAGAGATTAGCTTAATTCTAAAGAAATGGTCCAAGTGATGAATTTGCCATACTGTGTTTGTGATATGTCATGTCAAACCTAAGCAAGATATAATATCTTTACATACTCCTAAATTTGTATGTATATAACTCTCACAGACATAGATAAATACGTATAAAGTAGAAATGCTTTATTAGTGTTCAATTGAATTCAAGTGTATATTCTTTGACCCAAATCATGCAGAAGGAGGGTGGAAGGAGTGCTAATGGTAAATATCCCTCTTCAATAATCTTCCTTTTGCAGTGTATTGCAGTTATTATATTTGTCCCTCCTTCATATTACATCTGTCTTGAAAATGCAGATATCAACTGTGGAAAGCTTGTGTTTGTCAGTGCTAGTTATTCAGGGATTTCTTGAGTTTGTGCTGTAACTTTGGCTTTCATTGCACATTCAAATCCACATTCTTGAAAGCAACAAAAAAAACACACTCTTTGAAATCTCACTTTACATTATTGGGCCAATATTTCAGATAAAGGTAGAAAAGGTAGAAAAAACAAACAAAAAAAAAACACTCTTGCTTTAGCCAAAAACACAAATGACAAAATCATATTATTATGTGGCTTTCATTACATACCTAACCTAAATAATTGGTATCATTCATGTGTCTAATTTGTTAACTAATATTTCAGTCATAAAACTGTGACTTTCTGTTGAGCAAGTGACAGCCCAATAATTAAAAGGGACAGATGTGATGATGGGGGGCTTTGTCCTGGAGATAGGTTCTGTCATTGTTGGCAGTTGGTTGCTGACAGAGGTGCCCCCTTAAAGAGTATTGAGTAATAATACCTTGCAAACATAATATAAGAAAAAATAAATAAAATGATGATAAACCTCCATAAATCCATTTTGTTTTTTATTTAAAATTTCAAATGAAACATTTAGTAAGTTATGACAAAAGCTTTAATCTTATGTTACACAGAGAATGTCACTCAAGAAGTTAATGTAGCATATTTGTTTGTGTTTCTTTGCTGCAACCTTTTTCTATGTGTGTGACTCTGCAGAGGCCATGCAGCAGTTACAGCTCCAGCTGGTTGAATCCGACCGGCGCATTGCAAACTACGTGCGCAAGTTCAACAAGATGCAGGTCGACTACCACAACCTGATTGGAATCACTGCTGAGCTGGTCGACTCTTTGGAGGCCACCGTCAGCGGAAAAATGGTAGGTCGGCTCGACTGTGGGGCAAACAAACACACACATTCTAACATACAAGCTACTTGCACTAACTACATAGAGATGGGCACAAGGTTGACACACACACTAACACTAATGAGTTAATGAACGGTACAAACAGTACACAGACACACAAATGATTTAATTAGGCTCTTCCTAACATGTGCTTTATACACACATACATGGATATACTACACATGAAAACACTTTTTATACACATTATGCATTTACATGGCACGGCTGTTAAACGGGGACACAAAAGTGGTTGGCCTGCTCTTCCTCCCTCTACCCGCAAAGCTCAAGGGGCATGCTGTATGTTTGCAGATCTCCCCTGAGTACCTCCAGAGTGTGTGTGTTCGCCTGTTCAGCAGCCAGATGAGGCAGAGTGTGGTACAGAGCACCGACTTCACCAGACCTGGCACTGTGAGTGGGAGCACACACCCACCTTTCTTCTCCCTTCTTCTTCCTCACACCTCTGTGGTAGAAGAATAACAAAGGCACAATGCTCTTTGTAGAAACATGGAAAATGTCAAGGGGGCGGGACTGCTGATAGAGACACAGTCTTACACCTAAATGTGAACAGAGAAAACTGCTCTCAGGGGCTTGCATCACTGACACTGTTCAAACTGACATTGTGTTTGAAACGGATTTTTATAAGATGATTTTAGAAAGGAGTGTTCATCCGCCTTAAAGTGCCCCTTTCTCCTCGGCACATTGTGAAGCCAACATTAGGCCATTAAGTAATCCTGCAGTTTGTATCCTGGAAAACGATGACTGGATCCTGGTTTAATATATGCTCAATTGGAAGGATTGTCAGAAAGTTAAATAAGCATTACATAACTCATAATGCAAGAAATGCAGGAAAATAACTCCAAAAAACAATTATAGTGACTCCAAAATCCAGAACTTCATCAGCCACTTTTAAAATTTACCTTTAATAATAATGGTTATGATAAAAAAAAATCCTTATGGTTGATTACATACCAACCTAGCCAGTGGACTAGAAATATTCAAATTAACCTGCAAATAGCTGATTAAAATATCATGTCCTTGCAGCCATTGTGTGATAGCTCCTGCAGTGTGACTCTGTGACACAGATACATGAACACAAAGCTATCCACTCTGATACCTCGACTGTCAAGCTTACTGGCAGGGGCCTTCATTGTGGTGTTGAACTCTGGCTTGTGAAATCTTGTTTCTTTCTGTTTTGAACTGAAAAATTTCTTTCTGTGTGTTTGTGTTTTTGCGTGTGATGCTTTTGTCCACAAAGGGATATTACTCTATGAGTCCTTATGATGATGGCTATGTAAGTTTCATATGTTTTCACCTTTACTTCTTGTCATTGCTCAAGTCCCCACCTTTCATCTTGCTTTTGCCTGGCCCCGTCTCCACCACCTCCTCCTCTCATTGTCTTTATATCTGCCTCCCTTTCCTTCATTACATTTCTATATCCCTATCCATTTTCCTCCGATTCCTACTAGATTGTTTAAGCACTAAATAGTTTAAAGGGAAGCATGATCTCATTTGTGGTCAGAATGACCGCTTTTGTCAGGTCACTTGTTTAGACAAACAAGAGCATCTCTTACAGGGTGTGCCTCATCATTAAATACACTTGTTCCCAAAGACTACAGTCATTGTTCCTCCGCTTAACTCTCCTTTGTGGCTGGCAGTCTCCTTTTTTTAAAGTTAAACTGTCAGTTTCTCCCCTTACCATTTATTTTACAGCACATTTTTCTTTAAAGAATTTAGACAGACATCATGTCAGGAAAAGAATGGCCAACACAAGGTGCCATGATGTAAAAGCACTCCTCTCACACTTAGGTTGTCAAACAGGGTAGATTAAATTACATTCATTTAAAAAGTTACATCCAGAGCACTTGATATATATATCGTGATGGTTCTTAAAACCATTAATAGGTTAGACATACAGTATAATTTAATGATGTTAATTTAGATAGCTTCCATGGAATAAACGAGAATGAACAGCCACAGTAGTTGCTAGCAGCATTTAGTAGTAAATGTTATTGTTTTTTCTTTCTGATTGCCAAGAGCTGGTGGTCAACATTCCTGGCAACTTGGACAGAAGTATTTGTCTCAGTTGTAGCTGAGAGCTGAGTCAGGACCGTACTTGTCCTCACACAGGCAAGCAACTGTACCACTTATCACAACATGACACCATAATTGACCATAATTATCCGATTCTTTTTGCTTTCATAATATTGAAATGGCTGTCAGAGATTTTTTTTTTTTTTGCTTCTCCACTATGATTTAGCTTGCTGAAGGGGTAAAACCTTGAAGAGCCCAGGGAGCAAAGCCATATAATTAGACAATACCTCAACAAAAGATGGCCTTCAGTTGTCTCCCCGGTCATAAAGGAGTAAAAACTGAGAAGACACACTAAAGAGTAAAGGCAACTTATGTAAGCTCTGCATTGTCATAGAATTCAGGTCAGACCTTGGCTTTGTGTAGAAGGCCAGCTGAAACCTGAGAATAAATGTGACCTTAAAATTGCAGTTTTACTAAAAATTGAAAAAGTTATGTGTTGCAGTTTTCTACAACCCATTGACAAAAGCAGCAATAAAAACCTGGGAATAATTGTTGTCCTTAATGTATATGTGTACTTATTTGGATGCCCTCAGTGTCAAATGTCTGAGGCAAACATGTCCCCTTTCCCCCGGCATTCTTCAGGGCATCTGAAATGTTTAGAGGGGAAGGAATCTAGGAAAGAGTCCAGGTTTCAATGTTCTCCTCCACTTCTGTATTCCCTGCTGCACACCAAAGCAAAAATGTGGACAGACCACCTGATACCTAAGACATGGATCACTCCCCCGATCTTACACTGCTCCCACTATAGGCCTAACCTCCCAGGCTTCAGATTGGATTTCAGGCCTCAAAATCCCCTTTCAGTTTTGAAAAAGAGTAGTAATTAGTCTTGCTTCACCCCCACCATAATACAATACTCCAATGTTCAGAAACCTCCATTTCCTTTTTTCTCCAAAGACTACATAAAGTGCAGGCGAACTGAGGTGTGAAAAATGAAGGGATGGCTGTTTAACACTAACCCACCCTCTGTGGTAGTTTTTAATCAATGAATTATCTTCTACTCGTCACTGACTGCATGTTGCCAAACGGTACCATACTGTATGTCCAGGGATTCAGCATGTACAACAAGCATGATCTATGCATGTCCAAAAAAACCACTAATGCCTTATTTAGACAGTAGCTAACTTGATTGTTTTAGACAGAGAACACTACTGGGTAAGTGGGCCGATCAGACAGACGCAACGATACAAGATCACAGGACTAGCTTGAACAGTTACACGGGTAATTTTTCCACACTTTAAAGTAAAAATGTGATAAATGTTGTCTGAAATAATACAATTCCAAAATATATTCTGCTCCCCTCTTTGTCTCCTTCTCTCAATTTTGCTCTCACTTAGGCCTCTTCAATGCTACGAGCATCGATTGCATCCCAGTAAGTATTAAAATTAACAAGGTATTCTGCTGGTTAGAATTTGATGAGTGCCTTGAAAAAAATGCTCATATGTCCTTTTTTTTTTTTTTTTTTTTTTGGATTAATCTCCAGGAGACCCAAGGAGGTGCCAATGTTGCCCTCGCTGGACTATGAGAAGCTAAAGAAAGACCTGGTTGAAGGCTCAGACAGACTCAGGTCCCTGCTGCTTCAGGCACTTCGCTGGGTGAGTATTCATAAACACATTCACTTTCTTTTGTCTCTAATATCTATAACCACTGATCCTTGCTTTTCCCCACTCTCTTCAGTCTCTACAGCAAAATGTTGGACTACTTACATTTTGAAATGAGCTCAATAGGGAATCACAATTATAGATATCCAAGCATTCCCAATCCTTAGTGAGTCTTGTGAATCATTCCTGGTCTTCAGAGCTATACAGTTACTATTCTTTAAGACCGAACCCTTAGTTCAGTCTTAAAGAATAGTAGTAGTAGTAGTAGTAATAGAGCCATGAGTAATGCAATACAGTAGTTATACACGACATTTTACAGAAAGGCTAATATGATATACAGTAGGTGTTACATGTTTTCTAACAAAGCAGTGCATTACATAGCAGCCCGATATATCTGTGTCTTCTACATAGCAGTTATATTACAAAATTGTAGGGGGAAGTCTAAAAATTTAAGGTTTCTCTTTAGGGTGCCTCATAAGTACAGCATTCCATAAGTATGAAGGAGTGGAGAATACCATTTTTTGAATGTCTAGGATTTTGATTCTTCATTGTTTGGTGTGTTTCTCACGGTTTTTAGAGACTGACTCGCTCACTCCCTGGTGAACAGAGAGACACTGTGCTTCAGGCCTATATCAGCAATGATCTGCTTGAACGCTATAGCACTAAACAGGTAGGACCTCAACCTTTTTAATGAAATCACATTGTCTGGAGTTTTTCCATATTGTTAACTTTATTGCATTTTTTGGCCTAACCTATGAATGCAAATTGATTTCCGAAGCAAATTTCCTCCTAAAATGACTAAAATGACTTCTGATATAATTTGAAAATGACAGTTACTATGATTTCCATTACCATGCAACCATTGTGAAAAAAGATCAGATGGTAACAGATGGTTAAGTTTAAAAGAGATTTTACGTACAACAGTATTTACATCATGGAGGGATTTTCTCTTTATTAAGCCCCCCCCCCATCTCCAAGCCCTAACTATATTTCATGCAACCATCAGAGCCAAAGTAAAAAATAACTTTTTGTCCATTGGTCACACCATCTGATTAATCCCAAGGCCCTAATTTCATGCATGACTGAGCTGGTGAATTGTCATTTTTGCTGAGTGCACACAGGCTGGTTTCTTGCTATCAGCTTGATGCTGCCACATGGGCAAAGGGCATAGACTGGAGACAAAGTGGACATAGCATCTCAGATATCACCCATATCCTTCTTGGATGCTATACAAATATGTTATCCCTCTATAACTTTGATATGTAAATCACTTTAAAAACCAAAGATTTATCAAACTTTTACCCCATGTGGCTGCTGATACGATATGAATTCTATCGTTAAGTCATATATACTTCGAGTAATTCTTACCTACTTTGACTTTCCTAATTATTGTCATGGCAATTAATTGAAATCGACACTGGATTACAATATTATCTATTTAAGGATATAATTTCATTTCCTTTTAATTTGACAGGAGATTTATTATGAAATGTTCCCAGCCTCAGAATGAGTAGCATTCTTGATCAATTTCTCCTTTTTACTTAACAAAGGCCAGAGTAGGAAACATTATAGTCCAAATTTCACCCTGTCAAAAGGCTTACAGACACCTTAGGACCACATGTCTTTCTTCTATACTTTCTTGTTTGTTTTTTTTTGTTTGTTTTTGGGTTTTTTTTTTTCCTTCTTCTATTTTCTTTTCACATTCCCTTCACCTAGCCTTTAGCTGTGGGGTGCCATGTTAAAGATAATCCCTTTACAGAAGAGTAAATGATCCTCACCCTCACAGATGGTTTCTTTGTGTATGAACTTGCCATGATACTCCAAGCCACCCCTGAGTGACACAAGGGTCATTTACTGAAGAGAGCCACAATAACAGTATCAGGGTGTCAGTTTCTTGTAATCAAATCACAACCATAAATGTTCTGTGTCTGACAATGGCCAAAAGCAAAAATACTTTTGCGAAGTGAGTTTCCTCAGCGCAATGGGTCTTACATAACCATCATGCCCCAGCCAATGAGGTGAGGCTTCTTTAGGACATCCTGCCTTTCATACAGTTACCTGAATTTTGTGCAAAATTCTTACTAATAAATGAACTTCAAAATTTCTGAACTATAACAAAGGGAATTTTCTACATAAAGTACAAACTGAGTCAGGTGAGGTGATGCCATCCCACTCTTACTAGAAGTAAAATATAATGTTAGCATGCGTCATTCAAAGTTTCATCAATGCTTTCTCATCTCTTTATTAAGAGACAAACTGCCTGGCAAAGGCACAATGATGGTCCTGCTGGATGGTTATAAAGTACCAATGCAGTGCATTGGTGATGACATTCTCTATATCTACTATATAAAAAGCATTGGCAACATTAGCTACAGTATAATTATTTAATTGTAATTCTAGCATTGCATCAGTTTTAATATTTTTTTTAATATTCCAAATTTCTCTCCACTTGTCATATGCTACATTTTCTAAATGTTTAGTGGAAGAAGAAACCAAATAAATTGTGGGTAGTTTTAATTTAGAGCTTTCACAAAAAAAAACTGGGCATTTTATATAAATATTGAGATACCAACAGCTGTTGAGATAGCAGAGGACTGTGTGGCATTTCTCAGCAGCACTTATGAGACCCGATCATAGGTTATGGTCATTCTTTTCAAAGTACCAATAAGATACTACTAATTGTGCCTGGTCTTTTCATAGAAAACTGTGCTTCACTTAATGAGGGCGAGGAATGAGATTGTCCGCCAGTACATGGCTCGTCTCATCAATGCATTTGCTTCTCTTGCAGAGGGTAAGTACTCAACTGCAGTTACATTTGTTTAAATATAATTATTTCTTTGTAAGATGAGTCATTGTCTAACTGGATGCATTTGAAAACCTTTACTGTAGATTGTTGGAAGACCTCAGTGGCCTTTATCATATCATGAAAACCACTAATGATCCTCTGCAGCAGCATGCCAGTAACTTTGGAGGACATCTTGTAAAGAGACAGCGTTCTAAAGACCGAGCTCATTTGTGATCAGACAGATGACTTACTATTATTTAGTAAGGGGCTGTGATAAGAATGTTTTGTAAGAAAGTAATTGGTTAACATTCATTCATAACAAAAATTATAGTTTAAGTGGTTGTCTCACTGGAGCATCTTGTCAAAATGAGCCTGAAGTGGATTTTTGAAGCTACTTATAACTTGAAAAACAACAGTTATAAAGTATAAAGTATGATGCTGTATAATGAGGCTTTGGAATGTCAGTAAGTCCTTACCTTCCCTTTTGATTCTAATTCCATGTTGTGGTGGTTACAGGTCGAGTTTACCTGTCCCAAATCCCCATTCTTCTCAAACTTCTGACAGAGGCACTCAGGAAGGAGGAGAAAGACTCCATAACTAAAGAGAATGTGTTAGTTGCCTTGCAGAAACTCAGCCTCAGGTAAATTTTAAGATAACCAGTGTATTTATAAACGCTCACCTTTCCAGTTTCTTTATAGGGCAACCAGTCATCACCCTAGCCTCAGGTAAAGTTTAAACCTAAGTGGCATGCTTGATTTTTAAATACATAGTCAGTTGTGTGTGCGTGCTTGGAGACTACATAGAGCCGTCAATCAGAGAACAGATTTCTCATTATTTTGATTTGTTGATCGCCTAGAATCAGAATAAACATAAAATAACATGCTATTAGGAACATAAAGTCATTACCTAGAATAAGGAACAAATTATTATAATCAAATGGAAAGCTGCTTTTGAAACACTCTAATGTTTAATTCCAACAGCTAAATTCAATATTACATCTTCTCTTAAAATGTGGTGTACGAAAATCTGCTCCTTAAGTTACTTTTCCCCAAGTGTCAACCACAAATTTTATCCTGTTGAGGAACACAAATATTTGTGTGTAATTTGCTTTCAATCTATCATTTATCATAATGCCTTGGTAGGAGGAGCCAGCAGACAGCCATGATAGCAGATAATCTGATCGGCTGGCTGGTGGATGAGCTGCAAGACTCTGACTGCCTGACTGACTACACCCTGGAGTATTCTGCAGCTCTGCTCATGAACCTATGTCTTCGAATGAAAGGTAAAGGCGAGGCACAGCTTAAATACTAGCATACACCAAACCCTTGAGATCACTTCAACCCCGCAGTCGTATTTTTTGTATATTTCAGGGATAGTATATTTCAAAAGTGCATTTGATTTTGCTTGTTTAAAATTGATTCACCCAGTGAATGTTAAAACATACACAACTGATCTAAATTATAAACAATTTATCTTCACCCACATTTAACAATGGATAATTTTGGGGAATGAAAACAAAGAAAGGTGTAGGCCTATGTGGGCTTCATTACCAGTTAGTTAAAATTACAAGGATAGTTTGACAATTTTGTACTCTTTGTTGCCTGTCAGTAGCTAGCAGTCAACCATCAGACTCCAGGAAATTAGCCAAGAAATAGTCCAGCATGTGACATGTTAGAGACACTGGTAGATGTTTTATCCTTGTTTGATGGAGCCAGGCCCCTGTTTCCCTCTGTTTCATGTCTTTAGGCTTCGCTAAGTTAACCAGCTACTGGCTGTACTCTAATGTTAACAATACATGAGAGTGGAATCGGCCCTCTCATCTAGCTCTCCACCAGAAAATAAATAAGTGTGTGTCCCAAAAATTATTTCTTCAAATAAGTTGCACAACTTTTATTCAACATACTAGGCTTTATACAGTATCTGGATGACCACGCAATTATATATCAAAAGTTTTATGAAGTGCATGCAAGAAAAATACAGAAGAAAATCTGAGCATATTAATAGTCCATGATATCACTGTAAATCAATTTCATTTCTTTTAAAACTGAATAGACTCTGAGTCTAACTTTGTTTCCTTTGGATGATTTTATTATAGGCAGACAAAAGGCCATAATTATTTGGGTTTGAAATAATACAAAATTCAGCTTTTACAGCTTACTCATTTCCTTTTATATCATATCTAGAGTGTATCTTCTCTCTCTTTTTTTCTCAGTTGCCCGGGGCCTACTTTTTATAAAAAAAGCTACAGTAAGATACTGCACTGCATTTGATTCATCAGTGGTTTTACCATTAAATGCATAGATAGATGAAATGCAAAGCAGAATAAAGATATTGGGCTGGAGTCAGTTACTAATTATTAATTTGAGTGAAAGGTTATCCTATTTCAAACAAACAAAAAAGTCGCATTGTGGAATAAACTGAAAAGCTTGGGGTTTTGTGTTGTTAAACTGAAGCATGCTTGTATGTACGCGTGTCTGTGCCCGTGTTGGACGGCTGTCTATGTACAGGAAAAAGGAAGTGTGCAGAGAACGCCAAGCACGTACTAAAGGTTCTAACTGACCTCCTTGGACATGAGAACCATGAGGTAATACACATATCTGTCAACACTTGCACTCAGATGTTACATCCACATTGTACAATGTTTGCTTACCATTAAACTAAGTTTATTATTGAAATGAGCACTGACTAAGAAAGTCTATAAAAAAAATAAGCAACACTGACTTCATTCTTTATCATCAAAAGTTGTCAACAACATCACCTATTGTTTTTATCTTTTTGACTACTACAATTACTGTAGGTCTATGTTATCAGCCACGTCAAAAGAATATGTACTGGTATTGTATAAATATTCTCTCCTCTTTGTATTGTATTCATGCTTTCTAGTTGCTGAATGTCTTAAAAGCTGATAACCATGTGGCTGGAGACTCTAACAACAGAGGATGTGTGTTTGTATGTGTCTGTCACTGTGCTTTCCACAGATTCGACCATATGTGAATGGAGCCCTTTACAGTATCCTGTGTATTCCCTCTGTGAGACAGGAAGCTAAAGAGATGGTGAGATAGTAGAAATCTCTACGTGGTTTGAGGAAACAGAAACAGTTTGTATATTACTCTGCAGTCGTGTCATCACACAGGCAGTGTTTGAATGGTAATCAACAGGTGCTCACAGTCATAAGACACAGTAATTATACCCAGATGCTGGTGAGCCAGTGGATTGTATTATGTCAATGCGTCAAAGTAACTTGAAAATGAAATGTAATTATTTTTCATTCAATGACATTTGCAGCTGCAGGAGAGTTTGGATGGGGCAACTCCATAGTATCCAGCAAGTATCGTATTTAGGCAGAAGCCTCAGACATCATTGATTATTATGTTATCGAGGACCATACAGCACAGTTACAACTCATTGTAATCAACTCACTTGTATAGCTTAAAAAAAGACTTTTTCCTGCAGCTAAATATTATTACAGTGTAGATTGCCCTTTGAATATCAAGTCCTAGTTCTTAATTTGAAAGCTAACTAGGGTTAGGGTTAGGATTAAGGAGAGCCCTTGCATTTGTTTTTCTGTAAAGTTATGTGCATACACTGGTGTGACATGCTTTTCCCTCTCATGTGTAGAGTGTAGAGGAGATTCTTCGCTGCTACAGCAAAGAGGAGAACCCAGACCTCAACAGACAATTTGTGTTCATCATTAAACAGCTAAACTCCAGTGAGTGAAGTCATATTTACTGTAACAATAAATAATCAGTGAATATGTACACATACAGAATGTCCTAACTGTATGTAATTATGCACATTTAAAATAAGCTTACAGCTCATGACACCTGCTGCTGTTGTTTTTTGGAAATTTTACTGACTTTTTTAATCCTTGGTCTATGGCTATGTTCCATCCAGCTGAGGAAGAGGGGCCAGAATCGGAGGATGAAGAGGAAGAAGACGACAATGATGCAAGTCCTCTTCTCAATCCCTTAGACATTGATAAGTTGATTCTTTTCATCATCATAGTATATGCCCATTTCCACATCAGTTCAGCAGAATCATTGGAATATATTGACAAAAACAAATCAAAAGAACAAAACTGAATGGGGGGAAATTAGGGTGAGAGGAATCACGACAAGAAAAGAATACCTCACAATTGACACCTTTCCCAAACCTGTAGATGGCAATCTCCTCATGACACAGATATTGGGTGTCTCTCCTGTGTGTTTGTGCATATTTGTGTAGGGGGTGATGAGGCTGGCCGATTGAATTTTTGGTGGGAGAATGTTCCCGACTGTGTGCACGCATGTGTGCATGCGTGCGCGTTTGTGCGCATGTGTTTGTTTCCCTTTACTCCCACTGTAAGTGCCCTTTTCCTTGGAAACAGGTATATGATGCTCATTTGAAATTGTGTCCCAAAATTGTAAACTACTCTTGGCAAGTTGCTGATTGATACCAAGCATTGTCATCGTGTTTAAACCGGGTCATAGATTCACATCACTCCTCAGAGGCTTTAACATATTGTTGTTCAATAGTTGGAGGCTTCTCATAAAAGGTGGAGAAACAAGTCAGATGTCATGATATTGGCGGTGTCGATATCATTATTTCGCTGCAAATTTTCGCCAAATCCAGACAGTAAAAAAAAATGTGAACTGCTGACAATGCACACTCAGGTAGTCTTGTGGGACTGTTATGTTCCAGATTTTTCTCAGAATACATCTTAGGTCCACCCCAAATTACATATTTTTTAACTGATTCATTGTCATTATTTTGTCACAGGAAGATTTAATGGAAACAGACCTTGACAAAGAGGAAGTTCTCCAACTGCAGCCCAGGGAACTGTCTGGGGAGAGTCTGCTCACCACTGAGTACCTAGGAGTAAGAGTGCACTCACTATGCAAAAGTTGAAGCTTCTACAACTTTAAAGGAAAACATCTGTTACTCCCAATGAAACTCACACAGTTGGTTACAGACTATAAGTTTGCTTTAAAATTCCTGCTGCTTCAAGATGCAGCAACTAAAGGAAAGAGAGACAAGTGGAACTGAAATGTTTTACAGGACATGCAAATGGAGCCATTTTAATAATCTTTATTATTCAATTGGAGGAATATAACAAAAACAAAAGGATTTACAATTTGCATTACCAATATTTTTCCAAAAATGTAGAAATCCACAAATAAAGAACGTCGTCCCCTTAAACTAAAAACACACAAACTCTCAGAATTTCTTCTTGAGAAGTTCTATCTCATGAGTTTTAACTGAAAGCAAGGTTTCCTAATGTGAATCAGAAAACGTTTCTCTTATCCCTGTAAATTCAACATTAGTGGAGTTATATCTACTCCAACAAGGAACTATGTTCAACACATGGTGCAGAGCTTGTCTGACATTCTCAATTTCTCTGTGTAAAACCTGTGTTGGTACCGTGCTACTAATCTTGTGTTTGTGATTATATAGATTATGACCAACATGGCAAAAGTGAAGAGGAAGTCTACCCCTCTGCCACAAGCAAGTGTCAATGAGCCCCTACAACGACCAGTCACACCGAGTTCTCATCGAATGGTCAACGCAGTGTAAGTTAAACACACACACACACTCTCACAAAGTGAATGTCTGACAACTGAAATTAGTCTTCACTCTTAAACTGGCCTTCTTACGCTTAGCATCTGGCAGTGTTATTGTCACAGGAAGTACTGTAGAGGTTTCACTTCGTGTTCAAATGAATTTTACATTCTGTTGTTGACAGTTAAAACCACAGAATACCATATTTAGATAAAGACACCAGACAACTGACCTCTTTTCTTGCACATCTGATCAGTTTACAGCAGCACAGATAATTCATGGTTCAACCTAAAGGTTATTTTTACAATGATTGTGCTGCCTTCTTTGTTTAACCGCATGGATAATGATGTTCCTACAGCTGTCAAAAGTAGTGCAGTAGGTCAAAGAAAGAATGGGTTCAAATACATTTTGTCATTAATTGTTTAGGTAAAGGAATGGGTCAGCAGGAGGAGACTGGAAGTCGTATCGCTTTCTACTGAAAGGCAGATCATTGTTCTTACAAACTGTAAGCTAGAAAGCAAAGATAAAAGGAGTATTATTCTAGAGTACTGGATACGACAGCAATGAAGAATCAGTCTCTTACAGATGACGTGGCCCTGAAAATGAGACAGCATCAACTCACAGAATGTATTCAATACAACGGTTTCAAAACTTGCTAATGAGAACCAGTGGTAAGGCTAATCTTTATTTATATAGCATTTTAAATATATAAAGTTAATGTTGCACAACCATTAAAAAGTAGCAGTGATGAAGGTCTATAAGGCTATTAAGATAAAGGTTTTAAGAGGTGATATAAAAAATTATACTAACTACTATTCCAACTATTCCATCTATATGATAGTTCTCATGCAAGTTCGTACAAAACCTAATCTATATTGTTTATCTTAATTTAGGATCCTTTTTTATATATATTTCTACTTTAATAATTGTTTTCCAGAGCTTGGAAAACTCCTCATGTTGTCCCCTTGCGTAAAAAACAATTACAGACCAATATCCTAATTTTTCCTGTTTAGCTAAAATTCTAGAGTCACTTGTAAATTGTCAGCTCAAGGAATTTCACACCAAAAACTCTGTTCGGAGACATCTTCCAGGGTTCAATCATATGCACAGCACTGTTTCTGCCATCACTTTGGATGGTTTAAAACAGTAGATGGCTTGTTGAGCCATTTTCAACCCATGAAATGCAGATTTTTATAACTTTTTGGGGAAAACAAGTCAATATCAACACCAGCACTGTTTTGTTTCATCACAGTACAGTTATATCTTTTAGTTTAAAGGTCAAAAAATCTGTTCAAGTGTGCAGTACCTCCCTAAGTTTATTACTTTTGATGTTTATAGGACTCATTTTTGTATGCTATGTGAAAACTTTGGTTGGTCTTCTCTGTCTTAGAGACATGATAGGCATGTGTTTATGTTTATCTACAAGGCCCTTATCGGGGAGCTGCCATCTTTTATCACGTCTATGGCAGACTGGTGCTCTGAACCATGTCAAAACTGATCTAATGACACAAATCATTCAGCTTCTGTTTGTACATTTTTTGACTGATTTGTTTTTTATATCTGTTTATATCTGTTTCTTGTTTCTTGTATCTTTAATTAACTGTATTTCTATACTTGTTTTAATTGATTCTTTTCTTTGGTCTTGTATCTTCTATTATTTAGTACCTTTTGAAGTCATTTTAAACTCAACATCATTGGAAATTAATTGAGTAAAAATCTGTTATGTATAGGGATTATCAAGCTGGCAGGCAAGGAGGTGATGTTAGCAGAGACGGAGAATACCCTCTGAGGAGACTGAAGAGTGAGGAAAGAAGTTTGCCTCCTTCCGAGTGCAACTCCAGACCTCCGACACGCTCCATCAGTCGCCCCAGCACTGCTGACTCCCTGCACCAGAGCATCGGTGGGTAAATCTTTGTGTTTATGGGCCATGTGCACATATTCCAACTTACATGTATCAGTAATTCCAAATAAAAAATACTTTTTGAACATTTGATTTACATAGAATTAAAGAAGAGTGAAATAATGCAGATAAGAATATGCCTAAATGTTATGGCTGTTACTCAGATGTTTGCAGTTAGATTTCTCATACTTAATACACTTTGTGCATGCTGGAAATGTGCTGCATATTTGTGGGACAATTTAATTTCCCTTCCACCTGCTGCTCTTTATGTGGTTTATATTGGATTTATTTGATGTGATGCCCAGTGTCCACAAGGAACATAAGGCACTTCCAGGCAAGGAAGCTCCAGCAACTTCCTCAGAGAGCAGAAGGGATAAAGACTCAGCAAAATGGGCACCGAATGGCTAATGACAAATTTTGGCCTTCCAAATGTCAGCGTGGCATCAAGTTCCAGCTCATGTGTTCATTAGTGATTGTTAGTGTGTAACAGTACTGCCGTGTTGTTATATTAATGTTTTGATTTTATTTTAAATGCAAAAGCTAGCCAGTTTGGTGAATCCAGAATTAGTGAAATGAAGCTCTAATATTTCCCTCCTCTCTGTCACACACAAAAACACAAACACTCAGACTCAGAGTGTGGCCGTTTGTCCCAGGAATCAGAGTTGGAGGAGCCTTATGAAGGGCAAGCTACAAAAGGACTTTCCCGCGAGGAACAAAATGGACACTCTGCCAGGTAAACTGACAAACAAACGTCAACTGCACACATGTACGTAATGAGGCTCTGTGTGTGGTAATGGATGAAACAGCAAGTCTCTTGATATTGTCAGCAAGTAACAATATATGATTACAATGATTTAGATTAGTTTGATGCCATCAGTCTTCACATTACCCTGGTGAAAACACAGAAGTTAGACACCTCTGTTCTCTCTGCTACAAGCTAAGGGTAAGTCTCTCAGAGCTACATCAGGATGAGTAGTGGGATAAGAAAATAACAAAAGAGGTGGATACACAGTACACAACAAGCTTCTGTGTTTGACTTCAAAGGAAGCAAAAGAAGGTGTTTGAACACAACAATGACACAGCAAATAGAAGTAAACGACATAACTCAGTTGAGGTTCCTTTAAAGCTACAAGATGCGTGTCAGTCTATTTGTGTGTCTGTGAAGAGACTTGGCGAAAGCATTGTTTGACACAGATCGGTGACTCAGCACTGCCAAGCTGCTCTGTGAAACTGTGACATGCGTTTAAACGAGCTGTGCCCACAAAGACACCCATTCAATCAAACCTCCCCTGCTACTCCTCTCCTTCAAATCCCAGAGGAACTTGACTCCTGAATCCCACCAAGAGTAATGAGTCCCAGGAAACCACTTCAGTTATCCCTCCCCCCATCCCCAAGGAACGTAAAACACCTCCACAATACGGCCTGGCTAAGTCTGACTTCAGTTGCCTCATTTCACCCCGGGTTGGAGACAAGATTTTTATAGTGAGAAGAGATTTCAGGACAGCCATTGATATTTAGATGAATAGAATCTTAGCAACACAGCAATTTGGCAAATATCAAATGAGCAGATGTGTATTTTTGCCTTTGTTTTTAGGTTAATGAGCACACTTTGCTCTTTTTTAGCAAAGCTCTGCTTCAAACCCGCTCAGTTAAACAAGGTAACACCTCAGGGGGTGGTCAAGTTGTTTTCCATTCAGACGTCAAAGTAACAGACAGAAGTCTTCACACCCTGTTGCTCTTCGGAATTATAGGGACTGAAGGCAAATTTATGAAATATTTAAATCACTTTCATTTTGCTGCTCCACAGGGCTGAATAGTCAGGTTTTAGAGCCTCCATATATAGGTTTATAGAGCAACAGTATCATTCACTGTTGGAGCTAATAGGACTAATGTGAGCAAACAAAAAAATGAGATAACTGAAATCCAACCATTTATCGTGTTTCTTATTATGGATATCGCCACAGGATGTAGGTCTTTTGGCTTCTAGCTGATAATGACATTGGCAGAGTCTGGGCCTTCACTACGTGACTGGAAGCAGAGGAGCCATCTATTCGTTGTCATCCTGTTTCTCAGTCATAAAGACATGACAGCAAATTGCCCCGTTTGTGGTTTTAGATTCACAATAAGGCCTGGTTCCAGTGCTTTTTTACAAGCTGATGTAAATTATCTGCCAATTACACTGTAATTTGCCTAAAAGGATCACTTCAACTCTGAAGTATAAATACATACAATAAATATATACTAGTATTAAGTGATTGTGGAAATTACCATCCACTTAAATAGAGCCAGTTAAAGTTTCAACCTCAGTTTCTTTAATTGTCCTAATAGCTTTATGCATTAAGCTGCATTATTTCAGTATGACCAATACTGACACGTGTAGGTTGACGAGTGAAAAAACCGGCAGAGAAGACAGTGACAAATTTATCGGGATTCAAGCTGCACCGGCCCAAGTCAAATCTAAGCTTAGAGTTCAAAGGAAAGAAATTGAGACATGAGATGTTTTTAAATAATGATATGGCAAAGTGCACACAGCATTCACTGAGGAAGAAATATTGGACTCTTGAAACATGCCTAGAAGGTCTGTTTTCATCTCTCAGGAATATGCAGTTTGATCCTTAAAGGTAAAGACCAGCTACCTCAAATCTTAAACATCTTGATATTGAATTTCTTTCATAGCATAAATAACGTGCATTGTCTCCAAACTAAAAATATAAAATAACAACATTCTAGAATTGCATCACATAATAAATTCACACCTAAAGAATTTGTATGCTATGGATGACCCTGCTGACAGCGGTCCCTACTGGGTATCTCATAACCATCGATAAAATAGTCTGGCACAGATTGAGGCGATTGACTGAAACAAGTGAAATGGATGCTCTCAAGTGTCAAGGACATGAAGCTGATTTCTTTACTATGAAAGTTTCTGTGAAATGAGATCTGTTCCTGATTGTAGTGTCTCACGGCTACTGAATAACTCATCAGATAAGGATGAGAATGACCTCTGTCCGAATAATCCTATTTACTGTAAGCAAGCGAGAAACTAGAGTAGCTGTAATAAAAAGTAAATCATAAAGCAGAACTCATCATTTATTTCTTTCCCTTCTTCCTCTTATTTTCCCTGTCAACAGCGGTGATTACATCCCTGTATTTGCAAGCCAGCCCAAAATTCCCCGTACACCTGACCCAGCAGCCAGCCAGAACAGTGCTCACCGAGGTCGAGGCCTGGCTCTTGCACCGCAGTTTTCCAAGTCAGAGCCACGGCAGGCTAGCCGGCCAGGTTCTGCCAGCTCTGCAGGAGCAGGGGGATGCCAAAGTGGAAGTAAGCATACGTTTAGGGTGGGAAATGAACACTGGCTGCCAGCCAGCGTTAGTGAATTTTGGCTTCAGATGGTTACTATGTCAACTCTGCCAGTCACATTGGAAGATGACCAGCCACAATCTGGAGGTCCTGTGTTTTTCAGAAAATCAAGCTGGCTTAGAAACACTCAGTTGTAATTCAAGATGAACTAAACAGTCCTAGAAACCTTTCTGTAACTATTTGTTAGTCCGGATTGAATGTAAATTCACTAGGTAACATCTTTTTCCTGCTTCCCTACAAACCTGTTACCAAAGCTGTCCAATTTATAGTTGTTGTGAAAACCAAAGCAGAATTAGCAGTGGAATTAACAGACAATTTATGGTGACAAGTCATTCTTTAGTTTCCCTTAGTCACATCTTTAGTTACACATGGGGATCTCAGCAATTTTACTGCAGCGGAATCTGCCGTTCCTTTGTTTCAAAGCTTTGAAATACTCTATGTTTTTGCAGTTGCCAGCATTTTGACACTCACCTATCAAATGAAAAAAATAAACGCGCCTCATAAATCCTCTAGAAATATATTCATTCACACTATTTATTTATTTACTCAAAGTTGCCATATCTGTATTTACCCTAATTTTAACCTTTTTATTTTTTTAAAACACTTGAGCTATATTTTCACCCACACTTGAACACTGTGTTTTAAATTTGCACAATCCTCCACATCTTTTTGACTTTCTCCTTTAAAATCCCACAAAAACATTTTGCAGGGAGTACCATGAGTCAGTAGCCCTCATAAGCACAACGCTGGTTAGGTGCCCTGCAGAATCAGAAATGGACATTTTATGTAACATTGAGAGTTGATTGTTTAGGCTACCAGACTATTTCAGAATTATGAATCTTATTGGCTCTAAGAACAGAAAAAGATAAAGCTATATATTTTTGGTTATCATATTCATCCAAGGTTATGGTTACTGTTGGAATAAACTAAAGTAGGGCCTTCATTTTTTAGTCTGCTAAAGTCTATTCAAGACACATTTGGAAATTTCTGCAAACAGGATGACACAGCCAGCACTCATCACTTTTGTACAGCATTTTAAAAGATCATCCTATGAGCAATGTGAAAAGCAAATTGTTACTTTCTGTCAAACAAAGGCACCAGTCAGCCCAATCTGACCATGGTTCAATGTTTATTTGCTGTCAACTTAACATCTGAAATGCAGAGGGTGCATCCAAAACATAAAAGTTGAGTCACTGCAGGGATGATGGCCTGATCAGTTGCTCTTGTTCTCTTAGTCGGGTGATAACATCTCCAATGCTCTCAAGCATCTTAATTGCATTTGATGAGTGATTACCTCCGGCTCTTACACTGGTTGCCCTAACCATAAAGCCTATAATAGCGTGTAATGGTCACTCAAAGCCACCAGATCCTCCTCCTGTGTGTGTTGTTCTTTTGAGGTCTGGTAAGTGTCAGGCATCTATGGAATCATAAGGAAGTCACTCAGTCACAGCTCTGCTAAAAAAGGCAATAAGCAGACATACATGGCATGTCAAACAATATAAGTCTGATTCTATTGTGAGCTTCCATTTTATTGCTCTGCTCCCCGATAGCTCTTGCTGGTATTTTTTTTTCTTCATCCACACCCTATGGACTCAAATTTATGGTCAATAAGATTTTGAGCTTGTAAAGTGATGTGCACAAATAATTATTAACAAATAATTATACAAGTGTTTAATCGATCTACATGAGAAATTCAAGCTTATGTATTATATGTATTAATTAAAAAAAAAAACATGATGACACCGTAGAAAATAATGATAAACATTAGATGTGCTTAGTGTGTATGCAAACCCACTGGGGTTGTGGAAGAATCCAGGCAATCATTCATCTTGAAAATCTACTCCACCTTTCAGTCAACAAAATCACCTGCCCTCTGCTTCACGACTGGATTGTCTTTTTCCAATAAGATTCATTTGTAAAAACAGGGTCAAAATTCATACTTGTAACTCCAGCGTCGCACACAATGTGAGAACTTTGATTGCTAAGTTTTATATAAGTATTCTGGCTTCAGGGGGGAAAAACCGTCTACACGCTGAGGCAAGATCCCCTTCACATTTAGTAAACACATCCGCTGTGACTGACAGAGACACTCCTTTTTGCCTAGGAGAGATAGAATAGGCGTTTGTGTAGCTGACTGGGCCACCCACTCAGCCCACTCAAATAGGGAGGGGAACCACCATGTTGAGAGGATGGAAAAAACGGGATTATTCTACCCAAAGCACGTCAACTACACTGACTTCATGTGACGACAGATCCCTGTAATGTGCAGGCTATGAAGGTGGAGGAGGTGCAGCATTATCTCCTAGGACCATCCCTCTGGCCCTGAATGATATGATGAGGAAATCTGATTTTTTTTTTTTTTTTTTTTTTCAGGTAGAGAAGAATATAACAAAACTAAATTCAAGCCCCCAGTCCACGCACACTAAGTACGAGAGTGCTCAGCAGGTTGAACTTTGAAATAAGAAAAAAATATATATTTACAGATTCTGGTATTCTGATATTCTTTTAACAATATGATTGAAGCTTTTTGTGGGAAAACAATCTCAGAGACAAATTATTATTCAGAGCAGAGTATTTTTAGACGCCTGAAAAGATATCAGGAGGATATGATCATCTTATTGATCAGTCGAAATGTGACTGCCCCCTACCTTCTCTTCACCCAAGCAACTCACCCCACATCCTTCTCTCCTTTCCTCCCTCCTCTCTCTCCTCCTCTAGGCAGCCAGTCAAAGAGGAGGTGAAGAGGGAACTGTCACCGTGGAGTAGCGCTATCTCCCTGAGAGCATCAGGCTTCCTGTAACATCATCCCCCCCAGGTTGTGATCAGGGTCAGGGCAACAGACATGGTCAAGGATTGGCAGTGGGGGGAGGAGGAGGAGGAGGAGGAGGAGGAGGGGCCAGAACAATGTGAAGGATTGTCGCTCCGCATTTTCTTTCCCCCCTTCGGCTTTAACACAGACTTCCTTCTGTAACATAATATGAGGTCAGACAATAACTTCAACCACCAGCCGTGCAACCCCATGCGCCTTGCAGCCTTTGTTAACCCTCAGTTTTGCCACCCTCTGTGTGCAACATCCCAGAGATGTCTCTTTTCATGGATAACTCCTCAATATCCTCACTTACATCTTGATAGAAACTGAGTGTCCAGTCTCATGCAAGATATGGTTTTAGTTTTTCTTGGTTTTTTTTTTTTTTTAAATGATTTGCAAATGGGTATTAAGAGTTTAAGAAACCTGACCGGTCAGGAATGGAGATAGAATGTTTGATGATCTTTGTGATTATCACCAAGTCTAATTAATTTAATTAGAGGCACGGCAAGGACTTTTTTGTCTTTAAATGGATGTACAGTTATTTAAAAAAACAGAAAACCTCATTTGTAAAGTTCCTAACTTGATTCTACAATTCTATACTCTTCTGAATTTCACTACGTACTGTAAATATTGATTTTTGACAGCAGGGGAAAATATCCGTCCACATTAATGAATAATTTTACCAGCTTATTTAGAAAATATTAGCTCATATCAGAGTAGCTGCTCCTGTTTAATTTGTGCTCCAGATATGTGTTCAAGGAAGACACAGGTCTTGATATAGCTTGTCAGGCTATTGCATGTTTTTTAAATGATATTAAAAACAGCATACATCTAACAACACTTGGCAAAAAAACTTGAGTCCAGGAAGTTTGCATTTCACAGTTGAACTGTTTTCCAGGTGTTCTTATGTGAATTTTTGTTCACTGCATTTTTGTTTTAATGTATTTTAATAGTAATTGATTTTGATACATTTCAAGGGATTTTAAATAAATGTGCGACATGTCACCTGTTTTGCGCCATGTAATACATATATAAATTCCCTATTACATGCTATACAATAATTAAATTTCCCAATTTGATTACTTTGGTTGATGCATGCTCAGTCTTGAATGATAAATCACCACCCTCTGAATATTTACTGCCAGCGAGTAGTTAGCACATTGTGCCCATAAAAAGTTATGTGCTCACCTTTGTGCTCCACTGCCCAAAGAAAAAACTCTTTGTATTCAGCTCAGCAGAACATCATAGAGGAGGAGGACATGCTCTCATATTTCATGTTATAAACTGAAAAGCTACATCACCCTGGCCAACTCATTTGACTGCATCCTTATAAGAGATTTGGGGACACGCTGAATTCCTCACCAAAGTTCTCATGAATAGTTATTACTATTGCTTAAGAAGTACTCTGACCTCTTGTCACTCAATATTGCCAGACACTTACAGTCTGTTTACTCCTGCATTGTGTTCCTTAATTTATTGGCTGCTTTGACAGAAAAAGACCATGGCACTAGGTCACAGCAAGGATAGATATGTGGATTTAATTTGGGCTGCCATGGCAGAAGGAGCAAAGCCCTCCTCTGTTTTAAAGTCCTGTATCTGTGAACAGATTGAGGTATTGTGAAGTGTGTCTTGTGCTATGGTCAAGTGCTCTCTGTTTGTGATGGCTCTGTTGTTGGGGTCAGAGAGGTCAGGTGTGGGGAGGCTGATGATTTCGGAAGTTGTATGTCTGATATTGTCGAGTTTGTTTTTGTTGGAAGTGCTCAGCATGATGAAGAGGTTGTTGCGACAGCACAACAGGATGAAGTTGAATAATGTGATTCATACAGTGGGGAAGTATAATAATTAGGCACTAAGGTGATGTGACATTGCTGGCAGCAACTCTGTCTCTCTACTTTCAGGGTATATTGTGCCGATTAGTGATAAATGTCTTTAAAATAAATTATCCAGAAAGGTTTGTTAATTTAACAAAAAGGAAGGAAAATGCACTGCACTTAAAAGCAGCTGGAGTATGTCGGTGCCATAAACTTGTCCAAAACTGAGCTGCTGCATTGGCTCTGCACTATTCATTGACAGGATGCAATCCAAATGAGCCTAGCTGCCTGACTTCCCCTTTTTTATCAGGAAAGCCATCTTTTCAGGTAAACCTGAATTCTTTTGGGCATAACTTAAATACACTTGCCAAAATTATAAATTATTGTCTTCCAGGCCCAAAAATAAAGGACTTAAAAGTTGCAGGTTCATATGGAACTTCTTCGGATTGGAGCCATTAATTATCCTACATCAAATTCATTTCTTATCCAAACCCTTGTTTTGACATTGGGTATGGTAAACATCTAACCTTCATCTATTTTTGGGATATTTAACTAGATTCAGATTTTTTTTATTATTTGTGTTTTATATTTATCTTGAGTATATATTTTAATCTGTAAAACCTCTTAAGGTAGAGATCATGTCTGGTGTATATTTGTGTGTGTAACCTAACATTGGGGGAAGCTAATGGGAATCCTTTTAACACTTAACAGTAAACACACTTTTGAATTACTACAAAAGGTTCAAACTTGTATTTAGAATTCTTCATCTTCCTCTTTTCATTTTGGCTGCAATTTCTGTTCTTTCAGAGCTCCATGCTAATAGAGTGATGCTCAGTTCAAACTTCAGAGAAGCCGCCGCTGAAGCTCGTCTGACACTAGAAGGCTGGTTTCAAACAAATCACATCTTGACATGAGAGATGTGATCACAGCAGGTTACACACAGGTGTGAATAATGAAATGAACAATGGCAAATGAATTCCATTTAATTCCATATTGTGGACGGTGGTTGTCACACTGTCATGACTTACTGGGACAGAATAGAACAGACCCATCATTATTGTCACAGGTCCTTTTCCTGCCCACTATAACAAGTCCAAATGTTTGCTAGGAAAAAGGCCTATGTAGACTAGCACACAGGCAGTCCGTCAACTTGACCTTGATATAAAAAGGCTACGTGAATGATACGGCTAGTTTCAGCAAATCAGGTCTTACTTACTCTCACTCACACACGGTCCCACAAGAGTTGACATATTCAGCGGTTAATATTTTGGATGCTGATAGTCAGCACCAGCACAATGCGAGGAAACAGGCTACACATGAAACACTGACGCACTAGCAGCCAGGTGGCCGTGTAACCCCGGGCTGGAGCCACGCTGGTACTGTCCAGCTGTAATGGCGACACAGGAAGCTGCTGCTTTCTATCAAAACAAAAGTGCAGATAAAGACCGGTGGAAGGGGGCCTACAGATATGGAAAAATATCAAATGGTGAGTTTGGCCTTTTATCACACTGAGGCTTTTCATACTTATTCCATGTTTTGCCTCCAGGGTTTATCACACATTTCAGTTTGTATTGTCTACTGTTAAAAACTCCAAAAGCCCTGAAAGTTTCGGGTTTGACCTTTTTTGTCTAATTTAGCTAAAAGTTGACATGATAGGGGCCTTTAGGACGGTGTGCCTTATTACCTCATTTTGGGGGCCTGTCTTCAAGAGGGTCCCTGTCAAAAACCCAGACCAGGTAGTGTTCTGTCATTAAATAACTACTCGTTGTGAAGTAAGTGCAAGGAACCAGGTTTTAATAGGGCTCCTATAACAAGTTAATCCAGCCATGATGTACATCAACAAAATAAGTTTTGATATATTTTCGACTCTTCAAAGAAAATTCTGCTTTTTAAAACCTTGGTCTTTAGTCATATTGGCATCATATCCATGGCTGGTCATGGCAGTTTTACTCACAGAATTCACAGCAGAAATCTGAGGGGTAAACTCTGCACAACACAGCTTTACAGCCGAGTTCACAGAAATGGCCATCATGTGCCACCGGACCGGTTTTAAAAGTTTATCCTTGTCACATTTCAAAGTGTGACTAAAAATTGATATGCACCACATGCTCATACTTAAACCATTAATCTGGTGAGACAGGGGCATCCTCTGAAGAGTCCCATGTGTCACCAGGTTCACTGGCACCCTTTTTAGATGTATTTATCAGTCGTCAGCCATGTGGGCTACTGATAAAAGGTGACGCCAGGCAAGAAGAGACAGTGTCTCTGTCTCCCGAACCTCCTGTTTCCTCCCAACCAGGCCGTCTGAGCAGATAGATCAAAATGACCCACACAGCTGCACTTTTATCATAAGCACTTGAAGCCATCTGCCTTTCCTTTCAGGCCATGTGTGGTGGTTTTGATAAGTGCACCAAACTACGCAAAAGTCAAGACACTCGTTAAAAAGCATCATTACATATTGACAGAAGACATTCTTGTCAGAGCTTTGGATATTTTAAAAAACATTGTGATGTTGAAGGTCAAAGGAGGCTTCTTATTAAACAGACTAAACACTAAAGCTTATTTGAAATTCACCTTTTACATTTTTGACCTTCTCAGGAATGTCCTCACAAACCAACCATTAACCCTGCCTGTGAATGCAACTACACTTTATCTCTATGTACACTAGCGCAAATCCAAACTCTGAGGTAGAATGTTTTGTGGGACATGGTAAATGCCAGTCTAAGACTGTTGATTCCTCAGCAGGAGGGGGATGAAACACTAATCGCTACCACAGACAACAGCTGAATCAGTTTAAGGGCAGGCCACGCTAGTCACCCTCCTCTGGGCTTATCTGCATGCAGCAAGGGTGATTTACTGTGGAAGGACAACAACGCTTCTGGAGATGAGCGTGACAGTTGACTTTTGAAATTAAAAAGCAGATAGCAAATTAATCCTGAGCAAATGAGCCATTCATTTGTTTGTTATTAGAGCTTTTGACTTTCTCAGCTGCTGGGGTTTCCTCAGAAATCAAAAAACTGAAGATGTTCAAACTTTCCGTTATTATTAGCACATTTAGGTTATGTTGGCTTAAAAGTTGTGATATATAGCCCAGGTCTCATAGAAAATCACAGAGAAGCAACTGTGTGCAGCTCTTTAATGAAGATGGAGAAGTTAACCAGACATGCATTTTACAAAACACCAATAAGCCCTCATCTCTGAAATCTTTTTTGTGTAAAACCATAAAATACAGTTTAAAAACTCGCAGTAATAAGCCCGTCACAAGACATGTCACTAGGGGTAAGGCTACTCTTGATAGTTCATGCTATGGACCGTAAAATAGTTTTGTCAATTTCTCAAGTTCTTCTGAAGCTGCAGTATGCTAACAACTCAGGGAACACACCAGGTATCCCAAAAATAACCTACTGTAATCATTAACATAATTCTTGTGACCTTCCCCTGTGGGACACTTAAATAGGCATAAATAAGTAAAGTATTTGGAAAAAAAACAGGAAGGCGCATCAGCACCAACAAGGTCTTAGTGGAAACTTTAACTAGCAAAATCAAAAAAGCATGAAGACAACAGATTTTGAGTAAAAAAGGAGCATATCAGCTTGTGCTGTGTAGCTGGTTGCTGGTCATCTTACTAGAGTAAACAACTACACCAATGGAGGCCTGTGGGTGTCGAGAAAGGAAGCAGGTGTTTACCTATAACCACAGCTGACAGGGACATTCATAACACAGCCCGATCACATCTCCTTTGTTCTATCAGCCTTTTCAGAGAGCAACATCCTCAGTTGACGGCTGACTGGAAAAGGGGAGGAAAGAAAAAGACCCCCTCAAGCCACTTTTTCTACGCCTGCAGCAAATTCTTTCATGGTGACTGAGGAGCCAGCAGCCAGGGCCCCTCACTTATCAAGCGGAGGAGGGACAGATGAATTTTCTGAGGCTCGTTCATTCTAGTCAGACAGTTGACGAGAGTTGGACAGACCAAGGGTAATCTTCTCCCAATTCCCTCAGGTGTGTTAAACCCAACAAGGGATTAGCACAGCCTTCCTCTGAGCCAAAAGTACTAGCAAGGCTTTCCATCTCTCATTAACAGTCTATTTTTCTTAGCACTTTCTAATCCGCTAGCCCCCACCTCATCTTGACTGTCTCATTGTTGCATAAACTAAAAAAAAGGTGGAAAGAAGCCGTGGGGTATAAAATTGTCAGTATTGGAGGGAAGGGCAGGGTTGGTGAAACTGTCATTTCATCTTTTGTGGATTGAGATTTCACAACTCTGCTTTTAACACCCAGCATACAAATGCTTATTTATCAAAAGACAGAGGGGTTGACTAAGACACGGAGACAATTCTGTAATTCAAGAGAACATAGATATGCACATGGTGCGTGTGTGTGTGCGTGTGTGTGTGTGGATAAGGACCTTTACTGTACTACATTTCCTACTGGTCAGCAGAGGTGGTTTAAGGGTATATATTACACAATGTTACTGTAAAGATTCCCATAAAAAAATACTTTTCTCAGAATAATCCTATCCAAAATGTTTTTTTCTACTAAAACCAGGGTTGAACCAGGATTGACTTCCGAATTGGTTGTGATGTCACAAAAGGGGGAGGATATTTTTCCTACTTTCAGCAGGTTAGATTGAAAACAGCCTTCTAGTGTCAATCTTTGAACATATATCATTCTACAAATTGAACGTCTAACATCAAAGAGAAGCAGCAGTTTTCTATTTTAACATCGGACAGACATAGAGCAACATTAGCATCCATTTGGAGTTGGTCCTAAAACCAAAACAATGAGCTGAAAGACTGCTTTGTAGAACTCTTGGGAGATCATTTTCAGTGGGTGCATTACAATGATTGACCCATTTCACACAGAAGTAGTCATGGGATCCATTGTTAGTGTAAGAAATATTTATCAGTGCAGCTTAAATGCTGCTGTTGTCACTTGAATGCCCTGTAATTTCATGAAGTGCATTTTCCTGGTGGCTCCACTTGTACATGATTAATTTTTTAAAGTTAAACATTAAAATAGAAAAAATTGCAGTAACAGAGGTCATATCCAGACAAAAATCACATTACAGTGAGTCACATTTTACACCGAGCTCAGTTTTCCTAACCTGCTCTTGCGTCTGTTAGACATCAGTGACAAATGCGGCCTTAGCCAGCCAAGGGTAAGATAAGGGACTGTGGCGTACATCACCACTTCACTTCTCTCCCGCACTTGCAAAGTGCGAATCCACAGAGAGGAAAAAAAAAATCAAAACGGGAAAAAACACTGCTAGCGGGCAACAGGATGCACATGGCCCTGAGAAGGATGGCAGGTTGGATCCAGGAAATGGAGAGAGAAGGAGAGGAAGGAGAGATCTGGATCACAGCTGTGTTCGAACTAAAAGATTCCTGTTTTGAGGCAGAGAGAGAGAGAGACAACCAGACCATAAAGAGGCGGAAGAACACTGCCACAGCAAGGGTTAAGTGCAGTTGTTATGGTGACAGCTGTGCAATCAGCATTTCAGCCATCACCAGTTTGTTTTCGAGTGGAGGGAACTTAAGAGTGAAAGCAAAGCAGGTTCTTTCCATAACTCATCTCAAAGACTGATAAAAAGCGTTTGCTCTGTGATCATTCATTTAAAACAGGACCTTTTGTTGACTGTACTCCACTGTGTGGACTGATTGATACTACTAATGGTTAAGCGAATCATTGGGGTACAGTTAGTTATTTAGGCTATCATGTGAATGCAAATATTTAAAGCCACATGTTTTCAACAAACCTAAGAGAAATGATCTATGGGCTCGTTTTGTTTTTTTTTTTTATGGACAGTCTCCTGTTAACACAGCTCTCAGTGAATATGAAAAATAGTACTTTCAGTAATTTAGTTTAGGATAATTCATCAGGGCTAAAGAGTTAAACACATTGATACACTGTCCTGAAACAATACAAAGTTAAAGTGGAAACAGTTTATTGGTTTTTAGCAAACAAGTAGCCAGTTATTACCCGTGTGCTGTGTAGCACACTGCCTCATGTGGGACAAGTACTGTGTTGTTGTAGGGAATTTAGAGTGTTTAATGACCTAATGGGAGGAGTGTCCGTTCTACAAACACGCAGAAATGACAAAGGATGCTTTTGGTTCTTTGTGTTTTCTAAACATGGTTCAGACATTTTCTAACCTTGGTTCTTTTTCGTCTCAGTCCAAAAATCACGGGTGAAATGACCACCTGCGCTCGCGCGGACGAGGGGCGGACCCCCCCCCGCGTGCGCGCGGGATCCGCGTGGGCGCAGCTGAGGTTTTAAAAGCGGATGCGAGCGCGAGCGTGGGCGCAGTCCTCTGCAACCCGGCTCACGCGGCGCACATCTGCATCGCGGCGGTCACATCAGGATCCCGGGACCTGCGTTGGTCTCTCGCGTTTGATGGAGTCTGTCATCTGGTCCTTTCGTCTAAAGGCCCACGAGAAATAAAGTCAGGAACTTCCGCTTCCACTTTTTTTTGTCGGCGCTTGATTCATTGAGCCAAAGAAAGAAAACATCCCCGATCGTCGAGCGAACGAGAGGAAATGTAAGTGGTGTCTCCCCGACTCATCCCGGACTCGTTCTGGTCATTGCCACGTTATTATTTTTACTTATTATTTATACCTACCTGAGAGTTTTCTTCCCCTCTTGTTTCGTTGACTTTCCATCCGAAGGTGGCGGAAAACTTCAGACCCTTTTTCACTGTTTTGGAAACATGAGTTTCATTTCCAATTGGAGACAAGTGCTCGCGTTGATTCTCGCAACTGAGCGCAGACCGTCTCAGGGAGAACGAGAATGTCAAAGATAAGGCGAACTGGACTCATTCTGGTTGTCAGACAAACTTTCAAGTTGGTTTTGGATCTTACGTAGGTGGCCATTTTAATAGTAAGATGGGGCTTGATAATAATAGTAATAATAATAATAATAATAATAATAATAATAATAATAATAATGATAATGATAATAAAACAACAACAACACTACAGATGCGAATAGTTGTTTTTTTTTATAACAATTGTATATATATTCTCCCTTCTATTCCAGTTGTGTATTATAACTGTCGTTGACTTAAAGACCTTATTTTATTAAGATGACCTTTTTTTGTTTTGTTTTGTTTGAAGGGCGTGTTGTTTTAGCCTGGTTACAGAAGTGACTTGGATTCACCTTGATGGTAGTTTCTGGGGAGCGGGAAATTCCCTCAACGGTAGGGGGGCCCACGTATCTTGTAAACATGCCAGAGGTGTCAGTCAGTCCCCTGTGCTTTACTGGCTCAAACAGCAGGTATTCAAATGTGGGTAATTTAAAGGCGGTTTAACCTTTAAAGGATCTTGGGGTTTTTTTTTTCTTTCCATTTTTTGCTCATATATTTTCATACTTATTTATTAAACATCAAAGTTAACAAAATCAGATCAGGTGCCCAGTTTTGACTGAAGATTCAAACTGTGGGGTTTCATTTGGTGTATAATTTTTAATCCAGTTAAACTGGTGAGGGTTTACTTATTAAAAATAAATAGATAAATAAGCTTACCCTTTTATACTCTAATTAACTTGTAAGAACACTTAGTGTGTGAATTTGAACTCCCTTTAAAATATTACATCATCATTATTATAATGCAGATACCTGACTGGCGTCTCTGCTCTCTGTCCTCACCTAGGATGAACAACAGAGATCGCTGGAGGGTGTACAAGAAGGTGAGTGTGATGTTTTTCCTGGCCATGGTGGCGCTGACCATAGTCCAGAGAGGGAGCATCAATGTGGGGGCTCCCTTTGAACTCGAGAGGCAGGCTCGCATGGATACCTCTGAGGGAGTCGAGCCTGGAGCTGCACCGGAAGAGAAAACTGACTCATACCTGGGGATAAAAAGCTTCTGGAAAGCTAGTAAACGCCAGCCACAGCCTAAAGCTCGGGCCACAACAAAGGAGACCAGAACCTCTGAGAACAGCAGCCCCAGGACCTGGGATATAACCAGCTCCAACTGTAGCGCCAACCTCAACCTTTCCAGCCAGGACTGGTTTAGGAGCCTGGAGGACAATTTCAAGCAGTTCATGCTTTATCGACACTGCCGTTACTTCCCCATGCTCCTCAACCACCCAGAGAGGTGCGCAGGGGAGATATATCTGCTCATGGTCATTAAATCGGTGGCCACCCAGCATGATCGCAGGGAGGTCATCCGAAAAACCTGGGGCAAAGAGCAGGTGGTGGACGGCAAAAGGATAAAGACCCTCTTCCTTCTTGGCAAACCCTCCAATGAGGCAGAGAGAGCAAACCATCAGAAGCTCGTGGAGTATGAGGATTACATCTATGGGGATATCCTCCAGTGGGATTTCTTGGATAGCTTCTTCAACCTCACACTTAAAGAAACTCACTTCCTCAAGTGGTTCCACACTTACTGTCCCAGGGTGCGCTACGTCTTTAAGGGGGACGATGATGTGTTTGTCAGCACGGAGAATATCTTTGAGTTCCTGGAAAGCAGCAACCATGAAAAGAACCTGTTTGTGGGGGATGTGATTTTCAAGGCTAAGCCCATTCGTAAAAAAGAAAACAAATACTACATCCCCTCGCTCTGTATAATAAGACACTATACCCACCGTATGCTGGCGGGGGTGGGTTTCTGATGGACGGGACCCTGGCGAGGAGGCTTCACTGGGTCGCAGACACCTTGGAGCTCTACCCCATCGATGACGTTTTCTTGGGAATGTGTCTGGAGGTGCTTCAGGTCACCCCTATAAAACACAATGCCTTTAAGACTTTTGGCTTGGTGAAAAATAAGAGCAGTAAGTTGAACCGAGAACCTTGTTTCTTTAAGAGCATGATTGTGGTGCACAAGCTGCTCCCATCAGACCTCATGCACATGTGGAACCTGGTCAACAGTGACCTGGTCTGCGCACAGAAAGTGGAGATCTTACAGCTTCACAAAATCACCAGGTAAGGACAGCACCAACAAGCTGAGCTAAACCTTGGTGGACACAAGTAGAGAGTACAGTACAGTATATGAGAGTTGAAGGCAAACTTCCCAGTAAACTCTCCTTTATGTGGAGAGGCTGCTGCATCAATGGGCATGCTACGAAGGACATTTACTTGCGCTACAATTACAGGCCTTGTATTCTCTTACATAATAATCTGATGTTGGCCCTGATGCAAAATATTTAATGGGATGCAAAAAAACACCATCCTCTCTCCCTCCCCTGTGGACTATACCCATTCTTCCTCCTGCCTCTGCTTTCAACTGGTGAAGGTTTTCCATTGGCCGAGAGCCTTGTGGCAGTGACCTGTCACGAAATCACGGATGATAGCGAATCCGTTAATGGGAATGCATGTAGAAAATTTTAGTCAAAGTTTCCTGAGAGGACAAGTGGTAACCGAAACCATGAATACGTTTTAATTGCTGTAGCATGTTTTTCTTTTGGATTGGTCAGAGGGAAATAATGTTTGGTTTAACTTGCTCATGAAAATTTAAGGGCAGTTAGCGTTAGTGTTCGAAAGCCATTGTGCACGCTGCTGTTACACTAGCATTTTTGGTGTGTACTACGTGTACGACATTGCCTTCACTTGGACCAGTAATGCCTGTTGCAGTGGCTTCAAATGGCCCCGAGTCAACATCAAGTAAACAAACAACTCTCTACCTCAGTGAGTTGGTTAGAAAACTCTGAATTTCATCATTGGTCACATTTTCTACATAAATGCGCCATGATAACTATATCTGCATACATGTTCTTGAATAAAGGTTCTAATCACTTTTTGTATCATAGAGGTCCTTGCACTCATTTGTTTGGAATGTGAATGACTTGATCTGGACTTCTACTACTTCTGTACTACTGGAAACGTTTAAAAAAAATGTGTAAATGTGTACTTGTTACATGTATGCTGTCCATGGAGTTGAATGTGCTGATATACTTGACATGAATTTGGTAGAGGTTTTACAATGACACTGTGAACTAAAACTATTGCTGGTACAAGCATTTGACATGTTAATTTAATCGTCACCCCAGTGAAAGGGGGCAATGTGGGGTTCTTATGTTTAATTTAAAGCAAGGTTTGATGATTATAAAACTGAATGTTGTGGGTGTTGTGGATGATGCTTATGTCTAGGTGATGTAAATATATGTAAAGATCAAAATGTACATAGAGTGTTATTTGTAATTAAACGCTTTGACAATACAGTTGTTACGTCTCGTCAATACAGTTGAAATTCTGTCCTAGATTGGCTGTTTTTGTGTTTGGGCTTATCAGCATCATACATCTATGTGAAAATCCATATCAGGTCATGCAACAATAGTGTCCAGTGTTGACATATGGGTATCAGTTACGCAACTAAACAGTAAAGAAAACATAAATGTTCAAACAACCATGAAAACAATAATAGTGTGCTCAAAACAATATATGAAGTGTTCATTTTATCAGTGGTCACCAGCTTAACCCAAGAGCTTTTCTGCTCTCTCACAGCAGTAATATATCAAAGAGCTGTAATTTGTGTAATTCACTATTTGAATAAAAAAGATTTATGCATCATAGTGTTTTCAAAAGAAATATGACACAACTTTCTCCATTATTGTTTTATTTCATGTGGGGCATGTTTTTTTTCAACCCACGGCCTATTTTGTATGTATTTTTTAGAAAGCAACTCTACATGTTCCTTACTTTGTGGGACATTTCATGCTGTTTATTCTAAGTGTCCCTGTGAAGTGTTGCGGGACTTTTCACCCAGTAAAGATAATGTTTATATTTTTAAGTTGGCTCAGAGACAAAGAGGGAATCAAAAAAACAAAAAACAAAACCCAAAAACAAATACCTTTCTGTTGTTCGTCACTCTTTTTCAGGACAAAGACAAGAAGGCAATGCAGACACAGGATCTTCTCTGTATTGTGTTTCATGAGGGATGCACTCACCAGTACAGAAGCATAGCTTATGAAAGTTTATCTCTTTCAGCTGTCCGCTTGTTAAACACAATGTACAGTGATATGGAGTCAAACCTATCGTGAAAATGAGCTGAATTATCTCTATTATAGTACACTGATCAGTCTGGTTTATGTAATTTGATCTGAGAGAGAAAGTGCGTGTATCATTTTAGACTGTTTAACAAAACAGAACAGGTGAAGAGTATAGTGAGAAATTGTGTAAATTGTCTATTGACTGGGTTTCAGAGGGTGGGTTTGCAGATACTTAACATGGGGGTCTTAGTGGGGGGGGTGTTATTGGTGGAGGTGAATTCTTCTGCTTCAGCTCCATGTTCAAAGAAACACAAGCTACACAAGAACGTTACTGTGTTGGAAATCTTATTGAATTTTGAATTTCTGACATCCTTACTAGATATCGTATAAACTCACAGCAGAGAAAGTGGTAAGGAAGTACAACTATGGCATATAACTCCCATCTAAGTCTGAACAGGTTGTATAGTCACAGCTCAAGGGGAAATAAAAGTTGAATTTAACCTAGAAATGTCCATCATTGTGGTTCAGACTGATATGACTTACCAGCAGTAGTTGTATTATTATTTATGGTTCAGGGAAAATCCCTAAACCCAATATTTTTGCAGGTTTAGAATACATACTCAGGAGTTTTCAAAAAACTGTGGCCTTAGTTGCTTTTTAGCAATTTTTGCATTTTTTCTTTCCACTACTTTGGACATGATACATCAATAAATATTGTAAGGGCTTCTTCGAAATTTTGAACAAATATTTCTGGTGCCCTCTGGATGAAATGTATTATCTTTCAATATCCATTTTTATATCGATATATAAAATCATCAAATTGATGGAAAGAGATGAAATTTCTGTTATTTCAATACTTTGCTTTTTGACCAAATACCCACAAAATCAACAATTTTCCCAGTAGTTTCTACACTACTGTGTTTAGTGCTTATCAGCAAATGCCAGCGTTCAAACCTGCATTATCATTGTGCCCATGTTGGCATGCTAATGTTAACAATTCTGTTTCAAGCAACAGTGTGCTCAAGTATAGCCTCATAGAGATGCTATCGTAGCTGTAGACTCTCAGTCATATTTATCAGTGAGAAATATTGGTCTCATATCCTTAACATAAAGGAGCCAGTGTGCTTATTACTTTAGCAAATCATACCAAGCTACTGTGATAACATCAGTTGAATAACTGAACCGTTGCACGGTTGATATCTGATCTGACAATCTTCTTAACTAAAATCAAACTAATGATCAATTTATCCCACAAAAAACTTACCCTAGAAACATGTATATAAAATTATTCTCTCAGCTAATTATGATATTAAGGCGTTTAAAAAAAGTTGTGAAAATGACTCACTGTCTGTAGTTTACTTTGCACTAACTGGAGTTTGAGCAGTTCCTGTGTGTGTGTGTGTGTCTGTGTCTGTGTGTGTCTGTGTGTTTCTGTTTCTGTTTGTGTTCCTGTGAAGCTATCCTGTGCAAACAAAAGTTAAAAAAAAAAAAAAAAAAAAGGGTACATTAAGATGTACTACAGTTTATGGTAGGAAGTGACAGCTTTAATGGTCATTGCTACAGTGTATAATGTACGTGTCATTAGGCCACAAAGGTTGGTTACCCGATGAAAAAAAAGATGTCTCATCCAATTCCTGAAAGCTCTTGCTACCAAGTGAGCAGGAGGAAACCAAAAACCCACACGAGATGCGCGAGGCTACATTTTTAGGCTCCACCATTCTGAACTTCTGCCTGCAGAAGTGACCGACAAAAAAGAAAAAGAAAAGAAAAACACTGACTTTGCGACTGGGAGAATTGACTTATCAACCACAAGCCAAAATTTTCCATCATCAAGTGTAAATGTCCCACTTCGGTGATGATATTTGACCGTATGAGTACACACCCAGCTTTCCCGCCTGCCTGCAGACCAGGAGCTGCGTATTTGCTGAGACTAATTGGAGGAAGCTTTTGATGTCAGAACGGTCAGCGGGCCAGATGGAAGGGCCTGCAAGCTTTCACGCCAGCCCTCGATTTTCTTCAAAGGACTCTGGAGCACCATCGCTGGCATGGGAATGTTGCTGCCTGATCTAAAATTAAAAAGAACATTCCTCAACTTACAGGCTGCTGAGTGCAGCCTTTCTATCAACCCAGGCATCATAGAACATCTCATACAGTATGAATTGCCGGTTATTACAAATCGTGCATGCTGTTGATACATTACTGCAAACCGCTTTACAATACATAGTGTTCCAGTTCACTGAATGTGACTTTACGTCCGATAGAAATAGTATTGTTCAATGGATGGCTTGTGCAAAAATTCAAGCAAGTTTCAAGTCGAATTTTGTCCTTCACAGTTACAATAAATGTTTCTCTGGAGCATAGGGCAATATTTTTTTTCAAGAAAAGGCACTAAAAAAATTGCAAAAACACTTATATCCTATATAGGAATCATTTGGAAAACCTAGATGAAGGAAGTAAAAAAATCCCCACAAACATCATTGAAGAAAATATCAGTGAGGATTACAGATGCATGATAAGATTTTATCCAATATAAAGTATAATGCTGGAAAACAGACTTAATATTACCAGCCTGCTACAGCTAAATGGAATAATGTAAATTTGGAAAATACATGGATGCATTTTCTTGCCAAGGGTTAGATTATGTCCATAGTCTCAATATGGCTCTATAGCCAGAAGCTCGTTAGCTCAGCACAAAGACTGGAAACGGGGGCACAGAGAGCCGGAGTCCTAATTCCTAACCTAATTCATCTATCTACATGGGCTGTAATTAATATGATATATCTTTTTTTCAAGAAATTATAATTAAACAAGATACAGCAAGTTAATTTCTGAGCCTTAACGCTAAGCTACGCTAACCGAGCTCTGGCTAATGAACTCGTTATATCTCGTGTGTTGAATCCCTACAAAAAACAAAATGTAAAAACAAGAAGTCGCGGCTTTATAGGGGGTTTTATGAGTATTTCTAGGCTTGGAGCAGTTTAAAAATCAAAACACAAAACAAGATATAGCATGTTAATTAGTGAGCTGCTGCAGGTAGGCAGATTAGTTTTATTTGGACAGAGCCAAGAGAACCGTTTCCCCATTTCCAGTCTTAATACTCAGCTAACTTAACCAACTGTTGGCTCTAGCTACCTACAATTTACAGAAATTAAAGTGCTATTCAGTAATGGGTGAAGGTGACAAAATATAGCACATATAGCACAAACAGCTTAACTGCATCATCAGTACAACAAAAGGTAAGTGTAACATGGTGTTTTATGATCTGGCTTAACTGAACTGACTGTGAGAAATTCAGTGGACTTTCTTCTCAAAGTATCAGTTCGGGTAATAAAAAAATACACCTGCGCTGATCTCTAGCAACGATCAAACAACGCACCGTATGTTCTTTTTCCATGCACACTCAGGAAATGCAAAGAAAATTAATTGTGTTTTGTTTGGCCGCTCAGGAGACAAAGAAAATGCAGTCCCTGATTCCCCGTATCACACAGGAAAACAGGCCAAGGCAATGTGACTTCATAGTACATCTGTGCTATAGGACACCATGTACTTGACAAAGATCCATTGTGAAGAGCAGTATACTCCCATTTAAAGAGGGCCCTTTTTAGACAAGCCACTAAACAAATGAGATAAAGTATCAGTCTCTGTCCTCTCTACTCTTCACAATGCCCTATTGACTCTAGAAAACTAGAGGATAAACTAGAGGGTCAAATGTTAGCACCCTCACCGTCTCAATCATACTGAATACCACTGCTTTCTATATTATGCTGAAAAACTATATATATGAAATAGGGCGTCCTTTTATTTTCTACTGTTTGCATTACTGTGTTTGATAAAAAAAAATACAAAAACAAAAAAATTGGAAAGTTGAAGTGAAACGATAAACCAATATGAAATTTAGCTGGTCCGAAAACCACACTAGAAGATGAACTCAGAGATACGAAAGAGAGCACAAGGGTCATTCTAGACGGCTGACATAACGCCACGGAGGCTGGCATGACCTCCGTCACGGTACAAGGCGGGGGGGGGGGGCCAACAAATCTCTAAATAGAGGTATTCAGCGGTGCTATCATCAGTGCCTCCCGCCCAGGCACCTTCAGGAACAAAGGTCCCTGTTCAGCTGGCCAGGCCACAAGATGACAGCATACTGCTGTCCCCTGTCTGGTGGTGTCAAGAGACAAGAGACACCTATCCAGCAGTTCAGAAAGGTTCAGAAAGGTAAGTGAAAAATCAGAACGCACTACCGGTGCAGCTTCGCTCTGTGTAAGATACTGGAAACCGCAGTCACGGCCGTGGATCCTCGCATGCCTAAGCGTACTTTTTACAATCATGACGATCCTTAATCTGATTTTTGAGGGGCTAATAAGGTTGTTGTGCAGCAGCAAAGCCTTAATCATTGTCATGTGATCTGCATTTCAACTACACTTTCCCATATCTATCTCCTGCAGTTTCGTAGTCCTCTCTCAGCTATGTATTTTCAACCAAGTCTAGGAGGTGTCAGCGCAGCACTGCCAGTAATGCATGTATCAAACACAACAGCAAAAAAAAGATAGTTAAGTTTCTTAAGGCAATAAATTTACATTTAATATGAGGTTCAAATCTTCATGTTGTCTACAATGACTCCCTCTTTATTTTTGCACTTAGCATACAAAGTACTCCCTGGTAAGATTTAGAGGATGTGAATAAAAGGCTTGAAAGGTCTGTGAGATAGCCCTAGTTTCATTAATAGCCTGAATCGGCCTTTGGAGATATGTAGTTTTGATTTGAAATGGTAGAATGACATGCAAGACTACAGTGGTCGGGGCACCCTGTGCTTAACTAATGACTGCTAACGCCTCATATAGCGTCATTTGTAATCCCGGTACTCAGGATGCAGTTCTGTAAGGTGGCCATTATCTGAGGTTTCATATGATGAAGGCAGCTGCCTGATAAGAGTAGGCCACCTAGTGGAAAAGCTGTTCACGCCATTGCACTAAATGCATTAAGTTGTACTGAAGTGACAGCAGAGTATCTACCGACCTACCGGACTTAGTGAGTGTGCGCACCATTTAAAAGGTCAGCATTCAAGAATGTTTCCAACCTGTGTGGCCCTACTGAGAATTTGATGCCTCAGATTGATGAGTGCAATGAGCACAGACATTTAAAAATCACCACCGACAAGGTTTTATTCAATCACATGAAAATCTTGAGATTCTCAGATGGGAAAAATTAGTCAATGCACTACAAATATTTTATGTTACATAGATAAGGTCATTCATCCACTGTGACTGAAGACACTGACTGTGCCCCACCAAACAAACATGAACATCTTTGCCATATTCTTCACATCCAACTCTCAAATCTATCAAAATATGCTTTGCACATTACAGTAAAACTTGGCAACTAAAGCAAACTAAATGACAAAAAAAAACAAACATATGGATACAAGTGTATTTTTTTTTTTTACAAAAGGTAAAATGAAATCATACAAACTGTTTAAATTTACACAATGTATCTGACAAAGACGCGCATATTTTTCACAGCAAACTTGTTTGCCATACCCATTCCATTTTACTCCTTCAGAAAAGCAAGTAAGCTAATGAGGGTGAGGGGTGCAGGTTTGCATTCGGGACATTCAGTACTCACAGGTAGTACTTAAGCTGAGAAGATCAAAAGTACCATTCTGGCACACAAGGGTCAGGAAGGTTGAGGGGTCTAAATAAAAGGGCTAAAATGCCCATTAACAGTTAAATATATATCAGTGACGCTTTCTGGAATGTCCAAAAGCTCTGAAACTTGATGAAACCAGAGTCCATTAAACAGTAAAACAGACTAAGGATTTAGTCGTCAAACTTGATTTTCTTCCCCTGGGGTTTGGCTCCAAATCCACCACCACCTCTTCCGCCTAAAAATGAGGGAAAAAAAAAAATTAAAAAATCAGCTCAAATTACCAGAGAGCAGCACCAAACATGCTAAAAATATCCTGCTTTAAACCTGACAAGTACGATTTGCATTTTGTGCAGTGATATTGAAGTCTGATGCTAGGATAATACAGTAAAGTTAGAAGACAGCCACTTAAATTTTGCCTGGGTGTTTGACTTTGATCATCGATCCAATTACATTATTTAAGAAAACATTTTACTGCTTAAAGAAAACATGTGAGCACTTTAGCCACTTTTTGCTAAAAAAAAAAAAAAAAAAAAAAAAAATCACTTCCACACAACCACCCCCCTAAATCCGACAATTTACTTTACCTCCAAAGCCACCACGGCCGCCTCCTCTTCCACCTCCACGAGGGCCTCCCCTTCCTCCGCCTCCTCTGCCGCCACCGCGGCCGCCAAAACCTCCACGGCCTCCTCTGCCCCCACCGCGGCCGCCAAATCCGCCGCCAAATCCACCGCCACCACCTCGTCCTCCACGGAAGCCCCCATCACCCTTGGGCTTGGCATAGTCCAGGGTCACTTTGCTTCCATCGATCTCACCGTCCTCCATTGCCTCCTTGGCTGCCTTGCAGTCGTCCTCATTGTCGAAGTCCACAAAGCCAAATCTGCAAGGTGGGGAAAAAAAAGGAGGGTTTACTTATCCGCCATCAAAAGTAATGCAGAATCTCGGGATTTTAGTCACCAAAAACAGCAGTTCCTACTAACATAGTGCTGTGTACTGCAGCTTAAATGACATTAAAAGTGACAGGTTTAAAAGATCACATCAAAATGGATAACTGATGAAACATTTACTAAGTATGATGGCCTTTGAAAATACTTTAATGTCCAATCAATCATGGTGTTGCTTTTGTTTCACATCATACACGGATAACTCCCACTTAAGGTAGCTGTCTGTTTAACTGCGAGTTTGCTCTACTTTTCAGGCAAATCTGTACACTGCAACTAATCGACAGCATGGTGCTAACAAGAGGCATCAACAGCCAGAGGGGGTATTTCAAAGTCTCCAGACTTACCCTTTTGATGAGCCTGTGTCTCTGTCTGTGACTATCCTGGCTGCTACTGCACCCTCAAATGAATCTTTAAGGGTCTGATCTGTCGTATCCTCAGAGAGACCCTTGACAAACAGGGTTTTTGTTGGACCTGGGAAAAGAGGAGCTATCATTAGATCTACGACTTTGTATGGCTCAATGTCATTTTATCTCAAATTTTATCAAACAGTTAATTAGACAAGTACAAATGCTTCAATAAGCTAAAATGTCATGCACAGTCCAGATCAGTACTTGACTATCTTTGAATCGTCACAGAAATTCAGGAGGTCAAGTTTTCATCAAATCTGGCCAAGTAAATTTGGGATAATATCCAAACACAGACAACTGTTCTGTTTTACATCGATCCAGTTTGAAGATCTACCTGAGTTTCCTCTCCCCCCGTCTCTGCCACCGCTGTTCTGGCTGTACTCCAGTCGGATTGACCGGCCTTCAATGTCTGTGTTGTTGAGGTTTTCAAGGGCGTCCTTAGCATCATCTGTGCTCTCAAACTCTACAAAAGCAAAACTAAGGAAAGACAAAATATTCAGAAAGGGTGAACTTGGTTGTTCACAAAAAATTCCTAGGAAAAAAATTGTTTAACTATTGTAGATAGTTAAACAAAGTCTCAACTCTTAAGAAAGCACCCCCTCCAAAACATGCAAATTAGATATTTACTGATTTAATGATATTTTCAAATGATTCTTCAATTAGAAATCTATAGTTGTTTCACAGTAGACATAGGCAACACCCCTATGAGTCTAGGGTGAGCCTGTTCTAACTGTGCTTTTGCTCTGCTTCTCGTGCGAATCCATGCAGAATCATGGGTGAGATTAAGAGGAGCTCATGAGAAGGTAAAGCCATTTGCGATTTAATGTTCAAGTTTAATGGGTGAAAATACAAGCCGATTTAAAACATCCATAAGATAGAAAGTCCTCCTTGGACTTAGAATGTTTTTACCTATCAACACAGGTAGTATTTACCACTCAGATATTTACCCTTTGGGTCTGCCATCTCTCTGTGGAATCCTTATGGACACAGCCTTCTCGAATGTGGATTGTAAGACTTCCTCTGTGGCACTGAAGGCGAGATTATTCACTACGAGTGTTTTACTGGCTGCTCCTGTCGCTACAGGGAGAGAAGGAAGGAAGGAGACTAATGAGAAATATGAAGATGAAAGATGCATCTTATTCCAGCTGATTCTAGATCGTATCAGTACTGGACCATCTTGATGTTCTTTACCTGACAGCCTTCCGCCTTTCTGACTCTTTTCTCCAACATAATCAATCATGATGGATCTCCCCTGTACGTCAGCTCCCTGGGCCTCCTCCAGCATTTTCTCTGCTTCAGCCTCAGTTTTAAATTCAATGTAGGCAATGCTGTCAACGGAAAAGGGAAGATTAGTTGTCTAAACAAGAAAACTGGTGGATAAATGATTTCCTACAACTGGCTTGAAGTTAAGTTAGTCAGTCTGTCATATATAGACAGCGTGTGACTAACATGGAACTTTCATATCTTTTTGCAACTCCTTCAATTGGTACCATCTCAAGTAAAAAAAGTAAACTAACAATTACAGATAATGCTTGTTCTTACCCTCTGTTTGAACCATTCTGGCCTGGAGGTAACCTGACATCAACCGCATCTTCAAAGACTTCCCTCAGGTCATCAGCCGTGGCAGAGAAGGGCAGGTTTTTTACAAACAGTGTCCGGGCATCCCTCTCTGTGGGCAAAATATCAAAGTCAGTATGGGGTATTGGAACTAGCTTTTCAAACTTCAGGACCATTTTTAAAAAGACAAAGCTGAGAGAATTTTTTTCCCCTCTCTTTTTCCTTCAATTTTTCCAGACGTACACAGGAACTTTGATGGAGTCGTTTACCTTTCTTGCCATCCTGTGAGCTGTCTTTGCTGCGGGCTTTGTCCAACTTCAACTCCTGACCCATGACCTTTTTGCCATTGAGCTCCAGTGCCTTCTGCATGTCCTCCTCAGATGCAAAGTCCACATACCCAAATTTCCTGTTAGGACAAACGATGCAGGAACAATTAGACATTGATTTAAAAAGAAAAAAAAATCTCCTAGAATCTATTCAAAACAGAGTTGTAAAAAATTAATTGGTAAACATCTCCAGATCATTTTCCCTTCTTGGTGGGAATTATTTAGTCTTCAACATCAATTGACAGGAAATGTCAGCATGAACCTCTCAAAATATTAAAATTTATGATTTTTTTTTAATGTAAATGAAATCTATCTGCATCAAAACTCCTTGTATGACTTAAAGGCCTACAGCAGACAGGTAGAAACAAATATTTTAACAGAATAGACATCAAGAGTCACATATCCAAGCCACTAATAGCAGCTTTGGATATCGTACCTGTATTCGACAATATCTCAGGTTAAGGCATTGAAAATATCAGGAGAGAAAAGAAACTGTACCAATACACTCTTAATGGTATTCCAATGCCATTTCTGTCCATACCCTACCCATATGCATGTATATATTCAGTACAAGTAAGCTTAAGTATCTAAGTACACATTAAAATCAAGGGCAAAACATTTCAGGAAAAACTGCAGGGTATTTTATCTGAGAAAATCTGCAGATGCAAAACTTCTTCACAATCTTACAAATGCCATTTTAAGGCATGAATGTCACAGCGATTGAGGATAGAACCGGCAGACAATGCCACACACCGGTACCGAAGACATAGCGCTGTATTCCCTTTTCCTCCGTACATAACATACATGAGTACTTAGCAACATCATGTATGCCAAGAAATGGAGGGTAATTATGTGTTTGTTTTATTATTAATATTACTATTAATGATTGCTTACTTGGATCCTCCTAACCGGACATCAGCAACCTCAAGGCTGTTCTTGGAGAAGAACTTCCTTAGGGATGATTTGATTTCTTCAAAGTCTTTGTTGGAGTTCAAGTTTCCAACAAAAAGACAGAACCCTGGAAAATGGGAAGTTAAGTTCACTGGTTTAGGTTTTTGTTTCCTTTTTTCAAATTCTATTAATTTTATCAATGGTATCAGACGGTTTCAGAATATTAAGGTGACATCACACATCAGTATTAAGTCCCTTGTGATCATCATAATTAAACACTGATATTTGATAAATGGGGCCGGTGCATTGATCCTTACCTTCCCCTTCTGACTTGGCCTTTTTGGCAGGAGGTGTGTCCTTCTTACTCTCTGCCTTCCTCTTTCCAGGGGTCACTGGGGCTTCTGCAGAGATAGGTTGTGTGTTATTTAAAGTACAGAGAGCCATCGTGTAAATACAGAGAAAGTTTCTGGAATAGGAAATGGGTGTTGAAACTTTGGCAGTGAAGGCTTTTCCATAACTATGCTTCATTTGTCATGAATGATTGTTGATCTCGTTTTAGAACAAATTGTGTACAGTTTCTAAAATATAGGCACCGATCACTGAATTTACCCAAGCATGTAGAATTTGTCATTTTTTTAGTCAATATTTTTCAGTCCAAACAGAATTTATTCAGTGGTGTGGGGAGGTGTTACATCAATGCAGGAGTAGCACAACATCTTAAGAAATTTCTTTAATACCCTGTTTCCATTTGTCTTCAACAGATCTTTACCAATCTCTGAAATATGGCAACTTCCCCACCTCTGTCAAATTTTAAATGGCACTTCAGCTTTCCCCATTTTGACTTTAAATATTAGACGAAAATAAAGAGTATTTAAATGTGCCTTTGAACAAACTATTTGAAATCTACACGACAAATTCAAGTGAGACACATGTCTATGAAAAATATGTAACCGTTAGCTTGATTTAGCAAGTTCTGGCAGGTTTTTCCCATCATCAAAACTCACCGTCTTCCTCCTCCTCCTCATCATCATCATCGTCGTCGTCTTCATCATCCTCCTCCTCCTCCTCTGACTCCTCCTTAGCCTTGACCATGCCAGCTTTCTTTGCCTTGGTGGCTGGTGGAGCAGGAGTGGTGTCCATCTCCTCCTCAGAGTCTGAAAAGCAGACACATTGACAGGAATTTTATGGGGAAGCTCATTGTGATGAAATTCTTACCTATGACAACCTGCGTCAGATACATACAAAGGTGACATCATACATGATCAGTATTAAGTCCCTTGTTGATCATCATACAGCTATGGGGTTTCCAAGCCAGCAACTCCATGCCAACTTATCACAAATGTAACATTTCCTAAATAAAACAAAGGTTTTAAAATATAAAAAATATATCAAATACATCAAAGGCTCAGTCTCACCATCTTCATCATCGTCGTCGTCATCATCATCAGATGCCTCTTTAGCAGGCTTGGCCTTTGCAGCTTGTTTGGCAGCTGCTTTTGCTGGAGTAGCCTTCTTGGGAGGTGGGGCCTCTTCTTCTGAATCTTCATCATCGTCGTCATCATCATCAGAGGACTCCTTTGCAGGTTGGGCCTTCACTGGAGGCTTGGCAGCAGGTTTAGCAGCAGGCTTGGCTGCTTTTTTGGGTGGTGGGGCCTCCTCTTCTGACTCATCATCTAGACAATACATCGATTTCAGCAAAACTGCTTAGTATTATATCTGAGAAAATCTGCTGAGGAAAACATCTTCACACTCCAACAAATGCTATTTAAGGCATGAATGTCACAGCGATTGAGGATAGAACCGGCAGACAATGCCACACACCGGTACCGAAGACATAGCACTGTAATCTCTTTTCCTCCGTACATAACACACATGGGTACTTAGCAACCACATGTATGCCAAGAAATGGAGGGTAATTATGTGGGTATTTTTTGGGTGAGGATGCAGAACTTTGAGCTGTGTGTAAATGTTTTCAATTAATTCTATTACACTACGAAAAGGCCAGGTTAACAGTAGAACCTTTCAAGCTAAAATCAATATAAACAGGTTTCACCAAATTTTCTTGCAGTCATCACTATTCTGAAGGTCTCTTACCATCGTCGTCATCATCATCATCTGACTCCTCAGCCTTTGCAGGGGCCGCCTTGGCTGGTGTGGGTTTAGCTGGTGCCGCTTTTGCAGCGGTCTTCTTTGGTGGTGGGGCCTCCTCTTCAGACTCGTCTAAGGGTCAAGTGACAAAGCACAAGACTATCGCACACTTATACTCAATTTAACGATTTAGGGCAAATGTTATCTGACCTGACTGTCTGTTGTGCATACTTTCATTGTGAACGTGCCTTTATAGTATTAGCAGGACAGAAGATATAAAATAAGATTAAGCATTAGTTTATTTGGCGCAATGGTCATTTCTAGTTAAGCAACGGTGTATGAAACTACAGCTACAGACTTCTGTCTAACATTAAGCTGCTGCGTTTCCTACAAGACATGTTGACCCACATCTTTTTTCAAATTCAGGATTTTAGTGTATACTTTACTGCATGGAACTCAAAATATTCCTCAGTGTGTACTTAAACATGAGTTTAACTACACATTGGTAATAACCATATTTTAATACATACATTTATACTTTTACATTTTTATTATTTCCACAAAACTTAATATTGTATTTCAATTAAAAAAAGACAAGTTTTTATGTATCTCATCAAAATGCCTGAGGGAGTGGACCAAAAATGTGTACATTTAATTAAAAAAGGGGGATAGAGTTGCTTTTCCTTTTCAAGTCACCTTAAGAATGCAATGCTCCATTTCAGCTGACTCAGGCGTCAGAAACAACAGCAATATGGTAGCACAGAGCACAAATTCTTTCAGGATATGAATCTCACTTGAGGATCACTTGTGACTTGCAAAATCCACGCCGATAGTGAAGTAGCTCCACTACAGTTAGATCAAAAAATGGCTGGATTTTTCGCTGTTGCGTCGACTTAACCTGTGTATGTGTCCGATTTTCAATGCTTACCAGAATCACCCTCATCGTCGTCATCATCATCATCTTCACTTTCTGCTTTTTTGGCAGCAGTGCCGTTTTTAACGACTGGGGCGGCCTTCTTCACCACTTTAGGTGGAGGAGTCTGTAATAATTAAAATTAAAAAAAAAAACAAGTTACTTCTGTTGTGCAGATTTACCAGCAATTTCCTAACTACAACAAACTTAAATATACCGTACCTCTTCTTCCTCATCACTGCTTTCCTCTTCGCTGGATTCCTCCTCCACTTCTTTTGGGGGTGGAGGGGGTTTTTTCTTCTGGGCTGTTTGCTTATTTGCTGCCTGTGGATAAAAAAAGCAAATTAGAGAAAAAATTTCAAGTAAATAATTTCTTACATTTGTACTTTCACTTGTCTAAACAGTATAGTTACAGGGAGAAATCCAGAGATAATTTGTTCTTGGCATGCTGCTTCAGGTTGTTTGCTTTGGGGGGGGGGGTCTACACCATGTGGTACTTCAAAGTGAAGTTCACCACAGCCCTACTCTTTCAAAAATTGAAATTTGATCATATTACCAATTATTTACGCTGGTAATTCATAAACCATATTTGGAGAAATCGGTCGGTGTGGTAACCAGACTTTGGGTTTTTCGCCTCGTGTGTCAGTCAGAGCAGGCGCACAACCCACGTGGAGCTCAGGAGGTGGGGGTTGCTAGCATTTTGGCTAATTTTTTGTCGATTGCAGACGACCTTTAAAATACACGACGGTTTCAGAAAAAAAAAGAGCAATGGGCTCGGATTCAAACCGCTGGAGCCCGATAAAAAGGAAATGCTGCGAACCACGACTAGTGCGCCAACGATTCGCAGGAAGCACGACTATGCTCCACATTTAAACTGTTAAGCGCCATGCTAATGCTAACAGTTAACCAACCAAATGTTAGCTAGCGTAGAGACATTTCCGGTGCCCCAGCGATCAATTACCAACTAATATAAACTAGTTCGTTTGATTAACTACCTCTTCTACGGATCTCACAAACTTGGTGCTTAAGTCGAGAACGCGCACGAATGCCATCTTGAGTAATCGGTTAGCTTTAGCAGGCCAGAAAACCCCATCGAGCGAGGCAAAAACATGGCTGATCCCGACCGACGATGAAACGCTCGGTGGCTAGTACCGTTACCCCCCCACACACACCCCCGGCCATATGGGGGTCCGACCCGAGCAGACTCCCGATGTAACCCCGGGCGGAGAGCGCAAGCCTCGGGACGCGGGGAGGGCATTTCGTCGGTTCCCTTTCCTTCCCTCCTCCTCCCGCAAAACGCAGTAACTTTCCCCGTAAAGGCCTCAAGCGGCAAACACAGCTTCCTTTCTATCGCGAAAGGAAGCAAACACACGCTCACGCGAAAACACTCGCAATATCGGACCAGACGTCGTCGTTTTCTCGTTTTGTTTCTTCCGTCTTACCTTAGCTAACTTCACCATGGTGCCGTTGCGTGTTTCGGGTTCGAAACACAATGAACTGGACGTTTTGGAGACGAGCAAGGTAAAGAACGGCTAACGCACACACGTGGCTCGGCCGACTCGGTGGGACATTGGACAGGAAAGACAGACGAGACGGGGACGCGGTGCTTACTCTCCGGCCCTGCGCGCTCCCGACGCCCCGCCCACACAGCCCCCGCCGACCAATCGCAGGCCGGGACGTTTGCGTCGCGGACGCGCACGCACGCATACGCGCACACGCCCCCCCCACCTCCAGCGTGCTCGTATTAAGGCGACGTGAGTTTATAAAAGCGCGATCGATTCATTTAGATTCAACTTTATTTATCTATAACTGACTTTTTATCTCAGGGCTCTTTTCACATAGAGCATCTCTACACATGACTCTTTACAGTTGTTATTTACAGAGACACGACATTTCCCCGATTCTGAACCAAGGCTCATGAACGCAAAGATCGAAAATACATTCGACACTGTATTATTTTCAATGCTGCTGTGCAAAAAAAAAAATAATAATAATAAATAAATCTTACTCCTGGAAAAATTTTACTTTATTAATTTAACCAAAACAAAAAACAGTTTAGAATTGTTTTCCCAAATGCTCCTCATTTAACCGTGAATGTTTAGAGAAAAGAGAAGTTTTCATGGCTGTCTCACTCCCATTTTTCATTTTCTTTTTGTATGATCGGTGAGCACGTAGCGTCGTTGTGTCCCATGCAGCTGTTTATGTGAACCACGTGGTTTGGGCCAGTTCAAGCACGTGTCGCCTACCACGCGGAGCACCGCGCGAGCGGCTGAAACATTAACGGATGTACCCCAGATGAACACGCTATAGCCGTGGTGCGACGCAGCTAAGTGCATTTAATGAAGTAAAGCATCTGAAGTGTTGCTTTACATTTTATTTATTTATTTATTTATTTATTGTTTGGCCGCTGTATACTTTTACTTCCAAGAGGAAAACACTGAACTTACCCCCCCCCTCGTTTTCTTCAACATTCATTTGGCATAAAGTTATTAGTTACTTTCCAGATCAAGATTATACATATCATCATAAAATATATGAGGTTGTTGATGCTTAGCTGAAACTTTACAGCATAAATTAGGTAATAAATAGTTCCTCCTCAAACACTGACAGTAATATAATACACTTTTACTGTAATGCATCAATAAAAATGCTGCAATAATATAAGGGCACAACACTGTCAGGGCCTTTGCTCATAATGAGTACTTTTACTTTTAAGTCCATGTTGCTAATAGTACTGCTGTACTTATGCTTAAGTAAAATTCAAATGTTGGACTTTTACTTTGTAGTATTAGTAGTTTTACTCCAGAAAAAAATTATAAGAATTTCCTCCATTATTGATAAAAAATTAATAAATAAACTTCACAAAGATAACCTATTTGGTTACATATTTATGGGCTGAATAAAAAATGAAATTGTTTGGAAAAGTGATCATGATTCAACCAGTATATCTATCTATCTATCTATCTATCTATCTATCTATCTATCTATCTATCTATCTATCTATCTATCTATCTATCTATCTATCTATCTATCTATCTGTGTCTGTCTGTCTATCTGTCTGCCTATATGTGTGTTTTCCATGTAGGAGGTATAAAGTACTCCAGCCAGCTGATTCCCGAGGGACATATGTAGCACATTTGAGTAATTAACCCTCAACACCACACAGAGGCAGCATTGCATTTTAAATCCCTCATTTATTTAACAAAGCACTGGGTAGAGAAAACCATTCCAACCCCACCAGCACATTTCTTGGATTGTGTATATTGGTAATATTCACAATCCAAGAGTCCCCACAGTGAGGAAAAAGTGTATATCTATCTATCTAATGTAAATATATATATATGTAGGTTAACTAAATTATGATAAGAATATAACACCATTGTCTCTCTGTAATGATTTTTAAATCTGTGATAGGATGATAAGCACAAGCACATATAAGCTTTCAGTTTGAGGGACCTTGATGTTGATAATTTGCTTTCTTGTTCACTGATGTAGTTGGCTAGGATATATAAAACAGACTGGAACCATCAATGTTATTAGCTAGACACATGTCGAGCTGCAGTAAAACTTGAGAGCCATATTATGAATCTGACTCAGTGTTGGAATTTTCTTGAAACCTATAATACTGTCTAGTAAAAAGTACACTCATATACTACTAATCTGCAACAGTAAATACAGTACAGTTATAAGAGAAACACAGCTTCATTTGGATTAAGTTTTCATCAACATAGGAAAGTTTTTGAATAACCGTAAATTATTTTGCAAAAAGTTCATTTTGATGATTGTCAAAATGTTCAACACCCATTTTTCAATTAGTTTTCCCTACAATATCTGCTTGTGGCATTTAAAGCCCTTTAAAGGTGCTTTTGTAATGTCTTTGCTTTCACTATCTTTCCAACTTTAGCATTACCGTGAGCTTACAAGAGCTTCAGCCATTGTTGTCTTTCCCTCATTTTGGACTGAGGGCAGACCAGACACTACAGTGACCAGCTATCAATAAGTATTATTATGATACAGGATGGGATGGGGCTAGCTGGTTAGCTTTCTGTCTTCAGTAGAAGAAATTAAGCGACAGAAATACAAGTAAAGCAACAGTCGGCATTAGATATTGGTGAGTAAAGTAATGAAGTTTGTTGCTGCTCTGCAATGTTTCTTCTAGGTATGTAAACCATGGTCAGAGCATCTACTGTGAAAAAGGTCGGTCGAACCTGCTGTCAAAGATGTCACCAAATGCATTTACTCTACCATTCTCATGCATACAAGAACATGTATTCCTCACATATGTTCTCTCACAATGTCTTCACAACACTTTTGTCCCTAACTCTATATAATTTAATTCTTTTGTCCGCCATTTCAATGCAAATGAATAAAGAAGTAACTTTTTACAATGAGCTGTGCGTTGAACACACAAACAGAGACACAGTACAATATTTGTTGCAGCAAACAGTAGCGGAAAGTGTCATTTATTTACAGTGTAACAGCATCTACCAGCAACTAATTTTCCCCCACTTTTCACCGTTTATCTGAGATAAAAATGAATCCCGGTTTTTGGTATGTGAGTTTTACTCCTCCTGGCTATGCTACAAAGCATCTGTTTTTTGAGTCCTGTCACCTTCATGTGTATAATTACTCTCTTCTCTGAAATGAACGATTTTGAATTTCCAAGATGAACAATGTAATTCTCCTCCACAAACCCCCTTCTACCCATCCTGTGTGCACCTGTTATCCACTGCCGTTGTCCGGGAATGAATCCAATGAGAATAGAAAGAACACAGAGGGAAATAGATGCATTAAAGGATTTAGGGTCAGAAGTGGATTTTCCTTTTTTCATATGAAAAGCACATTTATTTCCGGGTCAGATTTTAACACGCAGAGGTAAATCCTTAATAATGTTTCTTAAGTTGTCTCTTAAATTGTCTGCCGTTGCGTGTTTACTGAATGCAGTAGTAGAAACAGCAGCATTGCATAATCAATGAATCTGCATTTCTGGCCGGCACATGGGGTGGACAAAATATCAGAAGCACATAAACATCCCAAAGTAGGCGACAAGGAGTAGACCAACCAGCTGTCTTTAAAGCTCTTTTATTCTCACTCCTAAACTTGGAGATACAGGGACCTTTTTTAAGAAGAAATTCTTGAGTAATTCTCTGAATTATAAAGGTAATGGGACTATCTTCCCCTTTTTAAATATTGTTCAGAGTATTCAAAAATAAAAGACAATAAAAGACAGATAATCATGTAACTTGTAATAATAAAGTAATAAATATATTTTATCTTTATAATAAAAACAAATGAAAAATTTTAAATGAGAAAAATGAGAAGAAGGGTCATAAAACTACCGCAAAGAGGTTTCATTGTGGTGTCAGTGGCTAGGTATACACTGGCATCCTGGTCATTGAATGGTCTTATTGGAATATGGGAACACTGGAAGAAACCAGTCCTATAAAATATTCCCCTTATACCTTCTGTTATGTAACCATGCAGAGCAACTGTCAGACTTTATAGACTTCATAGCTTGGAGAAGACTCTCTCGTAAGATTATTTAACGTTGTACGTTGGTGCAAACCTTTAATGAATTTAACATACATCCATTTAGTGGAGCTCACAACATGAAGCAATGGTGCTGAATTCATGCTGTGGAAGAACATTTTCACCAACTATCCAGTCCAGTGCATGCCCTCCTCTGTCCATGGGCTTCAGCTTGTGAAACGCTTTTCTCCATGTTTGACAGGTGTTGTCATGATTGCCTATATTGCTTCCTTTCTTTCCTCATGTGTTTGTGACCATCTGTATGAGGCATGTTTGTTGCCTTCGTGTTTTCAATGTAAATGTAGTACTTAGCTTGTAGTACTAAGCAAAGGCAGGTTTAGTTTTGTTCTTTTCGATTAACATCACATCCTTTGTGTGTGTGTGTGTCTAAGTTTGCTTAGTTTGAACCTCCCACAACAAATAAAATGGATTTTCTTGTCTTGTTTGTCAGTGACCCCTTGACAAGAAAGAGACACGCTAATCATAATAAATTGCATTTTCATGTGTAATATCTTCTGGATGAACTCTCAGCGCTGTAATATTATATAGATTTACCTTAGTCTTCTTCAGCACAGGGGATACAATTAATTAGTTTTGGAAACAGTCATCAACTGATTTATATTATCAACCTTTACAGATGTAATATTTTATGCCTTTCACTTTGGAAACTTTGCAAGTGTGATATGAATAAAGGTGTGCATTATTATATAACTCTCATAAAACTCAAAGCTTTTGGTAGTAAAAGGCTTGACTTGGATCCAACTTCCAAGAGCCAATGCAACAAAACCTGAAAGCTTACTGCATAGAGAATCGCCTCATCTCTTCAGCTTCCTCTGGATCACAAGAACATCATGAACATGACTGCTTTTGAGACTCTGGCCCACAGAATTCTTTTCACATAGATGACTGGTAATTTGGAAATGAAACTGGATTATACTTTTGCTCTCAGTCAAGGTCAGTCAGGTCACAGTGTGGTGATAATATGTAATGGCACACTGTTATATCTCTAGTTTCTCTGTATTATTCATCTGTTGGTACCTCAGTAGAATGAGCAATTTCTTTTCAAAGTGGCTTGAAACTTTGTTTGGTACCTCATGGTACCTCATGTCAATTGAAGAAGCTTAAACAGTTGCTCAGCTCAGCTCCAACTTTCTGAGGTCCAGGTCAAATGCAGAAAAAATAAAATGACTCTCCTTTTACATATAGAAGAAGCCATTCCTCAGGTTGTTTTATTTTACTGTTACATGTACCCCTCTTGGTGTAGATACCTTTCTTGCACTCCCTGATGAAACCTTTTTTGATATCTGAACTGCATAGAAATAAATGTTCGTCAAGCTGAAGACAAGGCAACTTCTGTCTTAGCGCACAACAAGCTGTTTAAGATAACATCTTTTTCAACCGAAAATGTTCAGTAATTTGAATTTGCCACCCATCAAAACAAAAAACCCTGAGAAGATACAAGTAAGTGCACATGGAATGTTCTTTTTATCATTTTTTAAAACATTTACAACTATTTGAGACAAAAGAAAAAGGTTACAAACAGAATTGACCTGCAGTTTGCGTCCATTTTCAAAATGTTACATAAATAAAACTCATATTTATAAATATCTCTTTTTTATAAACATATAAATAGTTTTTTTAAACATAAATACATTTATGCAGGGGAAGATGAATTACATGAATGTACAGCAGCAGCAACAATATACAGCTTTGCAGTTTGTAGTTTTTACACCTTTGCCTGCCATCTTGTCGTATATATCTATATATCTGTATTTGTATCTGTTGACGATTTTGTATGGTATACATATATGTGTGTATGTTTATATATATTCATATATATATATATATATATATATATATATATATATATATATATATATATATATATATATATATATATATGACATTATCTTTTCAGTCTTTGTTTATGCTGGTCATGATGACTTTCGTACCAAAAATCTGTCATTTTGTGAGTTTTCCCCCCTTCAGTTGACAAGCTGGACCATTTGTTTTCCAAACCCATTGTCTAGAGATCTAGAGAAAGAGAGGGAAAAAGAGGAAAAGTAAGGTTAGAATGAGCTTTCAGAAAAAAAAAAACACAATACACACATTTTCATTCATTTATTCTTTGATTTAGCAGTTTTTATCTAATGTCTATTCATGTCTATTCATCAGCCATCATCATTCCCCAAATCTACTTTTCAGTTTTATTCTCAGTTAAAAGGTTCCCCCTGACTGACCTAACCCTTTCCCCTCTGACAAACACATGTACAACACAGACTTTCACATTTATGATACACTGCAGCCCTTGGGTTGGAAAGATGGGTGTCAACTGATGAAAAACAAGCGCACACTCATTAAAGTTAGTCACAAAAATCACACTCCCAGGATCTCAGTTTACAAAAACCACAAAAAGGCCTCAAGGCTTAGGACTAATTGTGTGTCACCAATCTCCCTCATTGCTTTATTCACCGCCACAGCCCCTGTGTTCTTTATGTCAAAATCACTTGGTCAAAGAGAATGTGTTACCCGGAAGGGTCCCGGCCACCACAGGGTGCTGTGCTTTCAAGTGAAGGTGTATAAATGTGTGTTCCTTCCTCCATCCCTCCCTGCCCTCTATTTTTTCTTACATCTTATTGATATATCCTCCTTACTTTTTCTAGATGAAGCAGATGGGAACATTCATAATAATGAATTATTACGAGAGTGGACTTCCTAAATACCCACTTGACTTTTTCTCATTCATCAGTTTATGTCAGTCTGAGTGGGCTTTCCTGCTGACCCCCCCCCCCCGCACCCTTAAGCTTAACTTAACTGAAACTCATGCGTCAACTCTTCTAATAATGTGGACTCAGTCAGAAAGCTGGGGTTAATAACATCAAGTCGAATGTGTTGTGCTCAACGTGATTTATTCCTTTAGGTCATCTCTCGACAGGGACTGTGCATTGGTCATATGACAGAATACACCCATGTAAGTCATGATTTTTTTTTCTTCTAAACAGGCCTAACTGTGGATAAGAAGTAAACAGTGTTCTGAGATTAAATCAAGAAAAACTTGAACATCTTTTCTGTGTTAGTTCTTCCTTTCTTGTTTTATTGTTTCTCTTCCCTTCCCTTCCTCCCTTCTGTCCTCCCCTTGGTCCTTCTTCTGCATCTATACACTAGATCCATTACAGACTCTTTGATAGCGCAGACAATGGTTTGGGCGTTTTATCCCTCTTACTTTCACCCTCTGTTCTTCATCGTTCACCTTAGGCTACGAGGAATCCTTAAATGACCACTGACAAACTGAAAATGTAAATTGATACGTTCTTTACTGTCATTTTCCTTCTTTTTTTAAACTTCTATCATCCAATCATTCTTGCCTCTGTCCTACCATCCTTTCCTACCATCCCTCCTACTCATCGCTCTCCTGGTTGTTTCTGTTCACCTCCTCCCCATTTTGCCACCACTCATTCCTCCAGTTCCTACTGTCTTCACATCCCCTCTTCCTTTTTGCCACCCTGGTCCATCCTATAAATCAGAATGTCAGGTTACAGCAGATCTATCTAAAGTTGAACACTCACCATCACAGCCCTGCCCCGACCCTAGCAGCCCATGCCGCTGATGGTTCCTATCCTGTCCATCTTGTGTCCGAAGCAGCCACTCCGCGGCGTGGAGCCCCCTTTCTTGTTTGCCGGTTTGTGTTTCCTCGTTGCGGGTTGGTCGTTAAGGAGACGAGCCCACATCCCTCTGGCACGGGTGTCCATGCGTAAATCCCGCAGTAACCGTATCCGAGAGCGCACAGCATCTAGCCGCCTTTCCCTCTCCTCCGACTCGAGAAACTCCGCCAGCTCCTCGCCCAGCAAACTTCTAAGAGACTGGAACAAAGATTGAGTAAAATAAATAAAGCGACGTCCCCCTTAGGCGCAGATATGCTTTTGATAAAATCGAAGTACATGCTTGGTTCTTGTTTGAGCAGAGCAGCCGCTTGCCTGGCGTTTGATTTTAAATTGAGGGAAACCTCAACCTGGTGAGCATTTGAGCATTTCCAAACAGAGTGCGCTTTGGCCAAGATGAAAAAAAAAAGGTTTTTGGTTCTATAGGACTCGCTGAGATTAGCAGTGGTTCAGCGTTACCAGAAACAAAATTTCGACGTGATGCTGCATTAATTGGATTCAAACCTGGAGGGAAATCTGCACTTTCATTTCTTCTAGTATAAGTAAGTAAGTACACTGACACTTTGGACATCGCTGATGCCCTCAGCCTAGAGTCATATAAGGCAGGTGCCTGTAGCTCCTCCGGTCCGATGGGCTGTGGCATCAACTCGCATTCCTAAATTCTGGCCGTGTAAGCTAATAACTACAATTCTTATCTCAATTACTTATTCCTAGAGTCTCGTTGCTACTTAGTTGATTCAACGGGCCAATTACGCGCAAAACCTTAAGCTCGCCGTAGTTTAAATCTGGCACACAACTGGAAGATTCGTTCCAAGTTGAAACTGAATAGCCTCATTATGGGAAATCGTGCCTTATATTGCTTCAAAAACCTCTTTGATTTGAGTGGCTTCCGCCTAAAGGCTGTAATCTCTTGTTTTCTTTGGACGTGCGCTTGAATGCTAAAACTGACAAATGATGCTTGGGCGCAAAAAATACGGTGGTGAGGATGTCTTTCGGGGGTCGGACATCATTGAAACATGCAGTCTATTTAGAAGTAAAGTGCTAGAAAAAAAAATACCTGGAAGTTTAGGATTCAGAGAGTGGAAAAAAAAACTTGCCCTCGCTTAATTGCTAGGCATGAGTGAAATTATGAAATATGATGCGTAAAACAAACAGTCTTGGGCGCCTGAGCCACAGAACAGCTGTTCACCTCTGAAGCAGCATTCAGCTCCTATCAAGGAATAGTGCCTAGCCTCAGCTCTCAGTTTTGAGGATGAAAATCACTTCTTACCTTCTGCTGCGCCTGGGATAAAGGTTTTGCCCCCATCCTCACTGAAAGCAGGGTGACCATAAGTCCACAGGCTACCAAGTAGGACAAGTTCATTTTGACAAGTCTCGTGTTCTTTAAGAGATTCCTCTGCGCTGAAGTTCAGAAAGAAGGGACGGCGACAGCAGCCAGTCAGCTGTTTAAAATAAGAGGATTCAGTCCGTCCTTTACTCCAAAGCTCCTCAAGTGCTCCTCTAACTCCTTGTATTAGTCCTCACCGCTTTATAGCCAGCCCATGGTGATGTCATGACAACCTGCGTAATGGTCCTCCTTCCTCGCCAGCTGCTTGTTTTCTCTACCTGCCTCTGAGCACGTCATGCCAGGGATTCATTAAATGATACAAGGTCCGGTCGTCGGGGCTCTGGCTGGAAACAAGATATGAGCCGTGAGCTATCAGAATGCGCACTTCTTTGACTTTTACCTCTGGCTGAGACGCAGCTGCTGAAATCGAGGGTGATTTCAAAGGCTGCGCCTCAAGAGCCGAAGAACGACTTTGGCAGAGAAGTGACTTCGGATGCCAACCGCCTGCCCTGCGAAATATCTTAACAAGTCGTATACTCTAGCGAGAGACCGAGAATGACACGTTTTCTTGATGGAACTAGTGAAAATTAAGATTGTGGCACCGGAATTAAATGAACTTACTTTTTTTTTTCAGGGCAATTCCAGGAGTTCACTATGATCAAGTGCATTTTCTTTTTTAATCTAGACACCTTCTTGAACATATGTGAAATTTAAATGAATATATCTTTGCCTCCTTTAGCTCTAACATTAAAGAAAGGTGCGATTTTAACTCCTGAAACTGAACGACTGGACAATGAATTATTTATTTTATTTTATTTTATTTTTTTTATTTTTGCGGTTTGATGCATAGAAATAGGATTGAAGTTTGTGCTGCAACGTATCCAGAGTCTGACTAAAGTATCTGTGCACAAAGAGTTCATTGGAAAACTGACTTGGTACCTTCGTAGTGAACTGGATCTGGTGCTTAATACGACAGATATAATTCACATTAATCAAGAAGCCTCATCATAAAGGAATTGTTAATGCATGCCGATGGGGATGGCATTAGCTCATATGCAATAATCCTGGTTTTGTGGATCTTGGGAGATATCTTGCAGTTTGTTTTTTTTTTTATAGCAGTGAGACCTGTGGCATATTACTTAGTGGAACCACAGACCATAACAGACACATGTGCAGTTGAGACACAGCCGCACAGGGATCAGTATTGTGACTGAGTTCGCCTTGGATGTGCTAGTGCCTCTGTCTAGACAGCCACCTGCAACCTGAAGGCTTATAGCGACTCATCTGGTTAAAAAACTAGTTATATTAGGTTATTCATTTTTAGCTTTACACAGAAGCAGACACTTTAACCCTATATTAATAATAAAAAAAATCACTTCCAGTGTGTCAGACCAGAATATTTATTGCATCAATTCCTGCTGTCTTTACTGCACAGTAAAAGTCCCAGAAAAGAAAGTTTTGAAGCCCGTTGGTATAAAAATCTTTCTTGAAATATTTTGGTACTGAGAGAACTTTTTTTTTTTTTTTTTTTTTTAAATTGCAAAAGCTGAAGATCCAAAGAGTCTTACCAACAGTTCTCTAGCACCATAAAGGGTTTTAGGGGCTCATACCACAGTTTTTCTTTTCATGAATACTAAAGCTTTCAAGAAAAAAATATTTATTTATTTTTTATTACAGTGGGAGCAAGAGGACAAAACCCTAAAGACCCATTCTCAGTGTTGACACTGACATTGATGTTTAATGTCTGCTGACAGAGGTGTGTTCATCTGAGGCATTAATATAATAACATATAGTCTCATCTAATGTTTGGAGATATATTATATCATATTATATTATATATGTCAGGAAAATTCTAAAGATGTGTTCAATTAAGTTGGAATTGGCGCATCACCTAACTGGTGCTAGGAGATCGAAACCTTATCGATGATCTTTGAAGTTCAACCGTCTCACCCCCTCTGAGAGACTGATTCACTTGCTTTAAGAAAACGATGTAAACACATAATGAGGTGAAAGAAAAAGCCTCATGTAAAAGTCTTTTTTCTCATTGCAGTGTGGAGTGATGCGGCAGCAGTCTGGGTCCTGCAGTGCAGAGCCAGAGCAACCTCAGGCAGCACCATCTTTTTTGGAACACAGAGTGGCAGTATTTGCTGTGCCGAAAAGTGAATACCCCTCACAGTCGCCTGTTTACTGGATCAATACCATCCTGTAAAAAAATAGTCACCGCACGCAACATATCATGAGTCTGTGAAAATTCTAATAACTCCATGTAGAACATATCAGGCGGGATAAAAGAAGATCAGCGATTCCCTGATTTTCTGCGTGATGAATCATATTTATCTTTCCTCTAGAGTTCTACCAGCCTTAAAACTTGAAACTAGACAGTGTGTTGCATGGTTGTTGAATTCTTACTGTGTAACAAAGTGATGTTTTTAATGCTAGACAGCAGCAGTGCTGGTACCTTTGACCTTCACCTGCTTAGACCATCATATTTTTTCAGCCTGCACTACAAACAACCTGCTCTCTTTCTTTGTTTGCGCTCCGTGCTATGGCATATAGAGCCAAAAGTCACTTACTGTATGTGTTATAGCTTACAATATATGTGTATGATCTTCATTGAAATTTTCACTCAAAAAAAAAAAGCAAACATCAAATATTGTTATGACTAGACATAGTGAAATGTGCTAAAAGTTGGGTGAGCATTCCAATGGAAGCACATTTAGGGTATTCTTTTACAATCTAACTTCAATGAATGTGGAAAAGAATATGTAAGGGCACTAAAACCATAACTAGTGGTTGTGCAAAAAACTATTTATGACAGGTTTTAGTCTTTTTTTCTGGTGTGTTTCTCAGGAATCAACCTACAAAGATGAGTGACATGATTGGCCAGTATCTTATGTTTACTGTAATAAGAAGCCAACATCCCTTGAATATTTCACCAAGAATTTTTTTTTTTTTTTAATCACACACACAAGAACACACTTAAAACAACGATTGCATCCTGCGCTTTAGCCCACTGTACTGTAAGATCAGTTCCCAGTTGCATGGGACAATGGGACAGGAGACAAATATTACATTATTTGCGGTATAATTTAAGACGCTATGTTCATGTCTGAGACACATCTAATCACTGCAATGATAATTTTTTTGGTGCCTTATGAGTCCAAGAATGAAAAAAGAGACAACTACATCCAGAAGGGCTTAAAATGTCTGTCTTATTTAGAAAATGTGATGGATTCAGATGGTCTCACATCTATGGTTTGTGACAAATGTGGCACATTCTTCAGGCTGTGTTACTGGGAGAAAAATCATCTTCCAAAGTGTATTTTCTTGGTATGGACCAAATCATGTCATTTTGTCTTTACTCGTACCCATATGATATATTTTTTTCTTTCTTCTTCCTTAATGTCATTGTTTTTCGGCAGTTGGGGTTTCTGCACTGCAATTCTGAGAAATCATTTCTGAATAAAACAATGTGTTGTCCTGCTTGTAATTATTTGATTAATTTTTGAATTTTAGTGTCTGGCACTCTTTTCTTTTGTTCCTGCTCAACAATGGTGATTATCATTACCCGGCTCTTCTATTCATTCCTGTTTGCCCAGGAATAAATAGAAGAATTGCTGGGCAGAATTTTTTCCCAGGAAAGAGAAAGTAGTCTCTACAACAACAGATTCAAAGCCTCTCAGGAAGCACTATTGTGTTATAATGATCAGCAACAGCATGGAGAGAAACTGTAAATGCTTGCGCAAGGAAAAATAAACTTCCAAAAGTGCATATATGTGTTTGTTCACTAACTGGGTCTGCAAGCACAAAGGAATTGATGCCAAAGAGCAGACTTACTTACTGTGTGAATTTATTTATTCACTGAATGTGCATACTTCTTTACCTTACACTTTGCCCTCTATAACACACCACAGAGGCACAGTTTGAGACATTTGCCTGCTCAGTGTAAGCATCCTTCTACATTTAATCTGCTGCACTTGGGGACATTTTCATTCATTCCCTGCCCAGATTTTCCAACTGATCTGAGATTTTAACCAGAGGCTATTTTTCTTGTTGAGCTAAGTGATTCCTATTCTTTATTCTATATCAAAAACCTGCACACTGTTATTAAAACACAGTGTACCCTTACTTCTGTGACATGCTCTGATGTAACACCCCAACAGTACTACTCACCCATTTGTTGTCACAGACACTGATAACACAAACAGTGCATGAAACACCTTGGCTCCATCTGATGCTGTCACTTATTCAGTTTTATTCGAAATAGGTGAGTATATAGGGGGAGTTTAATATCTTCTTCAAGAGCTTTTTCAGGAACGGAACCCGTGACATCTCTGTTACCTCAACATCTCTTACAATGCACAGCACCTGCATATGGAAGCTTGTTGCTCTTCTGTGCCAGAATAGGCTGCGAAAATTGACAGTATGTCAGTCACCACATCATATCCCTACACATTTAATGTACTTACTAACACTCATACTGTTAATTTGCGGTGAGCTGGGAAAGTTAGATGCAAAAGCTCATGAAAAATTCTGATCAGTTCCAGTGCAAGTTTCCAGGCCTGGGCTTATTCTGTCATCAAGATTCTGTCCAAAAATGACAGACTCCACACTCTTTTGCAGCTTTTTGCGGCAGTGGGGTGCCGCAATGCCAGCTATCATCCAGAGTGATGCTTTTGTTTCCCATACTTACACGAAAGGCAGTCTCATTGAACGCTTTCTATGAACTAATTGAGGGTTTGCCCCTTCCAGCAGCTGCAACTGGAAAATCCCACTCACAATCTGAGGTACCTGTTGTGAGAGGTAGAGGATGCCAGAGTGGCATCCTCAGTAAACTTCACTTTCACCACAACAACAGCTTGAGGCCAGTGAACTCTGCTGACCCTGCATCTGTGATGACTCCTCTGGTTTCTGCAGGAAATCTTTCTCTAATTGAGAAATCCTTTATTTTGAATTTTAACAAGTGAGAGACACATTCCTCCTTAATGCCGCAAGCGTTTTTTTTTGCAAGTTTGTCTTTTTTTTGTATAGCTTAACAATGTCACACATTTTTCCCAATGACATCAATGGGTTACTGAGAGCACCCATTTTACTCTGTCCTTCTGCTCCCTCACTTTCTCGCTCTTCCTTTGCCACAAAGTCTTATCCCCTTAATTTTAAATGAATTTTTTAGCTTCCTTGTGGCTGAAAAAAAAAAAAAAAACGAGGTAGTTTGACTGGTTTGGTGCATCAAGAAGCCATACAAACCAGCAAAGGAGAAGTTGCAGTTGCCTTTGCAGTAAGTGTCTATGGGAGGATTGAGTGTCTTGGTTGCTCTTCTGGGGTTTGTGTAAGACAAACTACAAGGCTGTTATGGTCCTATAAATAACGGTTTTATTGCATGGGGAATTTTAATGCTTTTTACACAAGTGCTCTGAAGGCTTTCACATGTGCCAACTACAGGCTTTCCTTCAACGGCGAGGGACGGTTACTCAAGACCCATGTATACACACGTACCAGGGTCATCACTGAGTTTTTTTTCCATTTGATTTTTTTGTGGCCCATTTATAGGTGGTGGATTTTATGAACAAAGAAATGTTACATTTGTTTTACTGTGGATTGAAAATAGCGCACATATCAACTGGATCTGTGCATATGGTGATTATAAACATTACAAGCATTTGTTTGTATCGTTATGTAGATTCAAACCCACACACACACAGACAAATACTTGTTGGCACAATTTTGCTTTGGAAAGTGGTGAAAATTTGAATAAAATGAATTTTCACAAATGGACACCACTGTGTCTCAAAAGCACTAGACCTGTACTGTGAGTCATGAATCTTGGTTTGTGCATCTGTCGGTGGATCAATACAAACCCTTATGCACACAAATCTTATTTTGCAAAGTTCTTCCATTGGAAGAGGTGGAAAAATCCACATGTGCATCCAGCGAATCACATTGCTGTTCCTATAGCCAGTTAGCAAACGATGACATTTGATAAAGAAATGGTTATGTTCCTGAGACATGTGAATTCACACACAGAAAATGTGTCTTTAGTTTTACGTTTGACAATCTTATAAAACACATGCGCTATTTCTCCTTTATACTTAACATATTGACAAACACATTATTTATTTTCACTTGCAGTTTCAGCATCTGGTGTTCTGATTTATGTCATGATACAACAGATCCCAAACCACTCTTCTTCTTCTGGGAGACAGGAGGCCTCACAGAATTGTTTGATGCCATTGTACTCTCCCTGAAGCATACCAGACCATCTTCCCCTCAGCTGCTGAGTCTTTATTAGAGGTTGTATTACATTTTGAATTAAATAAATTGTTCTTTGGTCAGAATCACTTTTCAGCTCAACTAGGATAATAAATTTGAAGGACCTCCAATAAAAGTCAATATGAGTGTGATTGCTGGGGATCTCCCTCAATCAAACAAGGATGACTAATACAGGAATGAATGCACTTTGAGCAACAGCGGAATCCCTGTTATAAAACTCCTACACACAGTATGTGTTTTAGTGGCTCTTAAGACTATCAATCAGTTGTATGTCACAGACCAGTAATGCAGGTGTAACAGTCTGGCAGATAACTTTTCGTGACAATGGTGGAGGCCCCCTAAAATGTTGTTCAGCGCTGGTCATGCTTGAAGCCAAATAAGAAGGACGAAGAAACCACAAGTGAAATATAGTGACATGAACAATAGAGTTTGAATGCCCATTCCAAAACATGCACTTGTGTGTTTACTTTATTGTAATACCATAAACAAATTATTGTGACGATTTCTGAGCAGACACCGAGATGACTAAAGAGCAGAAAAAACTCAGTCATCTGCAAAAGTTCAAATTGTTTGTGAGATTTAGTGAGATCAAATAACGATATCGTAAAACAGAGACGGCAATGCAAGTGAACCCTACAGCCATATTCCAAGCATGCCAAGAAATATCTAAAAAGGTTAAGTGAACAATAATACCGAATTCCTGTGAGAATTTTAATTTAGAAAATGCTGCACTACATGTAATGGCATGACACTGCTAACTATGTAGCCTACCGTTCACATATTTAACTCTTTTGCTAAAAATAATCCAGAGATTGGTTCCCGTGTGTAATTTTTTTGCTCTCATGGCATATTGCCTCGGTCGGAAAAACATTCCAATCTGGAGGCATGAGGAAAGAACGTATGAAAGACGCACTTAGGTCAGAAGCTATTCTTGCACATATTTTGTTTTCTGGACCACAAAAGATGCTGTCTGGCTCTTATTTTACTTGGTTTGTGTTTAGCAGTTGACTGTAATGGCACATGCACAAATTGCTAACATTGCTAAATACTGAGCCAATGATATCGGTGTGGAAACAGGTTTCTCCTAATGGCATCATTTTTTATACATAGCTACAATCATCATAATAATTATTCGGATTTTAAAATCGCCCCATTATTATTGACGTCTCTGCCAGTGTCACCATTACTATTAAAATCATAAAAGTGAATAATATACAGAATTTATTCCAGTGTTCACAGCATTGCCATACATACTTGGTGGCAGAAATGTTTTTCTAAGGCACTCTAACAGTGGCGTGTCACTTGTGTTTTTCAAACCAAGTGGAAAGACGCGTGTTTGCGGTTTGGGTGGCACAAGCTGTGACAAAACCACATGGAAACATCATTGCAGATATATAATCTTGGATCAAGGCTCCAAAATAATTTGCTCGACTGTGAATGGAGTGTGTCCTTTTGTAACACACTGTTTCCTTAATTATTTTTTTATTTGAGAACAGTATTTCCCCAATATCTAATTTATGAGTAATTGCTTTTAAAACTTTCAGTGAGTCATGAGGATGTAAAATATGTAATTTATGGTTTTGCAAGTATTAAAAGCCATTTTATCCGTGTTCAACAGAATCCTATCTGCTGCTGTACTCAATTGCAAACAACTCCACTGAAACCCTTTTTATTTAATCACTGGTATAGTTCAAGGTACATATACTCCTATACTAATGTGTGTTACAGGCTATCTCACAGTTCATGTGGAACATCATTTCTTTGGTATTTATTTTAACAATTGTTGCATGTTGATGGAGATGTCTGAAATCAAAACATTATAGCACAGGAAGACCCCAAATTATTTGGCTCACAACTGGGTTCATTCACTTCTTTAGCACCATTGAAACATGGCTATAGTATACAGCTCAACACAACAGCATTACAGGGGAAAACAAAAGCAGCTAGACAAGACGTAATCACTTCACCTACCACTGAGAAAAAACTTCTTACTTTGTGTGATGAATGACGTCTAAATCATTCCTGTTGTAACGTCTGAGGACAAACTTGCATGCAGGCTGTGATGTAACCCGGCATCAGCTGAACTAAAACTCCAGAGTTGCAGACGCTTCGCGTGAGGTCACTACTTTACTCCACTTGAAAAACAACAAGGAATGTGTGTCAGGACAACCACAAAGGAAATTCAAAGGCTTGGTGAAGGGTTTGAGGGCATGCAGCTAATGTTCCTAACCAGGAGCCACTTGAAATGAAGCAACAAACAAAGACTCTTGGACAGGATAATTTAGCAATGTCTTTACTGAATAATGAAAAACAGGTACTAAAAATCTTGGGACCTGATGTAGAAATATAAATTACACCTGAAAGTATAGATCCGGGTGTTCAGACCAAAAACAGCTCTGGGTTACACAAAACAAAACAAAACAAAACAAAACAAACCAAACCAAACCAAACCAAACCAAACCAAACCAAACCAAAACAAAATAAAACAAAAGGCCATGTTGTTGGAGTTGAGTTGTTTCAGATAATACACCTCAGGAAGGCTGATTTAAATCATAGATCAATGAGTTTCAATGAGGCTTATCATATGCCAGAAAATTGCTCAGTGGTTTAATACTACAAGGAAGAATTTTACATCTTTGAAAGTTTATCACACACAGAGAATCATTTTATCCTTTAACTGAACAAAACAAAACAAAACACAAGATAAAGAGGAGAATTACCCCGTTAATATCACACAGTAATCTACAAAGAATGTGAGCCTGCACATATTTGATAATCGAGCCAGAGCAATGGTCTAATTAAAATGAATGTGGGGTCTTTTCACACAGTGTCTGTTGGAGCATGGCTATAAACCGATGTATAAAAATCTCATGCTCTTGTAAATTTAACTCAAAGGACCATACAATATTTTGTATTCCATTTACTACTTATCACATGTACTTCACGTTATTAGTAGTATCAAGGATAGTATAGCAGTATCAGACTACTGACCACTTATTGTCTTTAAGTTTTTTTTTTTTTAATGTATTTTCTCCATTCTGAGACCATAATCTTAGAATGCTTTAGTAATTTTGTTGTAGGTAGCGGTTGTAGGTTATTCTATCAATTATGGATATACAGCTTCAGGCAATGTGATACCTCGCTGAACAACACACCAGGTGTATACGCTGTAAAATTCAGTGGGCACAAAATGTTCCTTATTATGTTCTCACTCTCTGAGAATACATTCAGCCACATTAAAAGACACCTATTGTAATCATTCAGTGAGAAAAGTGGACTTTTTTTTTTACTGTTGACAATAGCAACAATGAAAGATTTTTCTGCATGTCACCATAACCTACAGTTCCAGATGCCAGATTACCAGATTCTCTGGCAAAAGCTCTGTTGGAAAAGTGAGAGAAGGTTCTGGCTGACTGGCAATGAGGTGCTATGAACGCTATGCCTTACACTGAAACCTGCATTTAGGAGTCTAGCTACCACTTGGAGTTGTGATAGCCACTTGCACACGATTTCAAACGAGTGGCATGGTGACCATGTGAGGTCTAACTCAAATCAGATAAACCAAGCCAGTCTGTCAATGAGCTTTTCAAAATATCCCTCACTCCTAACTCCCATGTGCCTCCTATTTAGTGGGTGATCTCTGACGTCAAGTCAGGTAGACCCGCGCGAAGGCCACACAGGTCTGCGATGTGCAAGTTAGCACAGAGCAAAATACAGACTCTTTATGTTTACAGTATGTGCCTTATTTGCATATTCTGTAATTTTCATATTTTCTTGTAGAGTGAATGTTTGTATTGGTGAATACAACACATTCAAAGTGTTTAGGAGTCTGGATTTGGCTCATGAACTCATTTGCCACAGGTTTAATTTAAGATGCATGGATTTAATCATGTATGATCTTGCAGATGTAATATTGTTTAATCTTGTGTATTTGGTTTAGTTGTATGAATTACCTAAATGAATGCCTCATTTACCTTTGTGTTGTATGATCTTGCAGATATAATATTGTTTAATGCTGTGTATTTGATTTAGTTTTTATGATTTACCTAAGTGAATGCCTCATTTACCTTTGTGTGGCTGCACCCAAAGCAGTGCACAACAACATCGCAGAGGGTCTGGGATCCTTACCCACCGCGAGAAACCTGTTGGCCTAAGACCTGAGAAAAAGGTTTCTAGCTTGATGGCATTTAACTTTGTAGTCAGGAGCTAATTCAATAAAGATCTTTTTCATCCAGTGCGCCTCTACAGCCGAGCCTAAAATGAGAGAGGATAGGAGACAGTAACCCAAGTGCTGTGAAAGGGCATCTGCCGTCAAGCGGCGTTAAGCACTGCTTTCATAAACTCCTGTCACATATTATATAGTGGCTGTGAATGAACTTCACCATAACCTCTAGGTACCTCTTTGTCTTTATTATGATTCAGAGGTCACAGACAGTTCCATACAGAGTGGTCAGTGTTCTTTGAAAGGCATTATTTTAATCTGACAAGCATATGCTGCATCATAAATCTTCCCCACCCGAGTGAATTGTAACCACTATATAGTCTAATAACCACAAACACGCCATCATCTCGCAAGTGAGATCATCCAGGATTACAGTTAAGGCAAACTGGGGTGGGGTTGTGAATATGAATTTCTCAGTGAAAGCTATGCAATACATATTAGTAACTTGCCATAAAGTCACACTCTCAGCTGTGGAGGACAGTCCATAGAAAAGGGATTAGCATAAGTACACAGGATGACAAGCAGAGCAAGGAAAAAAATTAAAACATCACAAGGAACAGCCATAACCAGGAAAACCATACCCAGAAATAAAGGCATTCAACCTGCTGTTGTTTTAGAGAGAACTGTATGTGCTGTTTTCCTGAAAAAAGCATGGTATCCTCTAAGCAATAGGACAAAGGTTTATTTATAAGATCAAAACAATAATTTATTAAGGTGAAGGACAGATCTTAAATCATTCATATTTTTCTAGCTCTTTGCACAGAGAGCGAACATGAGCAGGAGCTGGCAAGTGTTTCTGATCAGTGCCAGTATTGTTAGTTTAATGGCTGCTTGGATTTCGCATGTCCACCGAAATCTCATTTAGTCATCCCTTTTCACAGTTCCAAAAATATAGTTAATCTTTTCTTTTTAATCAAAGTAAGAAAAAAAGGTGTCTGGGGAAATGTGATTCATGTTATTTTCTTCTCTGCCAATAGAGGGGCATGTCAGTGTCTGTGTCTGCGTTTGATTGACAGCAGCTGGTAGGCTGAGGCCCAGCAGAACACCAATCAAAGTAAGTAGTGTAGCTTATGAATCACAGGCAGATAGTGTGTTGTTAGCACAGGGACTGAAGAGTATTAAGTCATAAATGCTTGCTGATCTGCTGGTAATTATTCACTCAATATGAGCTTTGTTTTTTAAAAAAAACATTTTTACAACTTACATTAGGAAAGCACGGGTATCAATTCTAAAATTAATGATAGCTGAAGTCCATTTAGCTTTTTCAGTTCCAGGGTCCTGCTCTTGTCCACGTCCTGGCTGTCACACTGTCACGGCCCACTGGGACGCTTAAACACATTGGAGCCATAGTTATCAGTAAAACCTTTGCTTTTCCTAATACGGCAAGTCAAAGAAAGTCTGCTGCTAAAAAGACCAATTTACGAGCGAAGGCGAGAGCTGTGTGTTGGTTTCTTCCTCCTTCTATCATCGTTTCCGGTTAAGGTAATTACTGTAAACACAACTGTAAACTTGTAAACAAATGTTTTTGTATTTTTTTTGTATTGCTTGGAATGTGTGTTTTGTACTTTTATGCTGCTTCTGGCTAATCCAGTGAGCGTTTTCTGTTGATACTGGATACCTCTTGGTCCTGCTGTTGAGTCAAGGTGTTCATTATTTACTGCTTATCATGCACAAAACAGTCTAAACATGCAAACAGATGTCTGTATATTATTATCTTTGTCTACTAGCTTGTAAATTTAACAGCTCCCCGCCATCTCAGTGGAAGCTAGTTACATGGCTTGATGTTCAAACTGCTGAAGCCACAAATGGGACTTGAAGTTACCCAGGTGAAACAGCAGCACTGTAAACAAGTGAAAAGTAAGCCCCACTTTTGTCTCTTTGCTGTCAGAATAAGCTCGCTAACGTGATATGGTATATTGCAAGTGAATCCATTTTCATTTATGAAGTACTCCTGAGATATTAGAACTGCTTGAGGATCCATTAGGTTTCTCGCATTAGCACTGGGATGAAAGTAAAGCATTTGCTCCAGCTTTAGCATCAGGTTGGAGGTGCAGTATTTGGCCAGGGAGGGGCAGGGGACTGTCTTTTTCTAGCCAGGCCTGACGCCTTAACCAGGCTTTTACAGTAGGAAGGAGTGAAGCACACCGAGGTTTACCACCATGCTGGGATCACCAGTTTAATGGAGGCTCGCCCTAGCCCACATTCAAACCCTGCATCTCTTGGCTCCCTTCCGGCAGCTGGGGTATACTGGGGAGCGTTCCCATGGAAAAGCTGTTAAACTGGCCACGGTAGTGAGGATGAGGAACAAGTTTCCATCATGTTCCAGCAAGCTACAAAGAGATTCACATATTACATGGCCATATAGACTCCTCCACTGCGAGATAGCCCTAATAAGTGCGAACGAGTGTGTTTTTAGTGGGCAGTTGGAGGATTGTGTCTGCATTTTCTCCTGCCCTTTTCCATTCTAGTGGCTACAGGTGTGTGCATTGTCGGGTCTTTTTCCCTCCTGATGTTTCAACTGACCTGTGAGGGGTCTGAGCGAGCTTGTTTTTGCATCGTCCCCATGTTGCTATGCAGACCGACTTTTCCGTTGGCTGGGTTTTACCGGTCGTTCTTAAAGTAAGGTCTGGTCCTGATTGTTCTGGATCATAAGGCCGAATCAAATTAGGGACTGGTAATAGAGGTAAAGTCCATGTCCGAGGCATTATACTAAAGGGCGTGGGCCCACCTCACATTTCCCATCTGCATTTCCTTTTGTCCCCCTTTCTGAGCAGGTTTCTGAGCAGCTTTTTTGCATTACCAACTAATCTGGAGTAACTAAAACAACAAACACATAAAAAAAAAAAAAACACAAATCAGTTGGAGAGAACTTATACATCATGCTTCTTTTTCCATGAATGGGCCCCATGTTTACCATTGTTTGTAAAATCTAAATGTTTTACATCGCCGGGATTCAAGGTGTGTGTGTTGTGTGTGTGTGTGTGTGTGTGTCTGTCGTGTGTGTGTGTGTGTGTCTGTCGTGTGTGTGTGTGTGTGTGTGTCTGTCTGTCTGTCTGTCTGTCTGTCTGTCTGTCGTGTGTGTGTGTGTGTGTGTGTCTTTTTTTTTTTTTTTTTTTTTCCCAGAGATATGGGAATCCCACAGCTTTTACCCACTTCAAAGTATTAGTAACTGAAACACCAAAAGTCTTGCATTAATTTTTCCTGTCTATAACAACTGTAGGCACTTTACAGATGATCTGTATCACCATGTGGGAACATTTGAAACTATCTAAATATGTAAACTGTAGCCACCATACAATAACTAATTACTAGCTGTGGACTGTGGCTGCTGTTTGGTTAGTTTTATCCTCACATACCCTCTAACCTGGGCATGTGAACACTGAATTATTGTTTGCTTTAAATATCAATTATTAAAAAGGCTAACAACCAATTTTGAAAATTTTCCAGACTCCTACTTATGAAATATTGGAAGCTCTCTTGTTATCATTACTTTTTTTTCGTTTCTGCAGGACCCGCAGGCTTTGAAATTATATTGTGGCATTTTGCTGGCGCAACATACTCCACAATCCTTTGCTTGGCTTCTGATGTGTAAGATCAGCAACCTAATGATTACTTTGTTGCTCAACACCTGTCAGTCTAGTTTAGGTTCTCACATATTCTGACTTGCAGAACTCCCTTGGAAATAAAAGCAGATATGATCTCTGTTTATTTTGCTATAGCAGCTGAGTCAGTATCTCTGCTCTGATTGCTCAGTTTACATGCCTTCCTAAAGGCATTCCAACAGTAGCCAAGTGCCAACTCTAATGCTGCAATCAAACATTCATTATTCCAGATCCTCTCAGGACATTACACTTACATCACACTCAATAAGCGATTCATACGCAAGGGAATAGTTAAATTATTTTACTTGATAGGAACCTAACTTGTTGATAAAGACTAATTACCAGGGGGTCTAGTCTGATAGCTTGTAAACAAAATGTTTATGCCTGGGTTTCCTCCTGGTGCTTTGGGTTTTTCTTTGTTGACTAGTAATATACAGTATGTCTGTCTTATAGACATTGCTCAGTAAGGTACAAGCAATATATATCACTATACCTTCTAGTCCTGCATCAGTGAATACTCTACATAACAAACCTTAAGTGATGGTAACATAATATTTTATTCTTTACATAATGTTTCTGTTCAATACATACAACATAACCTAGAGTACATATAGCTTTACATTACAGTAAAATGAGTAGTGTGATTGCAATTATGGATGACATCTACTGACAACCAAATTTATGTCAGTATTGTTTAAAATGGCTTTACCCTGTGCTCTTTGAGGAAAGTTTCCTTTTCCATCCCATACTAAGAACATTTAAATTAAGTGTAAGGCAAGACCATGTCTGCTTTCATTATCTTTGTTCGGCTATGACATTGAGCTGTGTAACATGCTATAAAGAAATTATCTTATTCCAGCCAGACTCATGCCTACATTATTTTTCTTACTCCTTCACCTAGTTCACAGCTGAACTCCCATTCCTCAAAGTGTGTCTTTCTCATCAACGAGATGCGTTATTAATATTTCATGACCACACGCATTGTGATAAATTCTTCTTGCATGTTTATCTGCTCAGTGAGTCACAATGTTTATTTAGGGCCTGACGTCCTAGATTAAATATGAAAATTTCAAAAACACTCCACTTAATTCAGAGCATGTTAACATGTGGCAAGCAGTCATATCCAGAATTACTTTCAGCGACTGAGTGAGTGGTTTCGGCATCTTGCAGAGGGATTGTTGGCCAGCAGACACGGCTGTTACTGCAATTGAACCCTTGTCCTCTACATGATGGGATGGTCACTGTAACCACTAGGCCATTCTGCCACCCTGAATAATCGTTATTAGGTTCCTCAAATAAGCAATATACTTGTGGAACGGAAGGGAAACCTTTTTGGAGGATGTTGAGTGGGTGGCTGTAAAAGCGAGACTTATTCATTTTATAAGACCTGAAGCTGCCCTCACATCTGGGAGGGGCTTTTTCCTAAATTATTACCATCATTTGTCGCTGCACTACCAACTGGCAGTGAACACTGGAAGCGGACTTTTGTTTCCTAAAACAGCACAGCGATGGATGGTTGGGTCAAACTGCAGAGCAGTCAGGTTCCTTTGGCATGTAACTAGCCATGGAGCAGTTTGGTGACAGCACTGCTCCTTTGTCACTGTGAGCTAATATTAGCTTACCTTACCTCACTGACCATGTCAACTTTTAATGAGTTCACGTTAAAATAAAGCTGGTCTGTGCCAGCCATTGACTGTGTGTCCTGTGGTGTTACCCTAGTAGGGGGACACCGATCCACCACCTGCTCACTCGCAATATATTCATCCCCTTTTGTTGTTCTAGCGTAAAGTCTGTCTTTTTCAAAGCCTTATGGTCAGTTAACTAAAGCTAAACTGAGAAGGGATTAGCCTTGTCATTGTACAGTAAACCAACCTCCAAAAACTCTGCTGCGGAGAAGCTATAGCTTCTGCACTCAAGATGTTACAGCTACAATAGTTATGTGAAAAACAATCAAACAAAAACAGGTTATAAGGCCGAGGGAAACTTAATCGGAGTCATCGTATGTTTTTTTTTGCTTGTTTGTTTGTTTTTGGTTTTTTTTTTTGTTTGTTTTTTTTTCATTTTTTTGTTTTTGCTGCTCATTTAAGACTCTTGTCCAAATTATCATCTTGGTGAAAAACTCAGTGGACCTTCCTGAAAGTGCAAGGGTTGAATCCATCAAGCGTGTTTGTTACTTTGAAGGCATGTTCACTGTTTATCACAATATGTGCAAAGCCAAGGTCCGTTCAGGCCATACATAACATATAGTGGTTTACTCTGTTGTTTTTTTTTTTGTTTTTTTTTTAATGTTTGTACAATCATGAACATAAACTGCATTTTTAGCAGGTTATCAGATGTAACACCCAAAATAGTCCCTAGAGTCCTTTTAAATGTACCTGTCAATAACTACTCGCAGCAGAGGAATTATTACTGTCATCACAAATATTCCCTATTACTTAACGCAGTTTACAAACACTGACAGCATAAAACTGTCAGGCTTCAAACTGTGTTTTGCAGACGCCAGGAGATTAGGACTCAACTAACTGTATATAAACAAACTGCCTTGTTTTGTCATGCTCATTGAAGAGATCTACCTGCAATGGCAATTGTTTTTTCTAGTTGAGACTACACTATACATGCACTAAGTGTGGGATGTGTGTGTTCTGTGTGTGTGTGTGTGTTCTGTGTGTGTGTGGGATGTGTGTGCTCTGTGTGTGTGTGTTCTCTGTGTGTGTGGGATGTGTGTGTGTGTGTGTGTGCGTGGGTGTGTGTGCGTACTGTACATGGGTCTTTTTTGAAAACCTGTGTAGGCCACAATTGCATTTACGAGGCACACACGTGTGCATATAGGCTTATAAAAATTTATTAGGATACTTCTAAGCAGACAAACAAAGTCACTTATACAAATCCAAAATCATTTGCCTCACCAAGTGCAGTCTCTGTTCCCTCAGGTCAGCACAACCTGCCACGACAAGTTTCATTGATAGGCTAGACTCTTGAAGTAGCGTGAATTAAAACTGCTGCTCCTCGATGACGGCAACAAGTTGAGGTGGTTTGAGCACCTAAATCAGGGTGCATCCCAGATAACCTACTTGCTCCATGTATTCCTGGCATGTCCATATAGGAAGAGAAACAGACCCAGGACATGCTGCAAAAGGATACTGTAACCTCTTAAGTCCAATTCATGGTTTGTGCATCCGCATAGCCACGAGGTTCCAAGGGACGTAAATTTCATCATCTACCACAGGGGCCAATGTTGACAACTGTCTGCATGTCTGTGTGCAGTGGACTGTCTGTACTACACTTTTGCTTATAGTAGGGACATGCATTACAAAAGTAAAGTGCATGCTTGTTCATACACTATATATGTTTACTGTGCTTTTTATTTCATGCTGTTCAGCCATATTTAACATGCTGGGAACATGTCTTTATATGCATACCCCTGATTGCAATATGTACAGAAGCACATGCAAGTCTCTAACTGTCCACATCCACAGCTGCTTGCATATGCACAAAATCATTTGACTTTTATGTTTGACTAAGTTCTCAAGCATAGGTGAGTGTGTATGTGTGGTCTGTATGCACACTATAGTATGTGTGTACTTTCCTTAATACTCAATGCATGCACAGTTTCAGTAAAAGAGTTAAACGTTAATGTTCTCACTTCTTTTTTTAAGGCATAGGTTATGGTTAGGTGTATTAGGGAAAGGTTGGGGAATGTATGCAGCTAATAAAAGTCTGGACAAGTTTAGATGTACACTGTGTTTTTGTGTGGTCTGTCTAATACTGTCTGTTCTGGCGTGGATTTAGTTCATACAGTATGAAATCATACCTTGTGTTTGCACGGCACTTTAAAAGCCTAATATAGACCCCTCAAGCATGAACATATTGATTTTTATAATAGTATTGTCATGTCTGAATGCATCCGATCTTGATGTGTGTGTGTGTGTGTGTGTGCACTGTTCACATACACAGGAGGAGCTTGTTTCAGTGCAAAGCCCCGTAAGCCTTAACCAAAGAGAACTTGTGTGGCCACTGCAGTGAAGTGCTGTGTCAGCCGAGGTCCGCCAAATTCCTCTTGGCAGTCAGACATATACTTCGAGTGTTCCTGCCGCCTTTTGCCGTGTTGTCTCCTGCCGTATACTCCCTGAGGGAGATTCTCCTGCCTCCTCCCCATTCCTTCTTCTCTCTCTCTGCGTCTGACAGACTGACCCTTGAGGCTGCATATTTCTGCACAATCACCATTGTTCAGATACAAGTTGTAGCTATACGATACAAGCATTTTTAAATGATTCTTTTGGCTGCATCAAACCTCAATGGGCAAGCCGAAGAACCTCAAATGTTCTGGCTAAATAATGTCAGAATGTCGTCCAAGGAGAAATGCAAAAGGCAGGAGAAGGAGGAGGACACACAATGCCTGAGGCTGCAATGTAAAAAAAAAGTCTATAGTGAGTTACTCAGTTAGCCCTTAAATCCTTCATTAATGTGTAATGATAGAAGTCACTTATATTCGAATAGTCAATACACGAGCTGACTGCGGAGCTTTGTCTCTGCCTGCTGTGGTTTTGAGGTTAAATCAAACCAGTGAGATTATCTCAGGCTCCAGTTTTGCTTCAGAGAAATGTTTGTATAACTAAAACCCACCTGCCTTCTTCCCTCTAACCACAGTCTTACTAACTAAACAGATTTAAATGTTCCCATAAACAGATACAGGCTAAGAGATAATGCTACTTCTATTATTTCTACTACTACTACTACTGATAATAAATAATACTTTAGGGGTGAAATTGGCCATGTGTCCATTTAACTTCCCTTTTTTTTGGTGCCCACTACAGTACTGTTTTTTTTCCATTCACCATTTTCAGCGAATTTGAGTTGAAGTCATTTGGTCAACTGACTGGACAGGAAACGCACAGCAAAGAAAAGCATGAAAACTTTTGATCCGCCTTTGATCTGCTGAAACACTTGACAAGGAGAGGCTCCTCAGAGGGCTATCAAAGGTTATAGGAAACACGGTTGGAGACCTGGGCTCATCCTGTGTGATCTGTTTTGAGAGTCATCTGAGGTAGACCATTTGTTCTGGGTGGGGATGTTGATTTGAACTAAATAAAGGGTTTGAAATCCAATAGTGCTGCCTCGAGTAGGAAGAAACACCCAAAAGGCGTCTGACTAGTGCAATTTGGCACAGAATAAAAGGCTTGGTGTCATTAAAAGCAAGACTATTAGTTTAGATAATGTAATTCTGGACTGCTCTGCATAAACATCAATTGAGCATTGTTAAAGAGGAAATTATCACTGCCAGAGTTTGGATTGATATCAGTACATAGCGGGTGAAGGAGTTTGCTGCACAGTTGGTGCCTGTTGTGGTGTTCTATAATAGATGAATAGATGCATTGTATGATGCATCAACTTGCCACAGAAATTTCACTTGTTTCATGTGTTGAAAGACATGCAGATTAGCAGCCATAATGCCAGGCCATTTATCAAGAACAGAAGGGATCAATTCATTTGTAAATACAAAAAAAGTGAAGAGATGAAAGATAAATCAAACAATGAAACTAAAAGGCTTTGATAATCATGTTACCCCAAAACGAAACATAAAGAAGTGAAAAATGTCACCTAGGGGCAAAGAGCAGATATGTAAAAGCCTTTGAGGGGAAAATCTTTTTCTAAAAAAAAACCCTAAAAATGAGAGAATACTGTTAATTTATCTCTCTGTCAAACAAAGACTTTTTAATTTTCAGCTAAGAGTAAGTGAAATAGAAAAGAAGTAAATAAAGGCATTTAGCTGGCTCTTATCTAATTTTTGCATAATATTTTCTGATTTATTCTTTCAATGCAACAGTGGGAATTTGGTCTCTCCATCACTTTCCACAAAAACAAAATTAAATGAATAGGCTATGGAGCCTGAGGGGATAGTGGCATTTTTTTTTTTTTTTTTTTTTTTTTTTTTTTTTAAAGCTGAGGAGTTGGAGCATGAATCAACAAGAACAATTAAGAATAAAGAGCATCAAATCAAACTTTGTGTTTTACCAGCTGACACCGTTTGGTTTGTGGCAGGGAGCTGAAAGACAGGTTTGGATACAGGAAACATGCCACCTCTCCTAGTAATAACTAAGCAACTTCCCTCTCAGCACTTTGTTTTGTAGTGAGTTTCTAGGTTTAATTACATTTTTTTTTTCTACCTTGTCCTTTCCATTACTCTTTTTTTCTTTAAGGGGAGAATGTGTGAAGTGTGTTTTCCTGAAAATTACCTAACAAAACTGCCAGGAGTCAGGTAATGTAGTTTACCTGAGCTGTTGATGTGGCCTTTGGTTCAGCAGTTTGGCACTCAGCTCCTGCTGTTTTAGAATGAGTCACTGTAAATCTAGTTATCTTTAATGAGGATGACACATTTTCCTGTTTTGTAGGATACACTCTTCTTTTGTCTCCATATTATGGTAATTTGGTAATTTTCCACACTCATTTGAGTAAGGAGAAATGGCAACAGTTTTTGGCAAGGATGCCTAGAAACCTAAGCAGCACCATAAGCTGTAAGTGCATAAACTGGGGCTATTATCAAACAATAATATAAAAAAAACAGGGTTGGTAGTCACGATTATTTTGTCAAGTTACATCCCCTCCTTTACCAAACAACATATGGTATCAGACATTTAATATTCTAATCCTGATAAAAGATGATAGTCAACAATGAGAAGTAGTGAAGAATTGAGTTGAAATCAATGAATTTCAACCTTATCAACACAATACTAACTCTAACCCCAAAAAACAGTTACTTTCAGTGGATGCAATAAACAAACATGAAAAAGAAGATACTGTATCTACAAGAAAAGTAAAAATGATGTGTAATCAGTCTTTCAATAAATATCCCCATTATAAACAACTTCACTTTCACTCATCCAGGCTCCAGCATTATTGCACAATTTTAGATTTTCTTCCCAGTTAAACAGTCATGATGATGGCAAACTGTGCACCCAAATCCTGTCATCTAAAAATTCCAACTGATGTCACAGATGTTATGTAATTCATTTTCTGCAGTTTATGGCAGTGATTCTCAAACTTTTTGGAAGTCGACCCATGAGAGTAAAGTTATATTTACTTGTGACTCCTTGTCCCAGGTTGCGTATGCCTATAAGGTTCCAAGCAGTTTAACCAAAACAACTCTCAAATTGTTGTTTTTTCTTTTGCTTGTTTTTGGGGGTTTTTTTTTCAAATTGATTTTACAGGCCTGACGAAGCAAACTGTTCAGTGTTCAGCAGACAAAAGCATTTTCCTCCTTTTTCATAGTACCTTGTTAATCATCGCAACCCTTAGGATTTAGCCAGTAACCCCTTGCATTATCAAGAACCCAACCTGGGAATCACTGATCTATGGATATTTAAAGTAAATCTACTTTTGTGAGATAGCTGAGCTGGATCCGTGGGGTTATATTGCTTTGCGTATTTGGTGGTTCTGTAAACTTCTGTGGCGTTTGACCGTCATTGTCGTGAGAAATAAAACAGGAACTTAAATTTTGGTTGAATTTTTCCTTTACTTCCCAGACTCAACTCCCCAAAAGCAGCAGCAATTGTCAAGATGACGATGTTTGCACACCTTAGCTGTACTTACCGTTTGATTTTGTACTTACTTGTGTCCTCTATGGTGGAAGTGTTATTCAATATCAAAATATTTGCTGGCTGTCCTCTTTACTGGCCCATACTCAAATTGATTGGGAAAGAGAGATTTCTTTTTCAAGAAAGAGGCTATTTTAGGAGAGGAAATGTTAGTGTGCCTCTGCAGATCAGCACGTATCCAGCCACCGCACTCTTGGATGAATATGCCAGCCTGCATCACTTCACTTGACTCAGTGCCTGTCGCAAAGAAATCAAACTCTCTGGTCCCACCCTCCTTGGTGAACCACAACCTTTAGACAGGAAAACGGACAGCAGGAAAAAGCTCATCAAACTGCTCTTAACATCTTTGGAAACTGTTACTCAGACAATGATATTAGACTAATCTTACTTCACTGTCATCCGGCACATAACCAAACGACTTACCAGACAGTTTCAACACTCGTTCTGTGAAGACATGGCTGCGTTAGGTTCAAATCCTCTGCTGTGACACTAACCATACTTGGCACTATGACTTCAGCGAAACTGGTGTGACTACCAAGAGCTCTGGCCACAAGAGGCTAGCTCGACTGGCATGAGCTTAATCGCTACCATGTGTGTAATAACAAAATGTGTAGCTGCACTCTGGTTTCATGATCATATAGTGATGGCAGCGATGATGATATAACATGCCCAAAGAAATGTACTTCATTTGGTTTTTGTGTCTGTTTGTGCTCATCTGTTGAAAAGTTCAAGCGGTAATCCACAAGATCCTTATTTTGTCATTTTGGCAGCATCTTTGGTGTGAAGCATTCATTGCTGTGGTGTTTCTGTGCTCTACTTCCCAGAGTTCACTTGTCAATCAAACAATGTGGCTTGCGCTGCGTTGTCTTTTCCCTTTGATTCACTGCTAATGCCAGTGTAGCTTCTGGAGTTGGCTATAGGACTTTGTGTCTTTTTATTTATCTATATTCTTCTGTTCACTCAAAAGAATCTACTGCTGCCAGAAACATGAACACCAGACACTGATTTTTTTTTTTATTACTTTTTTTTTTTTTTTTCAAGAACAAGAAATCACAAAGCTTTACTGACTTTGGTTTAATCACTATGGTGCTATATCAGAAGGGAACAGACAATTGCCTAATGGCAATTTATGCAGAATAATTTGTTAGGCCACCGCTATACTATTAAGGCATTTGGTGCTCAAAATTAAATGCAAAAATGCCCAGAAATTGACTTTTATTTATATTCAAGTGACAAAGAGCTTCCTGAGGCCTTAGGAATTGATACCCTCATCCACCTGAAGCAAAGAAATAGGGTGATGTCTCAGTAGAGTCACAAAGTCCAGGGAGCGAGAGGAATAAGGTGGATGGATCTACAAGACATTGGACATGCCATGGGAGACCGCTTTGTTTCTTATTTCCATCAGGCAATGCTGGTTTCTTTGAACTATAACCACGTTTGTTTCCTAACCTTAACTTAGAGTTTATCATTGTAACCATGACAATGAATATTGTCTTATCTTAAAAAGTCATTAAAAATCATTTTAACGCCTAACCAAAAAGTTTGTGTCTAATCTCAACTAAATACTTATTCAAACCCTAACTATGATCTTTCTCTAAGTCTACAAGTCATGTTTGTATCTAAACCCAACACGACCAAACCTTAACCATTGCATTTTCCTTTCATTATTTTTTTTTTTTAACATTGATCTCCAACAGTTTTCAAAGGCAAATAAAAAGGATGTCATGCTTATATTAGGGGACTGAGTCTGAAATTGTTTAAATGTAATGTAGTTACCTCTTTGGGGAATATTTTTTACCCAAACGAATGAGTATCAAGTGATATATCCTTCCCACTGAGGTTTTTTTTTTTTTTTTCAAACCAACACAGAATCTCTGGAGCTAGTTGCTACAAGCAGTGCACATTTTAATGTTAACTAAAGAAATATTTTGATTTCCGTAAGTTGTTAGTTAAGCAACAACCCATATAGATACACTGATCTTATCCATGCCTGTTGTCGTGTTGGTTGGATGATGGATGATGACTGTGCACTGTTTCAGGGTGAGATTATTGTTATCAAAGCATATCCATCTCCCTTTCAACAGCTAAGACCTACAGTCAAACCAGACTGATTTACATGGTGACACTCTACACCCCCTTCAGGCATCAGACATAGAAACCTAAAAGATCAGTCAATATTTCACATGTCTCATCAAAACTGCTGAGTTAAGATGGATCTTTTGTTTTACTGATAGCGTTCTGTAGCAGTCCCTTAGTTTAGGACAACACAGAAGTCCCATAGCATACTGGCTGAAGATCAGCTTTCTTCTCACCAGATTCTCTGGCTCGGCTTTGTGTGGTCCCCCGCTCACAAACGGAGACACCCCTCCCGCTTGTCGCCCTTCCATGTTGTTATGTTCAGAGGTTTCTGTTTTCTGTCAGCTTGGTTTTCCATATACCTGTTTTTGTGCAGCTGTGTTGCCCTGTGTGGAACCTGGTACACTGTTGGCTCTGTGCTAATGTTCTTCAGAGGAATGTACTCAACTCCAATTATGCTTGCCCCCCCCCCACCACACACACACACACACACACACACACACACACACACACACACACACACACACACACACACACACACACACACACACACACACACACACACAAACCCACACAAACAAAAAACACACACACACACACACACACATATACAGTGGGTGGTAGTGATGGTGGGTGATGGTTGATGGGCAGCATGGAGTAAGAGTGTGTGGAGAAACAGTTTGCCGGGACAAACTGTCTTTTGAGAATTCATTGGTCAATGTTGGTAACTGTGGATCTGTGCAGAAATTGCAAGCAGTCATAAGAGTATGTGTCTGCATTTTATTGGTCTCGATTAGTGATCTTTCAGTTAGTGATTAGATCTGCAAAATGAGAAAGTTTAATATTAATTTAATGTTACTTCTGCCCTATTTATACTCAACATACATTTGAGGTGGTTTTTCCTCACCTGATGATTTTGATAATCTTACTTACCACTTCACCTATTAGTCTCACTTGAAGAATTGTCCTCTGACTTACAAAATGATTAACGCTATTATGTCAAACACAGTATAGGTCCATATTTGTTACAAATAATTTAACATATAAAAAGGGGTGTTTTAGATTTTGAGTGATAAAGAAGTATACACTGCTATATGTTGAGATTGAAAGGTTGTTCCTGAAGACTCTCCGCTGCTGATGAAAACCATGGAATGTTTAATAGCTCTGAAAATACAACTGTTGGTCATACAAATGACACTGGAAATATATAGAAAATTCTGAAATCTGAAAACTAAATAATCAATTCTAACTCATATTCGTTAAGTACTGAACAGTTTTAGGAAACAATAAATGATAAAAATGATTTTAATGCAGATGCAAATAATGATTAACATTACTTGCCTTACATTTAATCACATATTAATAGGTGGTGGGGAAATTACACAGTGGTTTTTCCACACAAAGTGACTCAAAGATAAGTGAATACTTTCTCACTGGGAGTGGTAAGGATTCGATTCCAGAGACAAAGGCATGACACGACACGTGTCCCTGGTAAATCTTAAATGAAGCACGTGCAGAGGGAAATGTCTGCATAAACCCTATAGCTGAATATTTTATCATACTCATTCAGTTCAAGGATTTAATTGTTTTGTTTCCGAGGAAACAGCTCTGTTTTGGGGGGGGGGGGTGCAGACTCTTATCTGTCAAGGTCATATATTTTAAGTTAAACATGATTTTCCACTTAACTTCAGACTTTATAAATACCATTCCCAGTTATTGTCTTAGAAGCAGCAAACAATGTTGATAGTAGTGTCTACCTCTTATTTAGAATTCAGCTTGCCAAGATACCAAGGTCTTCCGATATTTTTGGACATTGCAATAATTAAGGGTGCTTCTGGGATTCCACTTGGAGGTCCTTGCTAGAGTCTGCTGAGTAATGCGTGAGGAAGAGGAAATCAGCGTGGTTTCCCTTCTTAAAAGATATAGGACAGGAAAAACTCCACCAAATCCTTACACATCATGAAACCTTAACAATGCTGAGGAGGTGGAGAACCCTGGACCTCTTTGATAACTACCACCCAAAAGAATGGTCCTTTTCCTCACCCTGTCCCACCTTGTTTTTCCTAGGTTTTTACCTCCTAAGATAAGAGAGTGACTGGCACTGTGGCTATCTGTCAGATTGCTTGCAGTAACGTTACGTTTTGTTACTCACTTAAAAGACAAACAGTATTTCTTTGGCTCACTAGCACACAAAGTACTTAATTTTCTATCTGTCATGTGTAAACATTTTAATTAATACATGAATAATGTCTAAAAATGTATACAACCGAGAGCTAGGTTAGTTTCCCTATTTTGCTAGACCTATCGGGTCTAAAATTCCTTGTCTCACATCTTACAAATTTTCACATCAGGTTTTAAAAGGAATAATGAAAAACACATAAGACTACACCATAAACCAAATTACATGAAACCAGCCTGAAATTAGTGACAACCTCTGCTTTACATTTTCCCTAGTGGCCTCGTTCAGCTGGGGTCTGCATTCAAAGTCAATTTGATCCTATCAAAATAAACTTTTCACAGTGCTCTGACTTCTACAGCACACACAGCATTGTAGGTATGACAGGTCCAGTCATTCCAGATGAGGGCTTAATTGTCTCAAAACAACCACCACCCATGCGCTGTATACATATTGTTTTGGTTTTTTTGGGCTTGTCCACATGTTTACATATCAAACCACTGAAAAAGTTAGATAAATTGTCATGTTCACAAACCACATTTGAGAAGAAATAAAATACACATCAAGACTTTCTCCATTACGGATTTTTGATCAGAGAAATGAAGCTCAGTGCTGGTAAATTGACAAACCCTTTGGGGGGGGGGTACATCCAGAGTATTGAACGTTATTATAGGGCATAAAAAAGTTCTATAGGCTTCAAACTGCAACTAAACCATAAAAACAAAGCACTTGTCATTAAAAGCAATGACCTGCACAGATATGGTCTGTAAAAATCTGAATAGCAACACTCGTCCAGTCGCTACATGTGGAAATGGGTGAAAGCTTTGGAATAACGAACTGGACTATTCAAGACAGAATCTGTCTAATAGATGAAATATTTTAATGGAATAAGAGGGAGGAGTGCAGCTCTAACTAACCTGCCTGTGGTGATTTTTGACTGTATGAGATAAGCCAAGGAGACATAATGTTTTTCCTCCACTTCCTATGAATGCAGTATAATAGCCAGTGTTCACTTGGAGTCCATTCTACTTCTGTGGCTTGACACTGAATATTGGAAAAGCAATGAAATGGAGGGTTTGCAAATCACATCATAATGGTCATTATTAGATCTAAGTTGCAGATGCTGCATAGTTTTCTGCCTTTAAACATTACATTACACAATTGTAATCTCGTACTGTACATGTAACATATTACTTGACCTATTCAATGAATTTATTCACTTGAACTACTAGTTATATAGCCACTGATGTACTGTATGCTTATGACATCCTGTGTGCTATGAAAAATTATACTGGATGCTGCTATTTTTAGACATCACACACAGAAAAAAAAATGCACGTGAACCAAGTTCATCCACGGCTGTATGCGGTTTAAGTTTGGGTCCAAAAACACTTAAAACAAAGCAAATGGAATAAAGTGTGACAACCAAAAGGGTTTTTTCCTTGCCATGAGCCACATGAGGCTTATTTGATAAGTTGTGACCAGAAGAGCAGATCCACAAACATGAAAAAGCAAGAGGGAGAAAATATTAGACTGAGAAAATAAAATTGTTTTATGCCTCAGAATGTTAGACTGCAAACACATAGGTTTGTTTGCTGCAACTAATGTGTTTTAAGCAGCATTTAAATGTCCCTTTTACTAACAGGTTGTAAGATCCAAAGCTATATGCAAGATGTCTTCTTATGTCCTTGTCACATTAAAGGATGCGAAGAACTTGCCTTTCTGAGTATGGTCAAAGATGTGTTTTTTAGCACTAGGCCTATATCAGTAACTTATAACTGTAATAAAAACATGTACTGTATCAATTGCTCTACTGTTAAAAAAAACAACAATCAATTAGGACCACTGTTTTCATCCTTTACAATGGAAAGAGTTTAAATAGGGGGATGGGGGGGTCTTGACAGACTGGTGAATTAGCTGGAAATTTCTATTGCTTTCTTTGGCGGAGGACCACTTCCTCTAGCAGTGTGTGTGCTGTGTCCCAGGTGTGCTGTTCTTGACCTCAGAGCTCCATATTAAAACACATGCGGCAGACCGCAACGGGCAACATTCACTAGCTACCTTAAACTTAACTCAGACTCTGACTGCTTTTTGTTTTTTGTTTTTTTTCCGCCTCTGATTGTGTTCAGAGGGAATTTCTCACACCAGTCAGGTGGCGATCTAGTTAACACTAAACTGCACAGATTGTTGTTGGTTAATGTTGTTGCTTCTCCTACAACTGAAAAATTTACTTAAAGTTAAGCTTTTCTATGTGCTTTTGACCTGTCTTATCAGCCTGTATTATTTACATCACTTAAAATTTTGTCTGTTATACAGGCTTACTGCATCTCTTTTGCACCTGTTACAGTATCATTCATTAATATTAATTTGAGTGTTGAGACTCTTTCCCATGTACTACTTACCATCGGTTGCTTCCATAGACAGGTGAACTCTGAATGAATATGCAAGCTAAGTTTTTTTTTTTTTTTTTTTTTTTTTTTAATATTCTGTACATAGCTAAATGAGTGGATATGGGCAATATATTATATATATTATAATCCAAAATATGGTCACCTAACAGGTAAGTATGTTAGTGCAAATGAATTGCGCCTCAGAAAGTAAATATATAAATAAAAACTCCAAATATGTTTTAATGCTTATTATGCAACCAATCAAAGTTGACGGTCTGATCAGATTTTCCCTTTTGGAAGGCTTTTGCTTTGGCTCTTGACGTTTGTCCTCTAGAGTTGGAGACTTAGACACAGAACTTTTCTTGCCAATGGACACTCCTCTTGTAATCTCAAATCCAGATTTCAGTATTACATAGGGGAACTTAATTGGCATTAACACTGGTCAGTCAAAATCAAGATTTGTCCTGCCTGTTGATGTAATGTGCTCCACTGCAAATGAGCTAAAAGTAGTGGTCTGACAAAGGAAGTCATTCCTATGCTGTAGATTACATATGGAGCAGTAAGCACTGAGTAAATAAAAGGCAAACAGATATTTGGTCAATGAACCATTCTTATATTTGACAGATATCTTGTCCTAATACAAGCTTCTTTTATAGGATACCTTTACATTCATCCCCTTTAAATGTATAAAACCTTTGAAATGTTAACAAAATTGTAAATTTGTTAAAAGAGAATAGCAGTGTATCCAGCATGTTAACTTGATTTTTACATTCATGGATGGCTGAAATGCTTTGCAATGTTACAGTGTATGGCCATTTTCCATGTTGAGGGCTTAAATAGCTACAATATGTGGCAGCTTTCTTTAAGGGTACAGTTTGTCTCATAATATCTTTACAGTGTTCCCATTGCGACTATACAATGTGCACAAGAATGGAAAAATGTGTCTAAACTGATAATTCAAATAAGGGTTGTGTACAGTTATTAAGGGGCAAGAACGAAGGAACACAATGTGCAAACCCAACCTCAATAGTGTGCCTTTGTTTATAGTTACCATTTATGCCATCTACTGAGTAACTAAGGACCCACCAATGTGGCTCAAGATGTGGTATACTCCTACAGCAAATGTAAACCTATGAGATAATCAAACCTCCTGCTCATCATGGAACCAGTGGAGGTGTGGCTTTGGGTAGACCCACTGTGTTTTGGAATCCCGGCTCATTATTTGTCTCAATCTCCTTTGGCTGTTGTCAACTGCCAAAACATAGCAGGTGTCCCTAATGTAAAATAAACCAAGGCTCTGCCCTTGGCGAACCTTCAAAGACTTCCCCTCAAAGCTTCTGTTCCTGTCACTTGTTGATGCAATGAGTAGTGGACATAATAGCCAGCTGCAGGGACACCACAAGCAAGCATTGGTCCACCTTAAATTAGAGCTTCGGTTTTTGCATTGGGCTGCAGCGATGAAGCCAAGCTGGGGCTTCTTAGAGTTCTTATCTTTGCGTTTAAGGTCTGCTTTTGGCCCGGCCAACAGGAAGGGAATGGTGACACATATTCCCTGCTCATACTCCCATGACGACAGTCTCTGCGCTTGCCATTAGGTGAACACTGCCCGTTTCCTTCCCCACAAAACTGGAAGAAAGGTTGAAGTGCTATTTTTATTGAGGCCTGACTGGAGTTTGATACTAAAAGGTCCACATCTTTCATACACCCACAGTCATTAGAGGAGGAAGCATATATGTGTGTGTGTGTGTGTGTGTGTGTGTGGTTCAGGAAGACTTTATCACAGGTTATTCAGCAGCATGCATGAAGACCAGTAAACCACTCAAACTGTGAGGACATTCAGCATTTGATGAAAGGCCGACCTCCAATGTGTCTAAAAGTGACTCAGAGTGATGACGGCAGTCTTTCAGTGTAACAAGACCTCATGTTGGCTGAATTACAATATACCGCAAGCACCTGCTAAATTATTAACAAAGCATTCATTTTAAAAAGCTGTCAAATTAGAGTGTGATATTTGTTTGCTGGAATCATTTGACTCTTGCAAAAACCTACAATCTAACTCTACCTATAAAGTTTACAAGTCAGTGGAGCAGTTGTGGACATTATAACTTGTATTACTGTAAGAAAAAAAAAAACAGCCTTTGTGATCTAATTAATCAGTGGAGACAGGCACAGCTCAGTGTTGAAATCTCTCCCTATTTGTCAGCTCTGAATTACAATCAAATTTCAGCAAGGGGTCCGGAACAGTTTAAGGTTAGCACTGCTTTTTTGTCTACATGCAGGCAAGTGACTGGAATTCCTTTCATCTGGACCTCAAAATCCCTCTTGATTTTGACAGGTGTTCTATTCATGTCACTCTGACCTGGTAAACATCAAAAATTTTGCACTCAGAAAAACTATCCATGTTGCTTTTAAAGCATGGATAGTGATAAAATTGAACTCTATTTCAATAAAATGTTTCTCACACCAGAATCTGTGGCCAGAAAGTATGTAAAAGAATTTTTTTAATTCAATAATTTAAACAATCAGTGTTTAAAGTCTAAAATTCCTTATTTGCCTCTGTACATGGATAGAATTTGTATCCAAAATTGAATGTTGGCATAAAGGGTTATGCCCCAAGAAAGCAGGGACATAAGAAATTGAACTATTATTAATGAAGAATTTTTCTAAAATCCCATATATATAAATACCAGTCAACATTCCAGCTAGAGTAGAAAGCTGACAGTGATTTTCGGTGCATAAGATTATGCTGTATGCAGCTATACATCATAACTGACAGCACACCTTCTGAACTGGCATCTATCATGTTTTCAATAGTTTGGACTTGGAAATAATTTAGTGTTACACCATTTAATCAGCTTACAAATAACATTGGATATTGTAAAGATATGTGACAGGTGATATGTACAGTGTCTAACAAATTATTCTGAGATACATGTAAGACTATTTATTAGGAACCTGATTTACCCAAACGAAACTTTTACCATCAAGCTAAACGAGTCCGATGTGAGAAGGTGACATCCGATGCAATGACGAGTAATGTCACGTTTATCGCAGGATCATATGTCCCTTTTACAGTACTATAGCGATTGCATGTATTGTTAATATTCCCGATCCCCTACTATGAAGCCTTTTCCATGGCCCCACTCAAGGAGACTTTTGAGAGCCATGACAAAGTCACTGACTGAAAGTGGCAAAGAAGTTGTAGAGATGATAATTTCTGTGAAATATGTGTGCAGAAAACTTTTAACATTAATGGAGCAGTGCTTTTTTTGGTTATAAATCATCGATAATCATGACTGTAAGTGAATAGAGAATATTTTCCTTCGCTACTGCTGTTTAAGGGTTTGTGGGTAGGATCCTCAAGTGGAGCCCACCTGTGAACTCCAAAGTTCTGGGGAAGGTAAATGCTCACATAGTTAACACATTTTATTACTCAGGTGGTGGGTGTTGGGCTCTATCAGATCCTAAGCAAGGTTCGTCATGAGTGTTGTAGGTACCTGAACACCCCAGGCAGAAGATCGATGATCAACTTTTTAGTTTTGACGTAGCCAACTGCTCATCACCTGATGGTGATTTGGGTCAGACGATGGGGGCAGACAGACCTGGTAAACCCAGAGAACAGGACTTTTGGTTCTTGGCTAACCCATGGAACTCCTGAATCAGCAGAGGTAACAGTCGGCCAGAATGTGGTCGTGGGAGTGTGTGGGAGAAGTTTTTTGGTTGGCCCCAAAGAGGTTCTGGAAAACTGTCAAACTACTTAGGAAAGGCTGGCCTTGCCCAGGCGCTGCTCAGCAGGGTAGGAGAACTGCTGACCTCAACTGTGGGTATACACAAGCAGTGTAAGTAAACACTTTGAGGAACTCCGAAACCTGGTTTATACACCCAGTGTCCCTTTGGACTAGGTGAATAACTGAGAGAAGTCTGAAGGCTATATAAGAATCACCCCAAGATGCTCAAAGCTTCATCAGTCTGTGATATGTACATGGGATTGAAGTCATGGGTGAATCAGTTGAGATGATGTTTAGCACCTCGGTCTGAGGCCATGGTAAACCATAGAAATGGTGGACTACTCCCTTTGTGTTGGAAGTGGGTTGTGGCCCCATGTAATTGACTGATCGGGTGTCCTCCTTATGTGGACTGTCGTGGTAAAGAAGAAGCTGAGCCTGCAAGAGCAGCGTTCATAACCAGAAGCTAAGAGTGACCTACAATAGAGATAACAGTGTCCAAAATGAACTTCCTTTGGAGGGTGTCAGCCATACGGGGAGGGTGAGAGGCTAAGATATCAGACAGTACAACCTGTTCTCTCTCACACTGAAAAAGCCAGGTAAGATGGTTCAGACATTTAATCAGGTTGCCTCCCATGCACATGCCTGAGGAGCAATGTGATCTCCTGAAGGAGGAACAAATTTGGTATTTTACATTAAAAAAAAAAAAATCATTCGTGTCTATTGTGCAAAATTCTTCAGCATGAATCCAAAAAAAAACCAAAAGAAACAAAACAGTGAAATGAGAGGCAGATACTGAACTTCTCTATGGTTTTCTTCACTTTGCTGTCTGGTTTCTGTTCTTGTGTGCTCAATTATTCACTTGTCATATCTAACAATATGATTCTAGAATGAAAGCACATCAGATTTCCAACACAAGGACATGTTTTGGCTGGCTAAACAAATCATGTCAGAACCAACAACAACAGAGAGAGAGAACTAGAATTTAAAGTTCGAGAGAAAGAGAAGAAACACGTGCGAAACTTAATTTCAGGACACAAAACGTGCGCAGTTCATTTCAAATAATAAAATTTGAGATTATTTTCTTGAGGAGTTAGTACCTCTGAAAAACACACCAAAAGACTCTTGATATTCATAATCAGCTTGTGACAAAAAATCCTATGTATGAATGTGTAGCAGGGTATAGCTGAAGCAGGGAAATGCTGAAAAAGAGCAAATATCCTCAGCCATCTGCTGATGAATAAGCCTAATAAGAAATGGACTGAGTGAGTATAAGTACAATAACAATCTTAAACCCCCTGACCTCTTGATGATAAAGCCTTTCAGTAAGTATTGTGATAGTGTGATGGGGTACTTTGAAATGAAAAAGGGCTCAATAATTACTTCCATACCCTCCCTTTTTCACTGTTGTCAGTGGGCAACCTACACTCTAAAAATGAATGATTCCTTGAGGCTTCTTCAAAGAGATCCAGTAAGAACCTATGAATTTTATATCAAACATTTATGGTATAGCGTTCTCTCAAGATGGTTCACTTCCCTCCAAACATCATTCTAGACCCCCCCCCCCTTTTTGACAGTGCTCTGAAGAGTTCTTACTTCAGTTTCCTTGATTTCCTTGTCAGTTTTTTAGAGTGTAGTGACCAGTGCTCTCAAGTACCAAGAGTTCAGAGTAAATTACAGCCCTGATAAAATAAAAAAAAAGAAAAAAAAAAGAGGGAAAGTCTGGCAGGGGTCTTTTCTCACTAGATTATGGTAACAAGACCTCCTGGCTCTGTACTAGCAAGTCTCTTTAGATTGAAGGATGATTAGGAGAAAAACTGCACTCTCATAATGATTAGTTAAAACACCCGTCCTGAGTTGGCAGCAGGCCCAGTATTGTTTTCACTCGTGCTCTTTGATATCTTTGCATGTGTAAGAGACGACTTCAGGCTTGTTCTAAAGACTGATTTTATATTTGCTTTGCTACTGACTCTGCACTTCTCAGGCAATTAGTATTCAACGGAGGAGAGGACTGCAGGGAGCTATCATTAAACAACATATAGTCTGCGGAAGGTAGGGGGACCACCGTGAGTAAGGTCGCCTGGAACATGCACGTGTGCGATGTCAAAAAATTTCTACTCGAGAATTTTAGAACCGCAACAAAACCCCGGCTCAAAAGTTATTTACTTTCATTGAAACCACAGCCAGATGGAGCAAATGTCTTTATCTCCTCAACAATGACGCCCAGTAGACTGTTTGTTTACTTTCTGTTTACTCTGTTTATTTTCATCTTTAAATGTGACAAATTAATAGGAGTAAGAACTGTAGACTAAATATAGATGGACCCCGCTCTGTGTATAGGGAGAAAGCTTGACTCATCCATGTTACATGTTTTGCCTCTTTTGTTCCATGGTGTCAGTTGACCAGTGACAATGGTGGCAATGGACTGGACTGATTGACAAAGATTATCATCATCATCATCATATCTCGTGATTTCTACGATCTTAAGTTCATTTATTTGTGATTTAAAGCAGAAAGCGAAAATCATGATACTAATGCTAATGTTTATAAATGGCCTTTGAGAATAAAAATTGCTTTTATAGGCTAAATACATGTTTACTACCACATTTGTGGTTTATTTGTTTTTGTTTTAGATATTTTTATCCCTTTCACTGCCATTGATCATCAAACAAAGCTGGTGATGCTGCAATACTAAGGAAAAAAAATTATCTCGAAAGAGAAAAGGTTATGGACAGTAATTTATACAATGTACTGTACAATCAGTGATCTGTTGATTTTTGAAATGTGGCTAGGAATTGAGAATCTTGACTGGGGAAGTGCACTATTCAAAATATAAAGGCAAACCAGAAAGTAGACGAAATATGACAACATCGAAAAAGAAAAACATTTTATCTCTCCATCTCAAAGAAAGTTTTCCCTACTCCCTACTCAAGTGTTACTGCAGGTATCCTTAAAAAGTGTGTGCGGTGACAAATTATTTAATTGTGAGCAACAGCAGAAGTTACACTAGGCCATACACATTAATGTTCAACACCATGTGGGCAAACATTGACAATCTGGCACTTGTGCTAAGTACAGAGCCCTAATTTTGATCTGTAAGCAGCAAAAGAGATGAGGGCCGAGTTGGTCGTTTTTAAAGGTGCTAGGTATCCTCTCACTTTCCCACTTTATCCAGGGGTTCAAATAGATGAGCTTTCGATCACGAGCCCATTGCTTTATCCTTTAAACTCCGACTGTCATCCTATCTATTCCAAACAAACCCTTTCCACGGTGTTTGGTGTTTAACGTTCAGTAAACTACTAAAAAAGGAGGCTGGTAGCCAGGTAAACATCTCACAGTCTTAGTCAACTGCTCCACAGCGGCTGGTAAATTAAGCATTGTTTACAGCCTACAGTTCAACTGGGTAGAACACTGACGCTGCTGAAATCTTATTCTCATCTTTTTCCGAGCTCCAACACTACAACATGCCACCTTTTAAATCTCTTCCACTTGGCTGAAAACAACAGGCAGATTCACTGTTTGTCTTTTCTGAAAGATGGCAGAGAAACAAATATGACGTGACCCGCTTAGCATTATGTAATAGCAGTGCCTCCTTGGCTTTAAAGGGAATTAAACAGCAGCATCGCTTTGTCAATAGGTCATATGTCTATCTCCCTTTTCTGCTGCATTTCGCCAAATTTTACAGACAAGTTAGTAATCCTCCGGCTTTGGCTTGTCTCTGTCTTCACTCATGAAGACTGTTCATCAATTGGAATGGGCAACGGACAAAAAACGAGAATAATCTGTTTGTCTAGTTGAGCAATTATTCTCTTCCAAAATCTGTCACTGTGACATTTGAAAGCATACAATAAGTCCGCTATTGATGCCATTGTAAGCCATGCAGAGGTATTTTAAAACCATGAGCACCAAAGTCTGTTGAACAGCTGGAATGCTCTCATTTGTTGGCCTAAACACTGAAGTTGGAGGCTCAGTAAGTAGCTCTATCTTCCTTTAAAGAGTGTTTGTCAGTAATATCATTAGGCTAAACAACAGCAGGTAATTAGGTACAATATGGCTAATTGCTCTAATTACCTGATTCGAAAAACGATTGTCTCAAAGGGACATGCCAGTCTCTATCTTTGGAACACGACGCAGCTGTCGGCGACTGTTGCTTTTTAAGAGATAGACCTAATTACAGAGCAATTTACACAAATTACTGTCTGTCTAATGCACATGCAGCCGTGAGAGGAAAGGAAATTCGGAAAAGCAGTGGATGACGTGTGAAGATCCGACCACGTAAACGCTCAAGAAAAATCCTAACAGCAGATAAAAGGGAAACATCAAAAGGTTTTTTTTTCCAACCTTAATTTACCTGGGGCAGTGCCATGCATCACACCATCCAGCTACAGAATGCTTTACGATCACTCAGCTACAGAAACAAGTAATCTCCTCTGAGAGCCGTCCACGTATTTAGCTTTTGATGAGGGAGTGAGTGTTTAATTTCCTTGTTTTTTCCCGTCCAGTTTTTCCCACATGGGATTTGGCTCACTCACTTCTCTGCCCAGTTGAATTTTAGCCAATTTTATAAAGGTCCATCAAGAGTTTTAATAAATAGCACATTCATGGGATTCCATGGTCACTATTTATTTTGTATTCATGTTTATAATTTTTAAGTCATGTAATCAGATTACCAGTAGATCGTAATTTTATTTTTTTTTGTCACGGTGTAACACCATTTGAAACACAAGAGTTTAGAAAACTCTACTGGAACTCAGACTAACGAAATTTTAAACCACCACACCTACGCAAAAATTTGAGGAAAATAAATTTTTGTTTTTAAGATTTGTCTTACAAATTGTTTATTGGTAGCCAAGGTCAAGGAAAAACATTCTCCATGACAACAGCTATTTTGGTAGTGAACCTGGCTGTTATCCACATGACTGAAAAAATATATGGCTTTCAAAAGGTGGATTTTAATTCCAGTTATTACTGGCATATCTCGCATACGTTTTCACCGCTTTTTTCATCAACAGTTGATACACCTGCGACCCAAAACATTTTTCTGAATGCTTTTTTAACAAAAAAACATGAAACTTTGCGCCATTTTCTGTCGCAAGCTTGTAAGCTTGCCCTTGGCAGAGTGAGATCAGTGCATTTAAATGTGGAGTCAGGGGTATGGGCCTGCCTTTAATTCCTTTAAGGATGTGACCTCAGACACCAAAACATTGGAGGCATGTTGAGCCACTTACCACTAGGGAAGTTCAGTAAGACCGAACTGTTAGTGGTGAGCATATTATTAGTGCTGATAGGAAAATTAGTGCTGATTCACAGAGATTTCCCTATGGACTCGTGCAATGATGACTCATTCAAAACTGACTGCCTCTGTTTGTGTGATCCATGTGTGTGTCTGTGTGCCTGGCTGATGTGTGTTCCATGTTTGGGGTAACTTACCAGAAGTGCAAAGAAAACATGTAGACCAGTCAGTCCGTCATACTTATCATTTGTGTGATCCATAACCTCATCAGGCCAAGTCGTAGAATATCTCCAGGATCTGCAGGCAGTACAGGACACAGTAATTTGTTCCATACAACCTTCGAAGTAGGAAATTTCTCGTCAGACTTCCAATCTGCCTTCACTTAATTCTCAGGTAGTGCTCCCTTTGGCTGCTATTCACTTGAATGCAAACAGGCTTTAAACAAGTCTGATAGATGTTTGTTTGTGTGTGTGTGTGTGTGTGTGTGTGTGTGTGTGTGTGTGTGTGTGTGTGTGTGGGTTTGAGCTTTTGATTTGTCATCATATTAAGCAAATCAACAAGCACACAGGGATTATTTTTAATATATTTCATTTCATTAAGCTCTTTAATTATATAAATATACTGATATTTCTACCTTTACTGGTGTTGTTTAATCACACATATAATTATAAATATATATAAAATATATATACTTAAAAAGTGAGAGTAGTCACTGGTTCGGTAGATATTTTTACTGATGTGAATTTCATTTTGAATGTTTTCCTTCAGTGGTTTTCTTTGTGTTCCACAACATAGACACATAGGGGTTCCGAAGATAATTCAAAAATACTATGTTATTGTCATCACTATTGATAAATTCAGCTTGATATATCTTTTACTTTTTGATCACCATTAACAGTGCACACAACAGAATTTTAAGCATAGTGACTAGATGTGACTAGATGTGATTCAGAAAGCTGCTGCGAGAGTATTGACAAGAACCAGAAAGAGAAATCATATATCTCCTGTGTTAGCTTCTTCCCCTAACGGTCTTCTCTGCATTGGCTCCCTGTGAAATCCAGAATACAATTTAAAATCCTCCTCCTCACCTACAAAGCCCATAATGGCCAGGCATCATCCATTCTTCAAGAGCTCATAGTACCTTACTATCCCAGTAGAACACTTTGCTCCCAGAACCCAGGCCCACGTATGTTTCCTAGAGTCTCCACAAGCAGAATGGGGGGCAGAGCTTTCAGTTATCAGGCTCCTCTGCTGTGGAACCATCTTCCAGTTTGCGTCTGGGAGGCAGACTCTCCCTCCATCTTTAAGAGTCGGCTTAAATCCTTCCTCTTTGATATAGCTCATGGTTAGAACTGGCTCAGCATTAGCTCGAGCAATTCCCTCACTATGCTGCTAGGCCTAGACTACCGGGGACTTCCCATGATGCACCGAGTTTCCCTTTCCACCTCCTCCTCTCTCCCCATGCGCTTTAACACCTCAAGAATTCTTGTTACTAACTGTCCTCCCTCTCTCCTGTAGTTTTGTGCTTCCTCGTCTCTCTCCTCTTCCTCCTGTCGCTTTCTGCAGGTTTTTTTCTGCCTCTGATGCTGTAGAGTCTGGATCCATGGCTGCAGTCCACCTACTGCCCCATGAGCCCGATCAACACCCACTGCTTTAATTATTGTGATTACTACTGTTACCATTTCATTTAGTCCTATTAGTAATATTATTAGCCCTGTAAGAATAATTATAGTGTGTGTGTGTGTGTGTGTGTGTGTATATGTAGCTATTAGTCCCATTATTGTGCTCTGCTCTCTCTCCTCCCGCCTCCCCGTCTCTCTCTCTCTCTCTCTCTCTCTCTCTCTCTCTTTTATTTATTTATGTATTATTTATTTATATATTATTTATTAATTTATTTATTTATTTATCATATAATCTCCCAGCTGGTTAAGGCAAACCCCCCCACCATGAGCCAGGATGTGTTCAACGTTTCTACCTGATAAAAGGGAGTTTTTCATTGCCACCGTCGCCAAGTGCTCATGGGGGAAATGTTGGGTCTCTGTAAATAATAACTATAAAGAGTTAAAAGTGTCCTGAGATAACGTCTGTCATGACATGGAGCTATATAAATTCAATTGAATGCATCTTAGCAAAAAGCTCTATAGGAGTAGTTGAAATCTTTTGCTAAATTTTGTATAATGATACTGTGCCTTTTTAATTTTTTTTTTTTTTTTCCTCCAGTGAATCCCCTTTTCTTGATAATTAAATGTGGACAACTTCATGCCCATCCACGCTGTGGGAAAACTCAGTGACCTAGTCACTGTACACTGTCAATGCAAAAATTAACATGATATTTACCTCTGAATCCCTGGACACTTGCAACAACCACTCCTGATTTGCAATCAGTAATTAAACCAAAACATGTAGCACTTACTGCCGCTGTCCTTATGGTTTAGTTCTGCAAGGCATCGTTGGATTCTCTCTACATTCAGCATTTTGTCTGCTAATGCATGAATTTTTTGATATTTTGTGTTTGCTAGGACATAGCTGTTGGCTCCGACTAAATAAATATAACCTGAAAAAAGTAAGTAGATTTTTTAATGTATTAAAAAAAAAAAAATTATAATGTCCAATCTATGTATAACAAACATATTATGGATTATTTCATTGGACATCATGGTGAAATTGGACCCGTCAGCTCCTGCGAGTTACATTCTGTATTTGTATAGGACACTGCTACGGTCCGACCAGTGTGATAACATGTATTTCATCGACCCTGAGGTAGATTTTGTGAAGTGAAATATATTAAACTAAGATGGCACATGTGAAGTCTATTTCCCTCACATATGGAATCAACATATTTCTCAATATGTAATTCATTCTCTCTCATGTAACATGTCTATTTTTAGGCCCAGTCATAATAACACCCAGGCTTTACTTGCATTACGTGCCCCCTCCGATATTCAGGGCTTTATCTTGAGAAAATATTACCCAACTCATGAGGCAGAATCGGTGACAAAGGAAACTATACCAAATGTGCACTTTAGATATGGATAGTAACAGGTGATGACATGTCTAGGTGAAGTCTACATATCGGGTTCCTGCTGTGGCAAGATGTAGGCTTCAACCCCAAGCTTAGCAGTATATAGGTTATATTTGCTTTCTGTGGTCATGAATAGGTCCTTTATTTTGTATCTGTGCCATGGCAGTCTTCTACTCATACAATTTTAGATTTTTGATCTTGTCATTGGTATGTTTTTTTTTATATTGTGTATACTGGGAGACCCTTCATTCAGATGACATGCCCTTATTCATAATACAGTTTTTGAGGAAATGTCCCCTCTTTATCACATACAGTAAGTCTGGATATCTGTCTTTAGTTATGCATTTACTGAAGTATAGCACCTTGGGAAATATTCTCATTCTGAGAGCGCTGGAGGATTCCCTGACCCCACCACTCATTCCCAGTAGCCCCCCAGAATATACAACAACTGCTCTTTGCTCATTATGCACTCAACGAGTGGTGCCTCCGTGTTGGATTTTCCACTTCTGGTGCTAAAAAACAACCCCTCCTGCAGCTCCTTGAATACTTTGAAGAAATGGAAGAGTGTAACTCCAGGTCTGGTGGCATTTGAGAGGCTTCCAATGCTCTGTGTTTACATTTTCCAGTGGCACTTACTTTAGATACGGGAAAGCTAGGGTGAAAAAACAAAAAACAAACAAAAAAAAAGACACACACACACACAGGTTTTTAAATGTTAGCATTCTTTCCAGGCACCTTCGTGCAATGTTTGGCCTTTACCTGCCATTTGTTTATTATAGATTCAGCAGTTTAGTTCATTTAACAGGGGATTCCGTTTTCCCCCTGCAAATGGTTTCTGTTTAACTGTGTTTGCACTTTAGACAGTTGTTGTAATTCAGTCCAGCAAGGGGTTACCCATGATTTGCATGCAAGGAATTGAAATTTGCATGGAAATTAAATTGCCCAGAACTGAAGCCACTGAGTGTTTTCCTCTCATAGTTACCAGAAAATGTCCAATTTACAGTGTTTAAGCAAACTCACTGACCTTTCTGTGATGATGTACAGGTCCACATGAAGATTTTCTGTCAAAAAGCTGTGTAGAGTTTGCTCATCAAACACACTGGCAAGTAACACATGCAATGCCCTGCCGTGCACATTGCCCCCTTATTCAGCTTTGCAACATGAGTCTGAATGCCCATGGTCAGTAGAGGATATTCTATATTTTCTTGTCAGCAGTGAATAATATGTACATAATGGCTATCAAACTTGGCAGGCTTTGACTCAACTGGAGGTGCTTTGTGCTGTACAGCCTGGTGGCTTTCAGACACAGCTCTGGGTTGCCATGTTGGGTTTTATCAGTTTTGCTGCCTGACAGCTGTGGAAGCCTCTTTGTCTCCATCCCTGTCTGTTATAGGCAACAGTGGCAATGAGGAAATAATGAATCACGCTTTTAATTGATGTCTTTTATGGAAGACTTAAGAAATGCATGCTTCTTTATTGGTTCATTGGTTGCAGCACACGGAAATAGTTGTATCCTGCTGCTGCCTGTGTGGTGAACAGTGTCCGTGTGTGGGCTAAATTTAATCTTTACTTACAAAAACATACTGTATATTCACTACACATTTTGCAGGGATACAGATGATGCAGTCACTTTCAGGCTTGGTTCACTTACTATAAGCGTGCAATGTTTTAATAACATAAAGAACAGGCATGAGTTACAAGTTCCTCATGATAAGTGCCGACATCAAAGAACATTCCCCTTGGTGTGAAGTCTGTAGTGCTTTTTAATTGATACCAGCACTTTCTTTCTTAATAACCCATCTGAGATTAGAAGCAGCCTTAACGGAATCACCCTTTTGCTTCCAAGGGAAAGAATTTGTTGGGTCGAAATCTGTTTTTGATATGGGAAGACAAATAATCAGGTCATTAAGGGTAACCATAAAGTGTGTCGGAAATTTGTGCAAAACACATGGAAAAAGCTGATTGTTGTGAGACTGGAGGAGGCTGTGTGGTAAAGAAGCTCTTAAAACAATTGAAGCTTCTATAAATAGTTTGAGGCCAAACTACAGAAAAATGGGAGAAAAAAAAATTTATTTGCAATCCAAAATAAAATAATGAAGTTGATTTTTTTTTTTCAAACATAGTTTTATTGTGAGTAGGCTCGTATTCTTGATGCAGAATTTCCAGACTAAGAAATATGACATAGTGTAAATGTTCAGCAGCAAAAGCGCACACAAATTTTAATTATCTACATTGCTTGATGTGTGATGCATCTACCTTCACAACTTCTTTCCCTTGTTGCTTCTGGCTAAATTTGAACCTTCTTTTTTTTTTTTTTTTTTTTTTTTTACAAGAGTGATTAACCGACACAGTGTGACAGGGGTTTGGTTTCTCTAGCCCTTTGTTAAGTGTGTATCTTTAAGATTGCAGCATGGCAGGTCATGATAAAGGCACTGAATAAGTTGATCCGCCCTCGTACTCATTATTTGAACATTCGTAGCACAAAGTCAGAAGGTCCTGGGTGTGAACAGACTGTAGGAGAGGACAAAGCTTTCAGAGCCACATGGTTATCTGCTTGCTCCACTTCCTTGAGACTCATTGGGTCTTTTGTTATGTAGCTTTCAACCGAAATATCTTTCTTAAAAGGATGTGTTGACTGAGAATTAACACTTCTTGTGGTGACGCACACAGGTGCCATTTTTCTTGATTCTTCTTGATTCAAATCGATTTGTTTCTTTATCTATTTTTCTTGGAAAACGGTGATGGTTAGTCACTGCCATTCCTGAAGAGCTGGGTTTTATGAATGGAAATTAGATTTTCTTTAAATGAAATATACTCCATTGGGAAGAAGTTACCATCTGTCATTACAAAATGATGATTGCAACATACAGTGATTGCAGTGCTTAACCTCATTTTGCAGTCAGATCCACTATATTTTAGAGAAACCACACTCGTAAATTTCAAGGGAAACTTTTTCCAAAATGGATATGAATAGCATTTTGGAATTTATCCCTGCAATATCTTTTGATAATGATTCAGTCCAGTGCTTGAAAAAAGCAACAACACATATGCACATTATCAGGATATGATAGCATCAAGCATCTGCTCACTGAGTTACTGAATGGAACCTATTACCGTCTAAGAAAAAGAGTTCCAGTGATTAACTATGGATTGTCCAACAGATAGTTACAGCCAAGCTATCTGATTTTTTACATAAACATAAACAGACTGTGCACTATAGACACACACAGGAAAATACAAGCAGAAGAAAAAAAAAACTGTCTTTGCTGCTCAGTTATCATTTCTACCATTGTAATGATAGAAAGAAAAGACAGCTTGTAACTTTAAAGGTCAAGTGTCAGATTCATAGAGCAGCTAGGAAAATCAGAGTAGAGGATGGAACAGGATATGGGTTCCACTTCATCAGGTCTCATTACTGAGTTGTCCTTGAGCAAAGCATTGTTAACTGCTTTAGTTGATTTACTCAGTTGCTGACAATAGTCTATGCAGCCCACATCCACATGCGCATGTTTCTTGATTTCCTACACGCAGCCTTTTTTTTAGACCACTGGTATGAACTTTCACGGATCAATAAAGCTTTACTGTATATTTATTTTGTTATCTAGATAGTTGACTACCACTGGAATTATGCATTGCTCCAAATTCATCACAGGATTCCCAAAGGGGACTTTAGATTTATCCCGTGATCCGAGAAATACCCACTAAATTTCTGGAATCCTGTAGTTTAACAGTATGCAAACAACTTTTTTTCCTCATGAGGAGGGTTTTAAAAGACCTTTATTAAACTGATAAAACTCAGACACCGCAACATTATGGATACTCTGCTTAATTTTTCTCGCAGTGAGGGAGACAAGTGCACATTGTGCTCTTAAAATTAATTTACCAAATGATTTGAATGTGATCAAGCTTAATTTCCTCTCAAGAAATGATCCTCCTTCCTGTGGCATTGGCCACTTTCCAAATCCTACCTGTTAAACCCTGAGACCTTTCTGGTATTGGTTTTAACATCGGGTAGTTATGTGTTGGTTGATGTGCTAATATACATGAAAAAGGGAGTCCTGGGCAGGTTTTCAAGCAGTTATAGGGTAAGTTTCCATTTGAATTCTATGAGGCGACTGTTTATGGTGGTGTTTCCCATTGAGCTTGTAGTACTGCTGCAGAACTTGTTTTGTTTTGTTCTGGATATTGGAAAAAACGTGTTCCAACATAGATGAGCCATGCCAAAGGGCCCTTGATGATGCCTCGTCCTACACAACCACTCCCAGATGCTTAGCAAGTTTTACGAATACACTTTCCTCATTATTGCGGACCTTACTCGTTAGGCATAATGCTGGCAATGTTCACAAAAGCACAGAAATGAGTAGGTTTTTATAGTAAAATGTGGGAAAGTCAGAACCTTCGGATATGGGCTCTACTTCAGACTTTGCAAGCAGAACACTGTCATTAGGAGCACAATGTGTTAATATTAGTTATATATTATGCAGTGTATCATACAGTGGGGTCCAAAAGTCTGCAACCATTTTTCCATAAAAGTGAATAGGAAAGTAATAAATTGAAGAAAAATATCTTTGGCTTTCGTCTGAATGACAGTGTTAGATTGGTTAGGTTGACGGATCATTAGGTTGATGGAATAATTTAACCAAATAGCACTCACATTTTCACAACACACAGGCATGTAATGACATGGACAATTTAATACATTCAGAGGCATAAGATGAGAAACACTCATTTCCTTTAAAACTTATCCCACCCCCTTCTTATAAATGACATAGCTTAAACCCACAACTGTACACTTAACACCGCTTCTTCCATAGACAGCCACAGGCTGCACCTCGGTCGGTGCTCATTTAATGACGTAACCCTTTTAGAGCATGGTTCTGCTGGTTCCTCTTCAGCCAAATGGAATATCTAAGCCCAATACCTGTGGGTTTCGGGGTAAAGGGAGAAGTGTATCTCTGTATGCAGCATTAATTTGCACTGTATGAAACACTGCAGTAATTTGACTACTCAAAATAGATTCCCAGTGTGGAATAACTGTGGGAAATGAAATTTTGTTTGGTTATAAAATTGAATAGCTTCATATGTTTTTTTTTTTTTCTTAATTCCTTTTTTTTTTTTTTTTTTTTGCTTGCTTGCTTTTTTTTCAAGCAAAACATTTAGGTTTGGGGAGCCAATTCGATGGTAAAGAGTCAGATATTCAGCTATTATATAGGATTAAGTTTCTCCACAAACAGAATTATAGAGAATGGAAATGGATGAGCTTGTGGAAGTTACTTTAATTTTGCCTGTGGAAGCTGCCTTGAAGATTTGGTAATAAAACTGATTTTATTTCTGTCACTAACATACTTTTAATGGGTGCATCTCCAGCAGGCTCTTAATGTAATACTTTTGCCAACATTTATGTAGCTCTGTACTCTCATTGTTATTGCCACAGACACAGGATGACTTAGCACTGCTTGTAAAGTTAGTGATTTATGGATGCAAATTTAAGGCTTTTAGATGAAATGCCTATGATAATCTGCCAGATCCTGTGTGATCTGACACGCTATCCTCTGGAAATCACCTGTCAGTCAAACAATATCATCACTACTATCATGTCTATTCTTGTCTTTTCTGAAAAAAAAAAAAAAGTGTCAGTCATATATGAGCTCAAACTGAGTTTCAATAAGATTCTGAGCTTGTAAAGCGATGTTGATAAATAATTCCAAAGTTTGTAGTTGTAAATCAACCTCTGTAAACCTGTTTAATTAATCTTCATGAGAAATTTTTGTGTGAGAAGTGTTTGTATCCGTGGAGAATAATTGTGATTGAAAAGAAAAGACTGAGATCAGCCAAAAAAATGACATTATTGGTGAGGTTACACAACGACAATGTGAAAAAGAAGTGCTTCTGTGGACTTCTTTCTACAGGCTCAGTTATATTTGACACTGTAGAAAAAAAATGGTAAACACATAATGTGCTGTGTATGTACTTAAACCCACCCAGGGTGCGGAGGAGCCTCAAACTAAACCTTCAGGCACTCAGGTTTAAAAACAGGGTCAAAATTTTTACATGTTACTTCAGCATAACACACAGTGTGGGAACTTTGAGCCTTGAGTTTTGCACGAAGCTTTCTGCTTTGTATCCGTACACAGATGTTCACAAAAGCACTTCTTTTTTTTGTGTGTCTTTTTGTAACCTCACCACTGATATCGGTCTAAACTGAATCACTACTGTGCTACATTGACACATGGAAATGGTGTATGTCAAAATCCACGTGATGATGTAAAAACAATATCAGGTTTTATTGTGTTTGCAAAAAAAAAAAAAAAAAAATGCTGTGCAGTTCAGTTTCTGCCATTTAGAAGCTATCTTTGTGATCAGTTGGTCAGGTTAGGGTCAGTTCAGCTCAAGCAGTCTCCATCGTGGCCCAGATCATTACGCTGTTTGATCTCACCTCCAAAACCAGCGGCACAGTGTCTCCTGACATGTACAGGGAACTGGGGCTTTCACAACAAACAGGTGATTAGCATCGGAGGGGAAACAAATGGTGGACCTGATTCGGAACCAGTGCTGCTGCCTTATGGGGAAGATTACTGGCAGGTGGGGCCAATTGGCGAACAATGGCCCGGTCCAGGGTTTGAAGGGCAGATGATTGCTGACAGATGGAAGCCTCCGAGTCAGAGAAGAAAGCAATCAGGTGGGAGAGGAGGGCGGGAATGTGGGGGGTCGATGGGAGGAGGGCAGCACCATGGTTGCTACCAGGCGGATGAAAGTACAGCATGATGTCAGCCTGACTCAGCGTAGACATCCACACTCGCCGTGGCCTTAAGCTAGGCTGATGTAATGCTCGCTCTCCCTATGTGAGGCAGGGTTATTTTTCACTGTGGGGGGTGGAAGGGTCCCAAGGAGCAACTGAACTAGATAACTGTAGACGGGCGCCACCAGAGGCTGCCCAGCTTCAAGGGTAAGCACGCTATCAGGTGAAGCCATCTTTTAGAGCTTCCTTCTGGTGTTGCTGCAACATGTCTTGTTGTCCGTGGTCATTTACTTTGACCAGTGTTTTTTCAACTTATTCTCTTTTGTGACTGATAAGCAGTCAGCTTAAGACAAGGGTTATGTTAGAAAAGGCTACTTCAGTTAGATCAGTATATGGGTTTGGTGCTGGCTTGTTTACTCAGTCACTATTGTCCATGTTTAATAGCTAACAGCTGCAGAACAGTCTTTAAAGTCATTGAAAATTATCCCGGTTATACATTTTATTTATTAATTACTTTTTTCATCTCAGTAATTGTTTTTTTCCAAGTACTGTTTCAGATTATCAGATTATTATGAAAAATAAAAACACTCAATTTAAACCAAAGCTAATAGTTTATCATTCAAATAGTAATCATTCAATTTTAAAGATTTGCAAGTTGTTTTAGCAAATTTAATTGTAAAGATTTATTGTTGACAAGTTTTGAAAAAAAAAACCCAGATGGTCAGTTCTTGCAATGTAGTTTAAATTTTTGGGGGGATTTTTTTTTTTTTGTTAGTATTGAGTTCAATATGAGAAATGACAAGAGTTGGGTCAAACATCATCATGATACAGACAGGAGAATAGAAGAGAAGCAAATAAATAGAGAGTAATTATACTCATTATGTCAATATGTCTACAGCTACCATGCAGATATTTGATGAAGTAACTGATTACAGGAGGAATGGGTTTGGAATGTGTGTCTGCATAAATGTCTATCAACCTGATCCAAAATCATATCAGAATATCTCAGAGGAATTGTGACTAACAGTAGCACTAAATGACCACAAAGAGGAAAAATATACATTTATCTCATAATTTGCATACTAATAGCAATGTTAAGGGGCAAGAAAAATGAAAGCAAAATGTTTTCAATGCATGTGTTGAGATTTTATGCTACTTGAGTTTATTTTTATTAGTTTGTTTTAGGGTTTTTTTTTGTTAACAACGAATTTCCCTAATAAATGTCTCTGTAACTGTTCATTTCCTCTAGAAGGGAACATTTTCAGCTGGATTGAGGGGAACAGTGCAGTTTGATATGGCTGCTCAATGAGCCATGGCTTTTAGTGGGGAAAAAAAATCTTAATTTACCTAGAATTCATGACATATTAGTTCTATGAGGGATAGCCTACACCTAGAAAACTTTGTGCAATGGATATATATAATTCATCTTGTGTCTGCATGCTACTTAGATGTAAGCTGTGTACCTTTTGTGAGATTGGCCCCAGGTTATATGCCCAACTAGTCACTCTGAACTGGAGAGCCAAGATGCCAATTCAAAACTCAATTTCAAATCTACAATAGAGGCATATGAGTAAGCCTTATAAAGATGTGTTTATAAAACCATTCTGACATGTGAGAACAACAACTCCACTCACCACATGCGTATGATGCCCAGTCAACAATGATGAATCAAGGAGCTTCTGGGAAATGTGAAATAGAAGCAAATGCAATTACGGATTGAGATGCAGCTATAATTAAATATTTCCAAGGGAGTGGCAGTACACCTGGAATGCCTCCCGAGTTGAAGTAACACTGAGAGCCTCATCAGCATGGTACCATAATGATTTTAACACTGGGCTTTATTCCGGCTGTTACCATAGCAGAGTCTGGATCCATACAGCTGGCAATTACTTTAGAGACAGACACAGACCAGAATTGATAGTGAGACAGGCAGAAAGTGAGATAGCTAGATAGAGGATGTGACATAAAGAGATGCTTTAGTTTGTGGACACACACAATATTTTGCTTTTGAATTAGTATGTCATTTAAAAGCTGCTGAGTTAGTTTAATCAAAAAAACATGATTATGTTACATGTTTTTTTTTTTCCATTAGGTATGAAGATGACAGAGAGCTCAAGCTAAATTCTACTGATTAAAAAAGTATAAAATAAATTAATCAAACTCTATTGCAATTATTGATTATTATTCTTATCCCTGCTAAGGAATGAACTGAATGGTAGCACCTCCAATTTTACATCCATTTGACATAATACTTTTCAATGTTATCTCTCTAATGGATACAGATTAATAAAAATATCATACAAAATTGTACCAAGTAAAAACAGATTTGAGAATACAGTGAAAATAGTAAATGTAAAAAAAAAGACCTTCTCAATGATAGAAACAAAGGTAACTTTTGCACCATTTTCTCTGTTGCCCAGGATACAAGGAACAGATGAAGTAATTTTACACAATTACTCCGGCATATAGATTTGCTGTGACTTTCATATATTCTCTATAAGACAAACATTGACCTTTGCCCCAATGACCTGGCTTTTCATTTTCCCATGATGCCACTCTGGTCTGTTACATAATTAGAAAAAATCCAACATAATGACCTCAACAAATGATTAACTCCGAGAATGTATTTATGTTGTGTTACAGCAAAATTACTACACAAAAAGTTATATAGAGTGAAATATAACCAGCTTCCCTCGACCAATTCCTTCAGCGGCACCACTTTCATTTGTCAAAGAACCAGAGGATGTCCAACAGCAATAATTTCAGAGATTCGCATAAATTTACTTTTAGAACAGGCTTATGGCAGTTGGTACATATTTTCCACTAAGTGAAGGGGTCTGCACTTTGCAAAATGTTTCTTTTTCTTTGCGCAAAAATGTGACCATATTCCAACTGCCTTGCACAGGAGTCACTGGCCCTGCTGTTCTGTAGCTGAGCAACATGCAAACACACAAAGCTTCATTTTTAAAGCAGACGGATCAGTTATATGATATCCTTCCACTTTAGTCATGGTCTGGGTTGCTGGTTTTCTTATCCATAGCAGAAGGGTAAAAATGGAAAGTATGAATTCAATTTATTGTATTTCTCAGTTTCTCTGTATCCCAAAATAACTTTCCAGTTATTGTGCCACTATATATTTTTAGCATCTTAAAAAGTATTCACTTTAAAATTAAACGTTCCCCCTCCTCAGCTGAAATGGAATGCATTTTGACAAGCTATAGAAATGTCAATCTTTTTCAGTTTAAGCAGATTTGATAGACAGAGGAAAGTGTTAAACTCTGATTTTAGCATTTTAGATGCATGCGTGAATAATGTAAAGTGGTCCCCCCTTTTTTATACTCATTTCTGATTTTTCTGTTCTGAGCTTTGATCATCTTTTAGTCATACCTTGTCAGTAGTACCACAACATCCTCTTCCGTTCAGCCATGATGGCTATCACTCCTTATGTTGCTGTAAGTATTGCTGTTGCCTGTCATGCAATCTGCATCTATCCTGTGCTCTAACTCTGGTAAGTAAGTTTTTTTTTTCCTGAATTTACCTGCCAGGTCCAAGTCAAATTCATTTGTTTAGTCCAATATCACAACGTTTCAAGAAGCTTTGCATCAAAAACTTCTCCAGATCTGCAGTAAGCTTTTGATTATTTCTTTCATACTGACACATTGACAGCCATTAAACAAGGCTTAACTATCTGGCTGTGTCAGTGTTTCACAGTCATCCTTCCAAAATGGTTGAATGAGGACTGGACACTTGGAGAAGAGGTCTTTCTGGTAAGAAGTTCAAGAACAGAAAGATAGAATACTTCCAAAAGGTAAATTACAGTGGGCAATAATCATAAATCACAAAACAGTGAGGTGGGTAAATAACAAAATGTAAATAAACAATGCAATAGATAAAACGATTAAATAAGTAGAAAAAAAAAATATATAATTTAAAAAATGAGACTAAAGACAGCCCAATAGCTATTCCCTGTGCAAATGATGGTCATTTAAATTGAATGTTAGTGACTTTTAAACAACATACAGCCAACCACTCAATACACCTGGAAAAAGAGAGAGAGAAAACAAAACGGAGATTGTGAAAATGCACAAGAGGGCAACATAGACACAGTGAAATTACAGCAATATCATAAAAGGAACTTAATTTATGACATACATTATATCAAGTAATTCTGTGTAAATGGTTTTTGCAAATATGTCTAGAATATTTCAGATTTGAGTGTTTTTGAACAGAGATGACCTGAGATTGAACTGCGTGGCACCGTTCAGTAAACCAATATCATATGTGCCTCTATTTAAAGATAATAAGAGGAAAAGGGAAAGAATCCCTCCAACATCAGCTGAAGCTATTCAAAGACAGTGCTGTCATTTTGCCATGAAGGAAGACAAGAAATTCAAAAAGCTGTGATGGCAACACTATAGGCCCTCAAAAAGCAAAGGCAGATTAATTCTACCGTTGCACTCATTTGAAGCTAAATTACTAGCATCTAGAATATAATGATTAAGATTTTACATATTATTATTACAGTACATCAAGTATATGTCGGTATATGTCAGGATGTTTGTAGACTGTACACATTATCCAACAGACCAAGCACTTACATTGCCGTTTGATCTTTTGAGAAAAGGAAACATTACCTCAGTCATTCAGCAGAAAAAATACAGACTCTGGTCAGTTGTTTACATTTGATTTTTCACTGAAAAGTTGGGGGAAAAAAGAGAGAGAGATTGTGGTTGAAAAAATGTTGAAGGGGACTCGGATGGACTAATATTTCAGTAAATGTAAAATCAGCTGGGTTTATTTTAAAGCAGCCCTCTATTTTTATAGTAATTTGTGCTGCTCATTTCATAATGTTAGTCTTGGACCTGGCTCGGTGAGAGTGTGGAGCAGTGTTAGATTAACCATCTGCACAGTGTAAACACTGACCTGTTCTGCCAAGAAAAAAAGTGCAAGGATGAGATGATGGTAGGGCGATCGTGTTTAAGTCACATGTAGGATCAATCCCATTACTTGGGCTTCATATTCACACATCACAGTGAGAGAGGCAATTGACACAGGCAGGGTCAATCCCCTGCATGACTACGACTGACTATAATTAAATCATGTGTGCGTACCTACGTATGGTCCAGGCCCGGCCACATCAAAACAGTGTGAACCTTCAGAGAGAAGCTGAACCTGATGAGCACGTGGCAAGGGCGTTGTCCATTAAAGAAAACCCTTGAGTTTTCTCAGAGCCTTCTGGGTTTGTGGAGCTGCTTTTTAGGTGGTCCGGCGGAAAGTCATGCACCGGAGGACTCTCAGGGTCTGTATAGTGTTGAACTTTTTTCCCCCGGTCCTGGTGTAAAAGCTAAATGTTATTTTTCTCTCCTTTCTCTCCCTCGCTATTCAACTTGTTTTCCCTCCCAGTCCCTTTAATGAGACGTCAAAGACCATCAAGCCACAGCTGTGATTTGGTGTTGCGTGAAGTCATTAGACTGGAGTTCCTGGTGTGTGCCGGCGTAAAACATGTACTCTATTGAGTCAGTGGGTATGATAAAGTAAAATTCCGCATGGCTGCAATTCAACACCTCCTCCAACACCTGTGATGTAAGACAAAGCTGGAGTAGGTTGAGAATTGTTTAATAATGGGATTACATCTTTGTATGTGGTATGAAGGCCTCAGGTTACCAGCTCAGTTACCACAGATCAAATTAGGGTGCAAATAAACTAAATTTGTGACTGGCAACAGGGTAACCACAAGTTCAAAGAAGGTTACAAGTTAGATTTGTTTTCATTTGCTTTGTGGAAATACTCTTGAGCAAGACAATGGCTGAATACCCACTTACTCACTACTATATCCTTCTGGATAAGAGTATCAGCATGCCCGAGTACAAGATGTGAACAGACAATAAGATAAGATGGTTATCATTAAAATAGCAGAAACTGCATTAAAGGATTATTCCGGTTTATTTCAACTAGTTGTGTTTCCTGTAAACTTGGCTATTGTGGCTCCAGGGTTCATGCTAACTTTGCTCTTGCCAACCCTGTCGTTGAGATTTTGGAGAACATGTCTCACACAGAACAGCTTATACTGGGCCATCAGCAGTCTGATGCAAAGGTAAACAGAATGAAGCTAGTCACCCTGTATAAGATTAATCTTTCTTCTTTTGGATATTTTTTACAAAGGGTCCAGGAATATAACCAGATGCTGGTGTTTGCTGGTGGGGACACACATTATAATCCCTCACAAAGCATCTTGTGTGTTGTGATCACGTTTTCTTACCGTATGGGGAGCTGAGCATTTGACCATTCGGCCTCTACCTTCAGTCAGTTTCGGGGAGGTGAAATAAAAGTTTCCAGAGGGACAATGTTGATAAGTGCTAAAAAAATCAATCATTGTTGTTACACTGCTGGAATTACTATAATCCCTGGAGACATGTATGTTTTCAAGTCTGGATTCTGCAGCAAACGCTGGTTCCTGAAAGCCATTGTCTTTCAGGATGGTCCTGTTGGATGGAGGTGGTGAGCCACAATTGCAACATTTATGGGAAATATACCAAGTTGAAATAAACCTGAATAATCCTTTAAAGTCTCTTCGTACTCTCTCATGTAATATGAGATTAGAAAGCAGCCCTGAAAAATCTCTTCATTTCCTCTTTTCTTCCTCTCACACTTGGGGAACTTTGAAGTCCATATTGCTGACACAATGTCCTTTACAGCCAGGAAAGGGAGGGGTGTCATTGTTTCTCAGATCATATGTAAAGATCAATATCTGAGACTGACGTTTTCTTTTTTTTCTATTTTTTTTTTTTTTTTTATTCTGACCTATATTCTAAGTGTAAATCTAGTTAATGTATTCATACTCACCTCAGAAGATTTGGATGGACGGTGATATGCCAGTTCAATGTCGGCTGAAGTAAGGACAAATTGTCATAATATTAGAGAATATGATGCAGGTAGAATTAGCATTACTGACCAGTAAAAGCCATAAATCTTCAAATATCTTGCTTTTGAATTTTTTAAGATAAACTAAAGGACTGATTGAGTCTTTCTGGGTTCAAGAAAAATATCCTACTTCAATTACATGAACCGTATAAAACCCACTTGGATTACTGCATCTGAAAAGTGCAATTTCACAAGCTAAAAGCAGGACTGTTTTCATTGCTCATCTAAAGCTGACGTTTTCAAGATTAATGGTTTTCACAGAAGAGTGACTATTTTCAAATTGGGGAGACAGTTGTTTAATATAAGTACCACAGTGTCCCAATTTAGAGGCTGGAACCTTCAGAGTCAGCAAAGCTGAGCCCAGTTTCACTCTGACTAAACTGAAAAAAAAAAGAAAAAATATCCCTAAAAAGTTGCGAAAGTCGGTAAATCTAGGGACGAAAGGTGCTAGGTTGCAAGCTACGTAAACCATCCCCTTGATAACGCAATAGAAACTGTTTTTGCCAATTCATTTTCAAAGAGCAACGGCCAGCGGTTTAATGTCAGCACTGAATCACGTGGCTTTCAGCTGACCAATGGTGTAACGTTACCACGCACCCACTCACTCGCTCAGTTAGTCAGCATAGCACAGAACTCGGTCTAAAGATGTTGTCATATTTGATCAGATTTTATTTTACGTCTTGAACATATCATATCGTTTGTAAGACAGATATTAAGACAAGCATTGTTATTCAGTCAATGAAGTGGAGAGCACTTGCCAGAAAATTGCAGAGAGGAGCTGATTAGATGCTTCCCCTGTTCCTAATACTGTTACAGTGGAACCAGATTATTTTATTTTGCGTAGTAAACACATTCCAGACATAGTCACAGATTTGTCATATCATGTTTCTCCTTAACACTTTCCCCTTAAACAGATTATGCTGTTAGTTCACTATCTGTTTGTGTCAACGCGTCATCTTTATGCTTTGTCAATACAATGAACGAGGGACCAATTATTCTCTAGTTAATGCACTGGGTTGCTTTCACTTCTTCCATCAGGTCCCTGTGAGCTCATTCTGAGTTTGTTACAAAGTAAAGTCATTTGTAAAACAGTCTAAGCATTTCCAATGTGGGATGTGTTGAAACAAACCTACCTGTAATTACTGCACATGATACCGCAATGAGAGGACTTCCAGTCAGGGGTTGGCCTGGTGACACAAACAGAGGCGAGTAGAAAACTTTTGTTCTTTTGTGGATGCTGGTTAGCAACAGTGAGAAAGGGCTGTCTTGGTAGGGTTTTTGTGTACTGTTTGTATATTTGTGCTCTGATGATCTCAAGGGAGGAAACTGTGGGTAATAATCACTACAAGGTTGAATAATAATAAGTTTATAAAACGACTGATTTACTGATGGTCGGTTTTCCAGAGTGAATACTTAGGTTATTTACTTTGGGATAATGTTACAGAGTAGCGGCCCGCCTAGGCTCAGTATCTCTACAATCAAAATAGATTGCTGGTATGAGTTATCTGTGCTTATAGAAAATTATATTTTAACTATTGTAAGAAGAAGACAAAGAATTTTCTGTGCACGCAGCAGTTCAAAGAGCTGCAAGGTGAGTGTGTTTTTAATCAACACATGCGCCAGATTGAAAAGATGTATTTTTATGTAAGTATCGAATAATTCACCTCCTTTCTAAAGAATTCTCCTCAGCACAAATCACTTAAGAGAATTCCAGTGTCTTCTCCTTTATGGTTTTCCTATGTTTTGCCATTATTTGCCTACTGCAAATGATTTATCCCCTTTTAGGGATTTACTGTACATCTGATCACAATCCATTGATGACACGGTTTTTCCCTACTGTTTCTCACCAAAGCAAAGTGGCACGTAAATACACAAAGCAGCGGGGAAGAACTTAGCGAGAGTGAAGAAAAAGGAGGGCAATAAGAAGTGAAAAGAGAAAAGGATGGAAGGATGGTGTCACATAGCCATGGGAATTGGTGGAGAGGCTTTCCTCCACCATAGAAGCTGAATAATGACCTCAGCTGGCTCTTTTCATCACTAAATTACAGCCATTAACTTCAGATTAATCATCATCATCCCTTTCACTGAGAGGGAGACCATACTCTATGAAGATTATCTGAATATCCTCTTAGCACTGATGAAATCCTGCTAGTTTGTGGCAATGGTTGTCCTTCGAGTCCACAGTGTTCTTGCATTTTATGCACTTAGTTTCCCTCATTTTGTGACACATTAATTAATTAATCAATTAAAATTTGTTTTACATGTATGATGGATTACAATATGATATCAAAGTCATTTAGTACGCTTTCTTCTTCTTACCTGCTTCTACCATTCACTGAGAAATTGCTCTGTAAAATCCATAATTTTTGACCTCTTTCAGTCACAAGTTGAAAGATTCCCAATTTGCATAATGTCCTATAGAGCCCCAACAAAACCTAAGATCTCTCATTCTTCCTGACTGTCAGCTGGTCAGACCAGCAGATTTCCTCTTCGCGTGTGACCCAGTATGGTTCTTATTCTAACAAAATTATACCTATTGCATGGGTGAAGTAGGTGATCACTTGTAAAAATATGTATAAAAACCAAGACGTTCCACAACTGGCACAGTCGCGCACACACACACGTGACACAGTCCCTATGGTCAAGGTGTAAAGGAGCCAGACACCTGGCCGGTACACCTTTACTCACAGAGGTTGATTAAGCTAATAGCTTTGAATACTTACCATAACAAAATAGTTGTGCACGCTCTCACACCAGGTCAGTTAGGGCTATGTATGCATACCTGTGTTGTCCGTAATTCCTACTCTGTATCCCTTGTGGGAGGGTACCCGCCTCTGACTGTGATTACAGCCATTAATCTAGCCATGATTGTCATTTAGAAGGCTACATCTTCTCCATGGACATTTGCCTCCAAAGCTACTGCCACAAGAGACAGTGAAGGTGCCTCAGATATGACTCCAAATAAGAAAAAGCCATGTGTAGTTTTTCAGGAGACAAGGAATCAGGGCAAAATGGTTTTCATTCAATGTCATGTGGCTGCTGGTGCAAGATCTGAGCGTCACTGCCTCTGCATCTGACAATTACGTATGCTGAAGTGCTGGGGTAAAATAATAGTGTAGTAAAAGAGAAAATTGTGTAAGAGATCAGTGCTGGATATTATGGAGATTATAGATAACTGCAAACTGCATCATAAAAAGCCATGTGATGCCCAGGTGCACTCCAAGTCTCTTTTCCATTGAAAACCCCATCGGTGTGAATTAGCTTCACTTCAGATTTTAGATTTGATGGCACAAATATGAGGGTAACGTTACAGTCAAACTCTTAAAGAGACTTCCTCTTTACAAAGTGAAGCAAATGGAAATAGAGCACTGTTGAGAAGAAGCATGCATAATTGGCCACTGAAAAGCTTTAGTTACCATAAATGTTCATATTATTTTTCTCAGTGTAATTATGTAAGGCTCACAACTTAAGTTTAGTTGTCCACTTAACAACACTGGGCCCGTCTGTTCCTTTGTTGAACACCTGTCAATGGTATTTTATTATATCTGAGCAGACATTAAATTTTGCATCAAAAAAAAAATTTTTTGTTTTTTTTTCCGGAATCAGGACGCTTTCACAAATCACTGTATATGCAGGACAAATGATCTGATGATGTGAGAGATGTCTCTGCCAACCCATGCAAAACCTTAGGTGTGTACGCTGGGATCTGTTACGCACCACCCGTGAACCCCAGATGCACAAACACAGAAACAGTAATGTGATCCACCATCTTTTCCCCACTAGGCAGATTTATGCACATAAATCATTTCCTACGCTGTGTTTTGGGGGATTTATAGCAATAATAGGCCATCTCTGCCATTCCCATCCTGTTCCCCCAGTGCAGTCCCTGGGAAAAAACCTCAAAGGTCTTAACTTTTGGTCACATCGGGTTTTCACTTGCAATGTTACCTTTTCCTAACCTCATGGCCCCTAAACCTAATCATGTGTTTCCATGAAGTTACCTGCCCAATCTAATCTCAGAGAGCTTTGAAACAGTGGAAGGCCAGTGCATAACAATGTTTTGGAACATGTTCATATGACCCCTTTCTGCTGTTTGATCATGTTGGTTTTACTGGGAGGGTCCGCTGGTAAAACAGGGAGACTGCTTGTACAATAATGTTGCCACTGTCATGTTTAATAGATGTCTTGATTGTGTGTGTCATATGCAGCTGTGAAGTTCATTATTGTTTTGTCTATAGCTGAGGTGCTGTTAGGTACCTGTATGTGTAATGTGGCAGATTCCAATAGCCATGCCCGACGCGTGTAAGGGTATTTGGGAGGAACTAGGAAGATTTTGTTGTTTACTCTCTCTGATTTTATAGCTGTGACCATCAATCACACAAACTACCATCGGAAAATGACTTGAGAAAAGGGCAATTGTCTCATCTAATATTACATTCCAATTTTACGGCAGAGCTAAATATTTCTTATATACTGCATCGGTGTGTCCTTGTGCTCAGTCATCACCATGATCTGCTGAAATGTAAACCAAGTGTATGTTGTTACAGAGTAAAACACTCACACAGTTTCTGAGAAGTAGCTTTGCACAAGCAGCCACACTCTTGATATAATTACCCAACGTACCTGAGACAGAAAACAGATTGGCCACAAGTTTTAAGTTGTAAATAGTCAAGTTTTGAACCTGGTATACTACATAAAACCTGTTGTTATTACCATGAGACTGAATTTATTTTGAAGTGATGTGAAAGTACATACAGTTACAAGAAACAGGCACCTTGATTTGATGAACCTATTATTGTGACGCACAACTTAGCCCATAATGGTCATCTGCAGGGGTATTACTCAGCTATGCTGCACATACCCACTGATTCAAGACGTCAAACTCAAATTTCATTTTTGACAAAAAACTCTCCTGACTACCGTGAACAGTAACTGTCTGTGCAATGCATACAGCTGTTTAAACTTTCACATGTATACATCAACAGTGCTCTATTATGTCAAATCTCACTAACGTGTTAACCCTCCCCAAAGCAGAAGCTCTCCGTTTCAATATGAAAATGCCACTGTACTCACCACATTCAGAACTGTTTATCTCCAGTATAATCTCAGTTCACGAAGTCAGAAAACCTTGCATGTACTGTAAGTTGAGAACAAACAAAGTTGAGAACAAACATACAGCCCAGGTTAGACTGAAGAAGATCAAGTTGTGCATTGTAGCATGGTCGTTGTGATTATCTTATTCTGAGTGAGTAGATACATTAGAACAAATTGGTGTAATATTCTTAAATTATTGCCATAGCAACTTTTTTCACAAAAAATCAAGGGGAAGAGCAGGGACCAGTGATGAGAGCCCATCAAGTAAAGTTATGATGAAGTGAATAGTTAGTCTGAAACTGCCTATAAAAAAATTCTTATTTTAAATGCACTATTTGGATGACCTGTATTTTGAACTATCCTGTCAGGATTTTACTCTTCAATGTCTAAACTCCTTTAATGCGCCTCCATCCATTTGCATATTTGGCATGTAGCCGATACTGCAATCCAAAAAGTCTCTAAATTAATAAATTGGGGTTCAGCGACTTGCCTGGAGGTTTGAAGTGGACATGTGGCTTTTGATGGACTCATTGACATTAGTAGAAAGCGAATCTGAACTCCTAGGCACTAGTCCACCCTGGTGCCTGACATGGGGAAGGCACAACCGTCTGAGCGATAAATGTGTTAGGTAGTAATGGGGGATAACATCATCCTCAAGTGGAGAAGTCCATCAGGGTTCACTCCTTTTTATGACTATCATAAACGGATACTGCATACTCATTTCCCATGAAGCACCTGCATAATAGGTCTCGTGGAGCTGTGTGAGTCTACTACTAGACAGCATTTCTTAAAATTTTGTCCTCAGGAAGGGTTTTTGCGGACCACATATTTAATTCATCAGCCTTGTGCTGCTTTTTATTGCTTCAGAGTCATATATGCACACACCTTGGTGTCGAGGTACTACTATAGGTCTTGGGAACGGCCCCTAAGGTAAAGAAAACTGTTACCCCTCAGTTTTCTCCCTGACATTTTACTCAGCTGGATTTTCCAAACCAGTATGGGGATCTCATTTGTTCATAAGTGTTGTTCTCCAACCCTTGAAGATGCACCGGCAATTTAGTATCTTAACAGATAGATAATGGTGTGCATCACTGTTTTTATAATGACATAACTATAGCTAAAGAGGCAACATTCATGCAGTTAGGCCAAATTTGCAATGTAACATTTCAAATAATTTCCAAGGTGGCCAACATCTCCATTGTTAATCTACTTCCTGTGGCTGCTGCACTTTTTTTTTCTTACCTACGATGTAAAGTTGGGATAGACAGGAGGGGGTAGTCTACAGCCTTGTTGAGGCACTGAAACTAAAGAAATAGTTGCCTGATTGTATACTGTGCTTGGTCTAGGTCTTGACAATGAATCAATGGAGATCAAGCAGAACCTCAGTGTGGAGGGTTGATTAACGGGTCAAACGCTGAAGTAAGAAAGGAAGTATGATGTGTATAATACATGGGAAGTTGCAGATATATTTTACAGATTGTGATGAACTACAGCACTGGGATGAGGATTAAAGTCGGGGAAATGAGCATTTGAAGTATGTGCCGTGTAACAGGATTTTCCTCCACATAAATTCGCCCCAGTCATAACTGTAACCTTAGTTGTGAGGTGTGAAGCATGTGAATGTATCTGGAGCCGTTTGAGTAGACGTGAATTAGTGAGCATGAGTGATGGTGGACCATAAGAAACAACTGACATCAGTCACAAGGAAGTTTTCCTTGTGCAGGGAACATCAACATATTTCAGAGAATCATATGTGTGCTTCAAGATGCATACAAATTATGTTTTAATAGCATAGAGTGTTTATGGGTATTACTAAATGATTCTAAAAGCTCTGCTGGAATTGTGCCCTGCTCTGGTGTAAGTTGTTTTTGTCTAGAAATTTAGTAATTCATTTTTATTTGCCTCCTCTCTTTTTAAACTTGAATGTTGAATTCAAGCCATTTACATTTATTGAATAAATAACTCTACCGTTCTGCCTCTAGCATGTTAGGCTTTTTTTATGAGTAGGATGAAGGGATAGAAGCAGGTCTGTCTGTCTGCTTCTGATAATCTCTCAGTGAGTGATGCTGTTCTTTTTTTTTTTTTTTTTTTGGAAAGAATAGGATTCACTTTGATTAAACATGTTTCATAATATTTAGAAATTTCTTAGTGCAATAAGTGTGTTTGCACTGTTAGTCCCAGATCATGATGTACACATGATTTTTTTCTTTCTCACTGTGAGTTATGGTATCACCCGTTTTGAATGTCGTTGAGACCTCTATTAAAGAAAATCCATTAAACTAAACTAGTAGAGGAATTATATTTTTTGGCTCTTAGGGCCTTTGCTTACATTACCTAAGCCTGCCTATCAACAGAAAAACAGATTAGACAGTGCTGTGCCCTTCTGAAATGAGGAGCCGACACCGAAGTAGTTGAAGAGGTATTTTGGTTCAGGGACTCCATGACATCATCGAGGAGTGCACCCTCATTAGCAAAAGGGAGGGAGAGCAATTAGCCAGTGCAATTAACCTTTAAAAGGCTGCCTATCTGGAATGAGCAAGGATGAATAATAGTCGGGTCCACAGTATAAATCCAAGGCACTGCCATCCAGAGATCCTCCCCAGAGACTGCTGAGGTAAATGGCTGCAAGGGCACCATGCATGAGCTTGGAGAGTCAGGAACAGGAGAGATTGCTAACACTTTGGCAATAGCAAAATTTGTATAAATAACTGCCTTTCCTCCTTCCCTTATCAGTTTTCTATTACAGGTCTATTTTGTTTGTTTGTTTGTTTGTTTGTTTTTTTTTGACAGCAATCACAACCGTAATTACTTCAAGAACATTACATTACATGGATGTGGTGACAGCTATTTAGCTGTTAGCCAATGCAGTGCAGTAAATTTACACCTTGAGAGCATTTGCGAGTCAGTATTTACCTTTCAAGGAAAATTCCATAGATTGATTCAGTGTCAAAACAATCCAAAAGTGAAATTAAACCTACGCCTTAGAATAAATGCTAATGTTAAGAAGTGTCTGATGAACCCCTTGCATTTTACACCACTTTGTAAGAGGGATTGGCTGAGGATTCAGAAAACATCTTCGGTTGCCCCCACAGAGCATACAACCCTCCCGTGATGCCTTGCGCAGACAGATGCGACAGTGGGATGCCGTCAAAGTGACGTCTGTTAGGGCTTCTTGTGTGAGAGCAGAGCGTATGTGCGTATGTTTTTGTATGATAAGGGTCAGTGTGCATTTTGGGTCATTGTTCCTCAGGCATTAACCTCCCACCACATCGGCTGCTACCAGCCACCTGCTTCATTACCGAAGGACAAAGGATGGAAACGAATGCTTTAATCGCAAGGGGAAGGTGGGACACAATGAGGATTCCTAATTTTTATCTTTAAATTATGTGTATACCATAGTTATCAAAGGCCAGTGAGCATTGTTTTTTTTTTTTTTTAATTTTAACATTAGAAACAAATTTCAGTGCAAAGACAAAATAGTTTTTTTTTCATACTTTAAGGGTCACTTGCACATAATCAACAGCTCACTGGCCTTTTTGTTGCCTTTTTTCTCTTTTCTTTGTATGATTGGAAGCTGGGTTTTGAAAACCAGGCTGAAAACATCTTCTCACTGCACGAAACACTAGAACTTTAAACATTTTTTTTAAACACATCTGTTGTTTTTTTTTTATATTTTAGTGAGGATCATAAAAACCGAAGCCGACAAGCATTGGAGTGATGTTTGGGACATTGTGTATATAATCTGGAGATAAAGTATATATCAGAGGTGGAAATGCTGATAAGATTTGTAGTTTTCTACATTTTTCAACTTTTTGGGTTTAAACCCACATATTTCTAAAATAGTGTGATTATATGTGTGATTTCACCCTATATAGAAATCAGAGACACAAAGTAAAGAGTTATTGCATGTACATTTGTGTATATAGTTCTGGCTACTACTATATTTCCTTAACAAATCAAATTATCATTATCACACAAGCCCAATTTTGTGGAGAGTGAGGGAAGGAAGATAACTCTAATTATCCTCACTGATTGATTTTTTTTTTTTTGCATTGGTATCAACTCAACTAGTTATATTCTACTTGTGGGCAGGCGGGCTGCACTCCTACCAAATGTCTATTTATAAGTATGACGAAATACAAACACACACACACACACACACACACACACACACACACACACACACACACACACACACACACACACACACACACTATCACAAAGTAGTGCATGAAACACTTCTACTGGATTTTCACACAAATACGTACCACCACAGTTTTACGGTGTGTTGACTGAGACCTGGAGCGTGTCCTCAGATGTCATGCTTGACTATATTTCACAAACTGTTTTCCACAAGCAAGTGTAATGTTAAAAAGTTGTGCTGCTACCGCCAAGTTCCTGGTTTGGTTTAATGACTTTTGGATGAAGTGACTTTCTTTTTAGAAGGCACAGAGGTGTAAATTACTAATTGGAACATCCATTTGCTTCCATCGGATGATGGTGATGCTCAGAGCTAATGGTGACAAGCAAAAAGCATCTTGATGTAATGATTCGCTCATAAACAGCATGAATATTAGGGATGCTGATTTATTTCTTTTGAATTGAAGATACTGGTAATACAAACAGGTGACTGTCAACACGTCCTCACAAATCAAATCTGGAAACGTATTTTTTTCTGTTTCATGAAAGGACATCGGCTGCAGAAATGAAACAATAAAAGTCTTCTGTGTAGTATAACTAAAATGTTTACATGCTCATGTGCTACGTGAGTGTGTGCATGGGTGTTTTTATTATGTGGCAGTGTGTGTGAGTCTGTGTCTGTGCTGTTTCTGAGTAATCCATACCAGATTTTTTTTTTTTTCTTAATCAACCTTAAGCACTCCTCATCAAACCTGTTTTCAAAATTGCAAGCTTGGCCAAAAGAGATGCGGGATAACGCACGTACTGTAATCTTATCAAAAACAACACTGAAATGCCCTAATCTCTTCTGCAGTGTTAAAGCAACAACTACAAACGTTATCGAAACTGTTTGATTTCCTGCCAGTTAGTATGAAATCTCAGCTGAAGCAAGTGTATCCCCTCAGACAGAAAATAAGAGATTGAGATAGCAGTAGGGTCTAGTGGCCACACACACACACACACACACACACACACACACACACACACACACACACACACACAAACAATTGTATAGATTTTGACTTATGCATCAGTATGCAGTACGTTCGTTAAATATAATGTGAAACATTAATAGAAGTGGAAACCTGTAAGTCGGTGCTTGAGTAAATATATGTACCACATCGGCAGAAGACCGCAGATTTTATGCCAGAAGTGGCTGTGGGTAAAGCTTCAGTTACTCACATTAGTAGATGATTTTTGAGGGGTTCATGTTTTGAAGTCTGCTTCAAACAGATGCAAGCCATTACAGCACAACTGGTACACTGATTACCCCACAACACACACTTACTCTCCCTCTCCCTCTCCCTCTCCCTCTCTCTCTCTCTTACACTCACACTTAAAACATCCAAAGACCCGTCCTGTTTCTTCAAAACAGTATTATGAAACTACTTTGTCAGGGACAGCCCACACTCGCTGCAGATAAAGTACAATTGGAGGCAAGAATATCCTTACAGTTAGAGGAGTGAGCTTATGTTTTTTTGTACAGCAGCTTTACACTACTGAATAATCAATCTGAATGCATAGTCTGCGGAGCTCTCAACAACATGATAGCCACTGTCATCGCTGTTTGTTTGAAAGGCAACGACCACAGACCATTTAATTTTGCACGGTTAGACGCAGTCTGGAAACCCAGGATGTGGATTTAGACGTGTTCAGTGCAGGAACGAAGGATCTTCAAGGCGAAGCGATTATACAGCAGCTCCATTGGCACTGAACAAATAAGTAGCTTCTACAAGCAGAGTTCCACTCACTGCTGACCAAGAGTGCCATTGTCAACCCAGCTGTGATACACAGTAGTGACTACATTACTTCTTCATTACGCCTATAAAAAGAATGTGATATACATGGAAACTGTCATTAATTATAGGTTGCTGAACCAATAATTTCATAAACAATTAATCCCAGAGCTGTAAATTGATGTTTACATTAAGAATTGACCCCACAGGAGTTATGTTATTGTACTTTTGTGTTTAACGTGGCCAACAAGGGCCAAGAAGTGCTTTCTTTTGTGCAGAAGGTATGCAACAGGGACACTAGGCTCTGTGTCAAGTCAAGTCAAGTCAAACAACCCTGAATAGGCAAACATATCTAGCATGTTAACCATTTATAAATGTCTTCAGTATATCATAAACAACAATGATAGATTTTAAATTAAATCATCAAGCAGCCAGTTTAAAGAGGACACAGTGTACCTAACGGGGCACACTGAGAATTGGATGCTAACTTCAATACAAATGCCCTCTCCAGTGGGATTTGTCCATGATTTCAATGTTTATGAAGACTGCATTTCTGGGTGGTGTCTGATCAAAACGTTTCATTGGTATTTCCACAGTATTTGACCCCCATTTTGTGCATCTTTCATATGGCATTGCTTTTGCCCAGCTCGTCACTGTCTTCATAGGTTTTAAATCCAAAATGCAACCAGACATCTACCATTAGGCTCAGTGGAACAGTTCCTGCCGTGTTTTTTTGTCTCTTGCGTGGCCAAATCTCATTGGGCGAGAAGGCTGGCCATGTGAGACTAACCCGGCTAACGCTTCACGCATCCACATGAATAGGCCATAGACTGAAAAATACACATATTAAAAGACTGAATGTTAATCTACTACTGAACTAAGACAGTCAGAGTCACCACTGCACGTTGCTGCTGTATCAACAGCGATTTTTATAAACTTAAATTTTAAATGAGAACAGAGGTTCAAGTTTGATCTTTTACACTCTGATTGTTCATGTAATGACATGTATGTAGCCTGTAGATGAAACATTTTCTATATTGTTTGGCCATCTACTATACACAAAGGTGATTATACACGTGAGCTTGTTTTTTACATACTGCTCTATGTTTTACTGAATGTGTTGTAATTTAAGCGTGTTGTAATCTAGTCTGTTTGTGTCTCCTCCAGAATGTTATTTTTTAAATGATGAACTCCTTCTTGTGAGAAACTAAATGTTCTGTGTGTATTTGACATGTCTCATGCTCTGATGAAGGCCTTTGCAACTGAAAGCGAATAGTGTAAGAAAAGTATGCAGATGTGTTGAATTTTTTTCATATACATATATGTGTATATATATATGAGAGAGAGAGAGAGGGAGAGGGAGGGAGAGAGAGAGAGAGAGAGAGGGAGGGAGAGGAAAAAATCTCATATGTGGACAAATGTAACACATAAGCAAACCAAAGTGCTTATGTCAGATTTGTTCACTGATAATTGCCTTGGTAGTTTAGACCATTGAGCAATCAACATCAGTTATGGAAATTAAATCTTTCAATTTCACGAATGAAAGTAAACTTTATTGTTTTCTCCTCTACAAGAAGTTTGAAATGTACCAGATGACTGATATTTACAGTTTAAGGACAACTCAGATAGCCACAGGTATATTGTCAGTCCTGGAAAAGTATATGAAACTGACCTTTAAATATCTCTTAGCGGTTATCTAAACTTCCCGGCTTTCATATCAATATGGTGATCCCCACCCATCTTGCAAGAGATGGGATTAAATCAAACCATAATCTGTAAACAGTATTTACACAGCAGCATCTTCATAGAAATCCTCTTTTGTTTTTACCAAACTCATTACAAGCAACATTTTAATTTAGCTACATTATTTCATTTTTTTTTTTTTTATTAAATTAACTGTCAACTTTCTACCCACTGTCAAACTTAACATCTGTCATTACAGGAGTTTCTATGAGTTAATAACAATGCAAAACTACTTTTTAACCAGCGAACAATGAGTTTCCTTTCCACGTTTAGAACTGTAGCTATCTTAAGTGCCACTAGTGTCTGCTATCTTTATACAATGCAAGGACAGTATGCTCATGCCAGATATAGTGCAGTAGCTGATAAAATGTTCTTTGGATGGATGGATGGATGGATTAGATAGATAGATAGATAGATAGATAGATAGATAGATAGATAGATAGATAGATAGATAGATAGATAGATAGATAGATAGATAGATGAATTTCTGTCCAAACTATTTTGTCAGCACATGGCCTCTGGATGAATGCATTAAACACAACAGCTCTTGTTGTTTCCCTTGAAAAATCTAACCGCGACTTTTGTATTTTAATTCCATAACTTTTAGTCATTTGGTCTTTGACATGAGAGGTTTGATGTGGCTTCCTGTGAACATTTGAAAAAAAAACAGGTGTTTGCACCATGTAGTTTAAAAAATGATCAAGGGTTTTGTCACCTGTATGATGTGTTGCACCAGCAGGATGATGATTTGTGTCCTTTATAGCTTGGCTGCAGGTGATTGGGAGTGAAATTGCACTGATCTTTGAGGATGATTACGGCAAAAGATGAAGAGAGAGTAAAAGAGGTGCACAGGGATGGAGCTAGCAAGAGTACACCAGTGACCCTTGGCTGAGCTCTCCTACGCACAACTTGCACCAGCGGAAAAGGGGGAGGGTGGGGGAGCACTCACAAAAATGCAGTAACACTGATAAGGGGAAGAGAGTGAAGAGAGCGAGAAGCCACAGGCAGGGGGAAATAGAAACAGAAGGGAGGGGTGGAAACAGAGAGCGAGACAGAGTGAGCAGGAGCGATTAGGGGTTCAGGTTTACCAAAACATGACTTAAGCAATTAACTGTGAACAGCCCAGTCAAGGTCATCGACAAAGGGCTAAGGATCAGTTCCTGAAGGCAAAGCCACTTCAAATGAATTTAAGACACTGCATCCGATTGGCTTATTGTAGTATTATTTCAGGTGCCACTTTTCCTTTCTAAAAATGGTCAAATCTTTGGCGGCAGCCCTGTGAAAGAATTCTGAAAGAGGAAGTATGGAAAGTATTAGATCATGGCCCAATGTCACCATCTTTCCTCCCGATGGCAAAATGAATGAATTTTCCTTCAGTTGTTAGGAACCATTCAGAGTCCAGACCTGCAGCGATAATCTGAGAGCTCTAAGAGGGTCTGATCCAATTTGCCTTGATTTTAATTGCCGTACATTTGTTTAATTCATTCATTCATTCTCAGGACTTGGAGGGGATGTCTGCTTAAAAAATCAAGAAGCTCCAAAGAAGTAAACGTCATAAACTGGGTAACCAATACAACCGATGCACGATACACCAGCGTTATAAAAGTACTTAAGACATAGTAACGATACGAAAGGAGACTGAGGGGGAAATGTGCAAAAACTGGCGTGAACTGTCTCTGAATTTATACTCCAAACGGACAGAATCTTACCAGAGAGTTGGAGTGTCCATCCCTTTCATAGGATTAAGGAAAACTCTACTCTTACACACGGGTTTATAGCCACTCACAGTTACTACTTCTTCTTCCTCTCACGCTGGACTGAGGATAGACTGGATGCTACCATGACTCACGACCACTTAAGGAGGTACATAGTGGCATTATGAGATGGGACATCCTACTTTCAGTGACGTAATGTCAAAACTGGTAATTCCTCACATTTCTTCGCATTCTCTGGATGAGCTTAGTTTATTTTTGAATACGATTGATCCACGAGTAAATGAGTCAATGAGTTAAATATAATCAATAATTTAGCGTATGATGTATATAACTGCTATTTTACAATAAATTATCCAACAAAACCCTCCATCCTCCTGCAATATCAACATGTGTTGCACCCAAACTTTGCGCTTCCATCCACAAATGCTCCTGAAAGGAGTTGTCGGTTAAGTATTTGCTCCACGATGGAAGACGCCCAATTTTATTACTCGACACTTAATGTCCATTTTTAAGATGGGCACTGATCTTCTTACGATGACATCTTCAGTTGCTTCCATCTTATGTTAGGAGGCAGTAGCTTTAGAGGCCAGTGTAGAGAAATTTTACCTCAGTTCTTCTGACAATGGCCCCTATGGATGCCATCACGTGCACAAATGCCACGTGCCACAAGAGTTGACGGTAGAATTACCTTTCTTTACCTTCATAATCACACATGCAGGTTGTTTCAGTGGGTCAGCACTGACATTCACAGTAACACTCCAGGCTCTCTCAGTCTTCTTAGCTTTATTCTGAAGGTTGCAATCTGGGTACAACCCAACAGCCGAAATCTATCCCCTCCTCGAACTAATCGTAAGTACTGGATGGTCACAGCCAGCCTCCATTCGAGCCTCTGGGGCAAACTGATTTTAAGTGTCCATTATTAAAAACAGCCTTCAGCTAGGTGTGTGGATGAATTCCGCGTCTTGTTTTTCAGTCAGGACTGTTTCTGCTGAAAACCTGATTGGACGAGAGTGAATTCGTGGTCAAACCTCCCCTTCTTTCACATTTTCAATCAGAATTTGAGCTGTGACATGGGGTGAAATCAGACCTGTAGTCCATTCTGCTGCCACTGAGGTTATAGTCTTCTCCCAAAGAGACCTGATATTCCCCAGAAGAGTTACTTGGGATTTCAAAAACTGATAAATAACCATCAGCATTACTAATGCTGCAATGAATGATAAATAAATAAAATTAAATTAAAATTCAATATCCTGTCATCTCCAATTTTAGATCCACAGTCAACTCTACCATAGTCAGGGCTTCTGAATTTATCAGTATTGCATGTAACATGATTGATCGGAACATATATGCAAGGTGAGCCCATGGCTCACGGGCTGTTTTCATTTGTTGTGTTGTGCATCTATACATAGATATTGTGAGTGGATATGAGTACTCAGTGACGGGCAACAGGAGAAATCCTCCTGCCAGTGCACTGTGTCCAGAAGTGTCTCACGCATCATTTCTTCTGTGTAATAAAGCTGAGTATTCGCTCTCCCTTCCAGATCACAAGTTGTTCTTTTGTTTTAGCTACAAAAACAAGATTTTGGACTAAAATGACTGGTACATCTTCCACCAGTGATTCTTGTAGGCAATGACAAATTAACTATGAAATACTTTTATTAAACTAGAAACAGGCCCCCAAATTGAAGGCCTGATCTGACCATGGAATAAGCATACTTTAACTTTATAAATAGGGTCCTGTAAATTAGATATTGTTTTCATTACATTACATTATTGCGATGAATAGATTGAATCCTGATTATTTGTATGTCACAACTGTAAGAGTGGCTCTATTTGCTTCAGAGATGGTCTAAATGTAGTATTAGAGCGTTTCTTAGGGATCACTAGCCAAGATTTTTTTTCCCCAACCATCTCTTCATGTAGTTAATCTCACATTGTTTGACCTTGAGGCAGCAGCCATCTCACTATGATCTTCACAGAGCTGTTAACCAGGTGAACATAAATTCCTTGTGGCTTTGTTGATACAAATCCATCAGTTGAAGCATTGCAGTGGGTGGTCAGAGGTGAAAAGATTAAACAGGAATTATAAATGTAACCATGGCTCTGTGATTTCTCATTTTCGCATACTCAGGTCAACCAGGTCACATGTAACTTTATTGACTGACACTTCATCTAGATATTTACGTGATGCTATATCCACATCATCAGAAAGGAAGAAAACAGGAGTTAACTCATTTTTGACTACCTACCAACAGGTTTTCATTCTCCTGCAGTACTGCATCTGGGCTCCATTAGAATTGGATTGTTAAGAAAATTATTTAACACATCATTAAAGCACTCCCTGTAAAAATCTGACGCTCCGACCTTCTCTCACAACTTACATCTTTCCATGTTAAACCTATTTTTAATGTCGCCAGAACACTTAATTGTTTCCTTGTTGCTAAAAATACAAAAAAGACTGGGCTTACATGTCTAGTTAGTCAGTAAGAATTGTAAAACTAAGGGATGTGAAATACTTGGGCATAAATTATTTCCCTGAATCTCAATGAGATTTCTAGGATTTGATTAACATATCTTTAGATATACCCTCTATACTTCGAATTTAAAAGTCTAATTTGTAAATTGGAAAGCAGTTTCATAATCCAGCAGGTCAGTTTTACTCTATGAATTCAAAAATGCAAACCCTCGTCCTCAGTCCAGTAAACTACAGTGTTTACAAAACCAGTAAAACAACTGGAGGTGCCACAAATGGAGATGCGAAGTCCGATTTGTCCAAGATGATAGAGGTTTTATTGTCTGACTTAGAAATATTTCACCTGGGTCGGTACATTAATTTTGGGGTTTGTGTAAATCATTATGTGTTGACTTGTCATACCCTCACAATGACAGCGGCAGACTTAATTAATCCACTCCATCTGAGAATTTGTGTTTTCACTTTTTTTTTTTTTTCCAAGGAAAATGAAGGAGCCTTATAACAGGTTCATTTGTACAATAAACAAAAGCATCCCAAGGGTGAAAAGAGAGAGACGGAGAAAGAAGGAAAAAGGGCTTTTGAATCAGTGATCGATGAGGTGGCTTTATTTGGCTTCAAAGACTTCCAGAGCTGTCCAGGCTGAGTTTTGGCCCTCTTTTTGCTCTTTAGTGGTCGAGGCGAAGCACGTGATGTGCCTCAGTCGTTTCTAGAAGCCTACCCCTGCTGTTGCAGACAAAAAGATCCAAACAATGCTACTTTCTCCCAGTCTGGCTCAACGTGTCAGTGGCTATTTTTCCCCATTCTCCACATTTCCCCCCTTTTTCCTTCCTTCTTGGCATTCATTTTTATTGACTGCCTTGTTTTGTACCCTGTACCCAATGGCCCTCAAGTAAAAGAAGCTGAGATTCTTTCTCCCATTACCTTTTGTGAAGAGGTGCGTGCTGGGAATATCTATGGCTACTCATATCAGAGGTCATGTAAACCCTGCCTCTCGACTGTGTGGTTTTTGGCATTTTTCTTTGTGCTCAGTCTGAGTGATGTGGGACATTGTGACTTAATCATGCAACGCCTAATTTGATCAAGGAGCCTAACCTAGTTTACATGTGCAAAAGTTCAGTATTAGGCATGTGAAAAATGTACAAGAAAAGGTTCCACCTCCAATTATGGCAGACCTCTACTAACAACAAAACAGAACTTTATGGGGCAGATAGACGAATGCCTTGACTTGTTGGTGAAACGCACAGCAGTGGGAATCTTTTTCATTTCTATTTTGTGAGTCACTGCCAAGCTCTCTCAGCCCACAGAGTGGCAGACATCAGAAATGCCTAACATTGCAACACCTGACTCCTGAGAAAAGTCTGTGGTAACATGAGAGTCATGAGTTAGAGCTACAAAAGGAGCTGTTTGAACATACTGCGGATGTCACACCCTTGTCCATGACATAGACTGCATGTATCACCATCATACCATCCTTCAATGGGCCTTTGTGTTGGCCCAACCGAGCCCCTAGCAGCACGGAAGTCAGTGTTGTTGCTGAGCCTGACCTCTGGTATCTCCGTAAATAGGGCAAAACAAACAGAATTGCCCTGCAAGTATCAGTTAAATACCAAATTATTAATTGCACCTGTACAGCTCCCTGTTCACACTTTCACACACACTAATGCATGTACTTATACACACCTTTACACATGCATGTATCATCAAGCTTCCCTATTTTACCAATCCAACTGATAACCTATACTCTGATCATCTATTCTTAAGCATATGCATTACACTATAATAATTTTTTTCTCATGTGTTTACAAAGTGCAAAAAGAGGCCATATTTAAGGCTGTTCATTTCCAGTGTCTTATTTTTATTGATTTTTTTATTAAATTATTAATAAAAGTAATGATCAGAACTATTTAAAATCATTTTGACCCACTTTTTACATTTGAGTATTAAAAGTTGTATGTTATACTAAATGAAGACACTCTTTATTGCAGTTCACCCTAAAATAGGCCCTCTAGGGATTAGAGTGAAGATACGGGAGTTGAAACAGCAATATTAGTGATGACATTATCAATATTTAATTTTCCTTCCTTTTAGATTAAAATAATTTCCTTTATAAATCTAAGATATTACTGAGACCTGTTTTTCTTGTGTTGCACGGTCGAAACATGAATATAAGCAAGAATTACGAGCCCAAGATATAAGACCTAACATTAGGGTCATGTATTGTATCCTCCGATAAATAAACCTGTCCAGAAAATATAAATAGCTGATACATTTGCATTATTCAATATGATGCCAGCCTAAACAAGTGAAGACAAAAATATTGATATCTCACTTTCTGTTAACATCTTTCCTCTAATCACTCACGTCAGATAAAGTGTGTTACTTTTCTCATTTGTCCATTCAGTATCTGGGAGTGACATCTCTCTAAACAGCCTTCCTTTAAGTAATCAGTGTAGGTAAAAAAAAATTAATTACAGGCTCCATTTTCTGAAGTGTAAACAATGTGGGCAATCCCTGCACCCTTGCAGTAGTATTATTTGAGAGTTGTCATGTTGTAATTATCACATACCAGTTTGTTTGCTTTTTGAATTCGATACTGCATTCAGAACCGGTTTTTGATTCGTTTAAATCAACATATAAGTCATCTGGAACTTTCCCTTTTTCAGTTGTTGATTTCTGTGGTTTGTGAGACAATTGTGTGAGTGTTTGTATGCTCATTCTGTTCATTTTATGGAAATCTAAGGTGCTTTTGGTGCGTATTTCACACTTTAAGGCTTTACAAAAGGGAATGCTAATTTCCTTGGCAACCTGAACCCCCAGGCAGCAGTGCTGAGTACCATCCAATAGTCTGGGACTGCAAAGCATATAGTCTACCTCCAAAATAAAAAAAAGCACTTTATGAATATATGTATAGTAATTACTGCAACCTAAGCACTGGTCCACTGTGAAGCCAAGATTTTACCCCTCAGAGCGTTTTGGAGCAAACAACTTTGGCATGTCAGGAATTGTCTTCCTCTGGGAGTATTTTCAGTATTCCTTCCTATTACATATGCCTGCCCATATCCAGGTATATGGATGAATGAAGCATTGATTTTATGAGGCCTGACAATAAAAACTGGGTATGGCTGGCATGGGAGAGCTTTGACGATAACAAGAGTGGAAATACTTTTTGTGTAGCCTATCAACGACCCCCACAGGCTGCAGTGAAGTGGAGAAGTCTGAGGCAGCAGTCACAATCTATTGGGTAACTGCAAACTTGCTTCTAGGTGTGGAGAGCCTTCAAAGAACCACAGAGAAGATTACAGGAATTACAAAAAAAAAACAAAACGACATTAAAGGAACAACCAATGTAGATGCTGTTGTCATCAAAATGTAAATAAGTTGTTAAGAAAACTGCAAAAAATGCTTCATGTGTGTACATAATGCAGTATACTGATTGGTGTGTGACTATGTGTGTGCACACTCATACACAATTGCTTGTGGTCTGTAAAGGTTGAAGTTTAAAGAACTGTTTTACAAATCAAGGTTGTGGCAAAAGTTGGCTTCGCAAATGGAAACGGAACTAGTTTTTAAATAGAATGTGGCCTGTATTTTATTTTATTTTATTTTTTTGACGGCAATCAAAACAAATTTGTGCTGATAGGCGGAATGTATGAGGTACCGGTCTGCTCTAGTATTTGACTATTTTGCTTTGACTCAAGTATCTCCTGCTATGGATACAGTGTGGGGCAACTGAGAGCACATGGCATTATATTGCAGTTCACTGCAGTGTGGCTGAATATTATTCAAAACCATTCGGACTCAAATCAATGGTAGAATTTTATTACAAAAAACACATTGTTAGTGCTGTTTCAGTAATATGTGTAATATGTGTATGTGTTAAATGGACACATACTACTTTTGAGCAGTTATCATGTTGGTAAAAGAGTTAACTGTAGAGATATGATGTCAGCGGCCCAGAGGGGTGATTGTGCAAAATGTGCCTGTAATGAAACTCTGTGTACTATGACTAAGGACAATCATTCAACTGTCAAAATGTGAGTCAACCTAGAGCCTTCTCAACTGATGATTCGAATAACTGTCAATTGGAGGGCAGCCCTAGCCAGTAGATGTCTGTACGAAATAGGCATTGTGGGCAACATCTAGGATGTAGACGGGAAACCCATTATTGGTGCAGCACACTTTAACAGGGACTTGTTTCCTTCCCTCAGTGTGCTTTCCATACTGCTGAAGTGCATTTCAGCATTGCACAGCAGAGTTGTGGAGATAATTTTGCCGGTTTTGAATGGTAGATTGCTGCTTCAGTTCAGTGAGAAACAAAGGGGGCAGTGAGGGCCCCTTCCATGAGGCCAATACATCCCCTCCGCATGTATATGAACCACTCTAATGCTCAACGTGTCTGGCTGAAGTCACCATTTATCCAATTTAAATAAAATAAAAAATAAAAAATATCCATACCTGAATATAAAATTGTCTTGAATGCCATGGAACTGGAAAGATAGATTCTCCAAGGACCATTCCCACACGATCTTCCCAGCCCTCCACAGTTGTGCAGATTACTTTGTGCTATGGTGTTGGATCACACATTCTGGTCTGCACAAATATGATATTTTGTCTTGATTTACTTTCCAATTATTTTCTTGATGTGTCTTTCCGTCTCAATTCTCTCTTAATTTCAGGGGCCAAGTGGATCTTTTTTTCTCCAGACTTTCTTTTTTCCCTGTTTATACGTCTCTTTAATGTTGAATCAGTTTTTCTTATCTTATGTAAACTCTGAATTGCCTTTCTGTTTGAAAGATGCTACACAGATGAACTTTCCTCACATTTTTTTTTTTTTCGCCTAGTATAGTTTTTCCACCATACAAAGACAAGCTTACCATCAATGTTATTTATGTCCTTAGGCAAATTCTTGGCCACCTCATGCACAAGAAATAACAATTAACTTGCAATCAACATACTGTATTTCCCATCTATTTTGTGATAGACAAATGCACTGTAGTGTAATTATACCTGTCAGAGAAATAGTACAAAGAACAAGTGTGTCCTTAGTGTGGGTGGTGCCTAGATGTGGTTGATGATAAGTGGTCTGTTTATCTGATGGTTAGAGGCCTCATTTGCATTATCTAGCTAACCTATCTCTCTAATCTGCTATTACACTAAGCAGGTAAAGACACGCCTGACAGATTTCATGTTTATACGTCAAAGTAAACAGTATTACAAGATCTTACTTATCTCTGCATCTTGGCAATATGTCTTTATAAATCATGGTATCTGTAATCAAAATGAGATCCCACAGAATACAGTTTGTATTAAACAGTTCTCCTCTGGCGCCTTTTAATGGCTGTTGTAAGATGTGGAACATTAAATCCACTTATTTACTTAACAGTATCACCTTTGCTCCTCTGTTTTACTCTCTCTTACCCAATGATGTGTATGGGAAGTGTCGTGTAATTGGCAAAACAAACAGGCAAACCACTTTGAGCCTTAAATGTGGAATTTGGCAAAGTCATGTACATGTCATGTATTAGTCGTGTTCTGTTACGTGCACAAATATCCTGATGCAGTTAAACTGAAAATAAGAAGTGGTAAATAAGTTGATAAGGATTTTATAAAAGAATTTGCACATATAAACAGATGCAAATGTGAGCAAATGAGAATGATTCAAAGTTCAGCTGTTTCACTTGAATTATACCTACAATATAATCAAATAATCACTTGATTTTTAATACCACAGTATCACAATATCCTATTGAGGCCTTGGGATTGAAGAAATGGCTTTTTCTCAGCCTCTTTAGGACATCAGCCAGCAGAGGGATTGTCCAGTAGCAGGCTCGCTTCATTAACTTGGCCCCAGGTCTCAGTGCAGGACCAAGTAACTCCTCTGAAGTTGCTGTAGGGCTTATGTTAGAGCTTGAGTTTCCAGAGTTTGAGTGGAAAATGAGGCCTTTATTATGAAAAGGAGACCACACAAGAGCCACATAGGTATTAAACTTTCCCACTAAAAGTTTATTGAGTTATTTTGGTTGCAATATTGCAATACCCAGCCTAGTATGCCCCCCCCCCCAAAAGAGAAACCAGTGTAGTAGTTTTAAAATGGGATCTCACAATAAAACCAGCTCCCCGAAGCAGCAATGTAGCAATGTGCTAGGCAGGTCAATGTTAGCAGGGAATCCTTGTGATTTTTCACTGTGTGAAAGGTTTCCCATTGTTCTGGAAGTACAGAGGCCGATGCACTGCAGGCCTGCTCATTTGTCTTTCAGCTGCTGTATTTCTCTTGCCCTCCTAAGCTATAATGGACCACTGGGGCGTCCCTGTCAACGACTTTGAGGCAGTTTCAAATGACATAATTCCTCCATCTCTTTTCATGTTGGATCATGAGCTGGTCAGTCAAACCTTTGCCTAGGGATTTACTAGGGGTCCTGGAGAGGTTGAAAATCAAATGGGACCTCCAATAAATCTCCAGGCATGGACACTGGGGTGCTGTCCAAACATGTCGAAGAATGGTTTGCCTTCCTCGTTCTCAAGTGGGGTTGCTCACGTGGGGATTTATGTTTGGCTAAGAGCTAGCAGCCTAATTTGATGCTACTAATGGTAGGACAGCATTTGGGAATCACCCATCGTTTCCGGATGACAGTCATGGTAATACACTGCTATAATTAGACAGTGAACCCTTGATGAGTGCACTGCTATATAACTATATCCGTCAGACTTAGCAGTCATCATAACATAACTAATAACGTCACTTATCACACAAGGGGATTTCACAAGGGCATCAGCGCCATCGCCTAACCAAGATCCCTGGTCATCTGTAGCTTGTTGGCTTCTCATTGTACTTTAGTAGGATAGGGAAAGAGGTTAAAGGATAGGGGGCAAAGACACAGAAGAGGCTCAAGGAAGGAGAGAGTCCAAAAGCTACACATTTTGAACTGATGAATCATTCCCAAGATTGTTAGAAAATATTGTGAAACATATATGCAAGTATGTTCACACAGACATATAAAATGAATAGAAAAAGTTTCCAAGCCATAAGTGTCTCTCACGTTACACAAATTTGTATACAGCTGATGCCAAAATAATTGTTCGCTTTCCCAAGGCAGTAATGGAAAAGTCTTTGTTCTTTGGCAGTGAAGTTGGAAAGCTGGACAGATGTTGACTTCACGATGAAAATAAAGGCACCAGGTTAATAAGATTAGGGGGTTTGTGCATGGCGGTTGGAGTTTGGGGTTTGGTATCATCAGTGAGGGGATTGCTTGATCCGGTATTTGAGTAGGGATCTAAATCTTTCAAGGCAATACTAGATCTTTGCAAATTAGGTTATATTTTGGATGCCATGAGAATATCTGAATGCCTTCTCATCATAAAGCCTTTAGGTCTTGCAGTCTGTTGAAAACAGGTTATCTGTAATTGGTAACAGTTTAGGGGGTTAACACCTTTTTTGTAAGTATTGCTTCAATGCTTTTGCATAAGCTTCAGGGTCATCAAATGTTTTGCAAAACCATTACTTGAAGAGAGGAATGAAGTATGTGCAGTGGTTTTTGCATCACACCGATAAAGTATACAGTGGCTTAATAAAGGCAAACTTTAGCCGCTCTTGTGAAGATCTCTGATTCCTGTAACATAAAGCTCTCTTTAAAAGGTCTAGGGAGCGTGGGAGAGAGGCTGATGCAATTAACTCATCCTGAGTATACAAATACAGTAATTATTTCGTCTGTTACTGTTTGGAAACCAAAAATCATGGAGCAGCCATCCAGGAAAGGTAATTAAAGTCAATAACCTTATTTAAAAACATATTCCGAGAGCTTTGTTTAAAAGCTCCTGCACATAAAAATTGTAAAGGAGGAGGAGGGGCACTTTAACTTTGGACTCCAGTGCAGATGCTTGTGAAAAGATTGACCATAACTCCAGTCTTGGCCAAAGTAGGGTTTTACCTGTAAGCGCTTTAAGGGGAAAAGAAAAGCCCTAAATAATAGCATATAAAAAAAAGTTATTGTTTATATGCCAATTTCTGTTTGATGGTGTTTGACCGTTTGCAGTTCTCCTTTAGATAAAACCTACATACCACAAGTTTATTTCAATGTAGAGCATTTACTGTTGAGTAGGTGTTCTCTAGAAATATTCAGTCTTATTCTTCCTGATATGTGGCTATTGTATATATTTTTATGGCCTAAGTTACTATAACTATGTGTTACACCTTTTGCCAGACTTTTTATATGATGGCTATTAAGTACTGAAAAATGAGTCTACTCAAAGTATTTGACCAGGCCAGTGTGTTAGAGGCTGTTGGACAGTGTGGAGCTGTTCTTCAGCACCAGTGCTCCATGCAAAAAAATCCTTCCTCAACCTCTGTGTTGCTTTGATGTTGTCTTGAGAGAGGATAGTCTTTTTTTGTGTGGCCATAAATGGACTATTAACAAAGTTCAGTGCTGATTATTTGATGGTAATTAGCTCTAAACCTCTCTCTCCCCCTACCTAACTGTTTCGTAAGCTCTCTTTTTGTTAACTTTTTTTTTTCTTAAAAATACTTGCTTTCAGGCTACTGACTTTGCCTCGGTCCTATCAGATTATGCGTGTTTGTAGTGGCACACACATGTAGAATGATGATTTGTTATTTGTTTGATTTGTTAAAACAGAAAAAGTTAAATTGAATCAGACCTTTTGACATTGATGTAATGTCAGAGAGCAACACTCCATTCCTCCCTTGGATGAAGTCATTGTTTGGGAAGTACAGCAAGCGTTTGACTTTAATGTGCCCTGGCCTCCCTCAGTCACAACTTCCTCAAATATGACTCATCAGTCCTTTTTTGAGAAAGGGACTGACTTCAAGGGAACTAGTGTAAAGTAGAGTTTTGAAAGCCACCATGAATTCCCTGCTCATTACTGACATTTTATTGGGAAGACGTCACAAAGGACTTGAATCATTCTACTTAAGGGTTTGACAGTATTTTTTTGTCAAGCCTACATTTAGCTGTTGCAAAGCAGGTCAGTCCTGAATACATCCAGTTCTAATTTCAGAAGTTGGCTGACTTAGTCTGAGTTGCATTCTCTGACTACAGCTTGGTTCTTGGTGTCCTCTGTGTGAACTGCTCTGTTTGCATCTGACTGGCAAAGAGGTCAAAACAATACCCACATCCTGAACTGAGATCAGAGATTCTGTCAAAGGGTAACCAAGTAATGCGGGTTTTCAGTTTGGGAAATGAAGGGAAATGATTCCTTCAACTGACCCCTTTGAAATCTACTTCAATCTATCACACTGGGGGTCCAAAGGAAACAGGTTTAATCTTTTGAATCAAGTGCACCTCGCTGAGTAAAAAATTCCCTTCAAAGTATGAGTTGGCAGCATGACTCCTTAAGATCAAACTGTTGCTATGGTCAAAATAATGACATCATCAATTTAAAGTTATTTAAATTGATTTTGGGAAGACAGGAATATGGAAAAAAATTCAAGGTTGACTGCTTTGGTTTCCAATTACTGTAACCTTTTCCAAACACTGACGTCTCAGAAGATGAATCTTCAATATATTGTGCTTTTGGATCAACCTTCGCCCAAAATATAATTCACTTACTGTGTAGTTGCTTTGTTACTTTGGTTGTCATCTGGTGTGGCCTAAAGGGCACACATCAAGCTCAGAAAGAATGGAGTGTGTAGGAGTGTGTCCATTCTGGCAGCGAACCCTGGGAGCTCAGATGCACAATGTCAGGACAGCAGGGTGAGAGCCAACCTGATGCTACACACAGACATACACACACACACACACACACGCGCGCACCCAAACACATGCACACACACACACATGCACACGCTCACACACGCACAAACGCTCATATGCACACAAACACATGCACATACGCACACACACGCACATACGCACACACATGCACACACATACGCATGCATGCAAGCACACACACGCTCACATGCAAATACAAATGCTCACATGCACACAAACACATGCACTCACACAAACACACATACATAAATACTAACAGCACCCAACCATTAGACCAGTCTAATTATTCAACCTTGCCTCCCCCTTTTCTCCCATTTTTCTTGTTTTCTTGTGCTGTGGTTCAGTTTCTGATTCTATGGCGACAGGACCGAATTGAAGGAGAATTACATCAGTTCATACCCTCAATCAGACGTTGCATAAACAGCACGTGGCCCATAAAAAACAAAGCATTCAACTCTAGAGTCGAAGTGCCCACTTTCCCTACTAGCCTTGCATTCAAAAATTGAAATAAGATCAAACAGGCTTATAAAGACAGTACAGTACATATACAGGGAAGGGATAGCACCTCCACCAAGTTAACATTTGTGGTTTTCATTAACATATCTCAATAACCATTGGATGGACTGTCATGGACTTCAGACAGCTACTTATGTCCCCCCTCAGTATGAACTGTAACAACTTTTGTGAACCTTTAGTTTTCCTTTAGTGCCATCATCAGTTCAATGTTTCAATTGTACCAAAACCTGCTTACTTATGTACTATCAAATACTGGCAAACCAGTCACATTCCTATCATTCTCACTAGGATTGTCTTCTTAATGCTAATTAACTGATGGTAACACACTAAATTAAGATGCATTTTAGCATTGCCATTGTGTACACAGACACAGCCTCTCAGAACGAATGAAGTAGGCCAAGTGTAATTTTACTGTTGTTGTTGAGCTGTAATTTGCTCATGAATAATTCAAGCAGAATACATCCATAAACCTCCCGATATGAAGTGTGGAGATTACAAAATAATAAATTATTTTTTGTCTGCATGATACAATACAATATTTGAACATGCATTCCCTGTTTTATAAATGTAACACCATTTTGTTTTGTTGCTGTTATTTTATTTTCAAATCATTTTCACTTTGCGAGCATTCTTTGAGGAAGTTACCGTTACATCAGAACATTATTATCATATTCTGATGAGAATTACTGTCTAATTTCTTGAAAAGGCTTTTTTATATAGATGATTTTATTTTAAAATGCAACAAAAATAATCAAAATAAATATGCATAATATTTTAAAATTTCTTCAGCCTAAAAATAGATGAACAACATTTTTTGTCATGTCAGCATGTTAAACAGATTTTCCTTGTGATGCATGACAATATTCAGAGGGATCCAAGGGTAAAGTGTAATCCAATTGGATTTTGTTTTAGGAGAACACTGAAAGCTTTTTGTGAATACTTGAGTCAAATCAACAAAAAAACACTGAAACACTGAACAGCAAGGTCATAAAAGAAAATTCTGTATCAGGTTTTCTTTCCAAGCCATCAGTGGTACACGCAGCCAATAGCAGTAGGGTACTTATATAACAGTCAACAAAAATTAAATGAAAAATGACTCGCCATAGCGAAAAATGATGCTGGATGTTCAGGTCTTGCTTTTTCCTAGGGAAAGAAAAGCAGGCTGTATTTTGAATGACTGCATAACTCAAAACCCCAACTGATATAATTGGCCATAGCCGGAGCAGAGGACAACATGCCTCTCTCCAGGCCATGACCAATCTCCTGCACAGATCAATCAAAGCAGTTCAACACTGGCTGTTTGAGTACAAGGCCCACCCTGGACTGATGAATGACCTAGGCTACAGTACGACCCCCCCCCGTACACACAAACCTGATGCAAACATATGGCATCTATAGTACTGCCAGGCCAACCTGACAAATACCTGTAGCTGCTCACCCACCTTCCAAACTGACAACAGTTAAATGAGTCCAATAGAGATCAAATTCAACTGTTCCCGATGCTAAATGTAGTACGTATAATAAGCCCATTTGGTGGATGCTTTCATCCAAAGGGTGTGTAAACGTTGAGCAGAGAAACCCCGAATTTAGCACCCTGACAGCTGAAAATACTGTAAGTCTTCACAGTGGCAGCATATGAACAAAACTGAAACTACCCCCACAGCTTAGAGCAGTCAGTAAAGCAGTGTCACTCAATGACATGAAATATATGGTCATTGAGGTTGCAGGACTGTTAGATCTGCTGCCGGCCTACTCCAGTCCATCTCTTTTTCACTAGCTATCATTGCGCTGCTTTTAATTTTCATAGCTATTTCATCACTTATTGCAAACAAGCGTGATGCCTAAACTCCTAAAAAAAAAAAAAAGTTCTTATTGCCATTTGAATTAGTTTTTATAGTTTTTTTTATAGTTTTTTTTTTTTTTTTTGCTCAGAAACTCAAATAAACTTCTACAGGGGTGATAAGTCAGTTACATCAAGTGTTATTTTCATCAGTCTACTTATCTGTTTTAATCTACCATGACCAGGACATTGGTTTTCACAGTATTATTTACTGAATCATGTGAAACTAAGCTGAAGACAAATGGAATCATCTCACACAGCTGGTAGGTTGAGTTCAGATTTTTTCATGTCTCTTTTCCATGACCCAATCCTTTAGTTCTCAATGTCCTTTTGCTTTTACCATTTCATCAGTGGTAAAGTACACTGCATTTCTCAACGTTCATTTACGTGCAAGGCGGCCTGCTGTTAACAGTCCTCCAACATTTCCACATCCGCACTGAATTGGCAGCTGAACATCTAAGCTTTTGCGCTTGCATGTTAGAGCAATAGTTTGATAACTATTAGCACAAAGAGTCAAGATTAATGTCAGGTAAGGAGGTATTTGTATATATATATTTCCCCCCTCTGCACAGTGCTTCTGGTAAACTGATATATGTGTTATTCTTTTCTCTCAGTTTTCCTGACAGGTGACACATGAAGTGGAAAAGTCAGGGGCTGAATCATTTGAAGGTTTTTTGGTTCATGTTCATTTCACTGTGGTTTTCTCTTTAATCACCACAGACGAGAAAGAAAAAACATGACACTTGGCAGCTGGAAATGGATATTTTTAATTGGTAAAGGCGTAACATAAATAAGGCACACGTTTCGTTTCTTCATGATAGTCATTAAGTATTACCAGTAAGCCTCTAATTACTCCTTGAAAAAATACTGTTCAAGCTGTAGCTGGATAATAACTGGATCAATACCATTTGGCAACAGGGTGTCTGATTTTAAGTCTCCGGTCAAAATATGTTTTTTTTTTTTAATCGGGGTGGAAGTTTTCATTGTTCCAGGAGAAGAAGTTCAAAAAAGGTATTTTGTGTATCACGTACTATATCAGAGTCATTTATCACTGCGGTATGTATGAAACAGTTATTGTTCAATTCAATATAAATGTCTCTCACCTAAAACTCTGTACTTGCTAAACACAGAACATCAATGCAAAATCTAAAATCTTTCAGCAATGCACATGTTGCCTTAGTTTGGGATGTTGAAAAGATTCTCTTAATGCATCAGGAAAAACTAATGCTTATCATTATTACAGGTATAACACTTAGAAAATAACCTGGCCATCCCACTGCAGGTCTATTGATTTTTAATCAATATATTGTATTCATTTTATGTATTTATTACATATCTATCATATGAAATTCCATCTCCAACAGCTTATTTATTGTAAAGCTTCAGATGCTTATGATCATCTCCATTTTCAGTCTTAGCTGTGCAATATACTGTGATTGTATTTAAATAAACACTCACATAACACATAAAATGACTGAAACAGCTTTTTTGTTATTCATTTATACCATCAAACTTCTGTCTGAATTAATGCATTATCTCTTTCTCTGTCATCTGCTCTCTCACTCTCATTAGTTCTTGCTCTGGTCTTTCATGCTTTTTTTTCCCAACTCTCTTTATTATCTCTGTCTCTTTCACTCTCCTTTTCCCTTTCTCACTGTTGCAGCAAACTGCCTTTCCCATACGCTGCAGGCGTGGTTATATCCAAATCCAAGAGGGAATTACTGAGAAAACATCTCTGGTTACCACCGTCTCTGTGGCTATGCTCCTTACCAATTTTTACAAGTGGTTCGTTTGAAGTCATAAATGAAAAATGACAATACTCTCACTCTGACCTAGAAAACAGGTTGGTGAGAGCTATTCACTTGCAATAAGAAACCTCTTACAAGTCCTGAATGCAAATGCTGGGCTGTAAAAACCTTCCTGCTTCTGAATCTCTGATCAAAAGCCTCAATCAAGGATTTGGAAAAGCTCCTTAGAAAAGAGTGAGCAAAGGCCTCCCAAAGAGCTACCCTGGCACCAAATGGTGAATTTGTTATATCTTAACTGAATAATTCTAGTACAAGTATTGGTAGCACTCACTCAAGATTAAATTGTATCTTAATAGAAGATATCGCACCATTAAATGCACCCTGCTACAGCAGGTAACCAAGTCTAAAACAAAAATGTAATTCCTGAGTGCAGGCTCGTATATTTAAGCAAATTTATTATAGTGGTATTTAGTATAGCAACCTTTACATTTAAAAGCTATGTTTAGATAATGTCAGTTATTTTGTTAGTCCAAATTGTTAGCACACATTTTTACGGGCAAACTTAATGACTGAACCCAAGTTCAACCCAATCTGTATTTGCATCTTTTTCCTCAGTAAAAATATGATACTGCTCTCCAAGAAAAACGACAGCATTAGTCATCCGAGCAAAAGCCCAAAAGCAACATACTGTGCGTTGACGTTCAAGTGGCTATGCCGTTAAGTGGCTGTATAGGACTTATGACTCTTGTTCATCAGAGAGTCCAAAGAGGGATGATGCTGTGGTGGTTGGTCGGGCCAGCAAAACGTCAGACTTTGATGTGGGAATCAGTTGTTCACTTCCCTTTTTTTTTTTTTTAAACCATGACCTTAACCCTGTGGTTATTATTGTATCCATGATGCGGATGGTCCCCTACCCTTAATAAAGTTGTCATTCTAACTCAAACAATGTTTCTCTAAACGTAGCCAAGTAGTCACTTTAACCCAAACCAAAATCTTTCCATAAATCCTACCAAGTGGTTTTTGTGCTTAAACCTAACCAAAACTTTACCATAGCTGTGTAAGGGTCACAAAAGCTGTAATTTGTAACAGTGTACTGCTGATACAGGCATCAGTTCATGCGTCTTATACAACAGAAAACACGGTGCAGATGATACTCTAACATTCTTTAGGTTTAAAAGGTAAAAACTCAGAAAAAAATGATGCAACTTAGGCAGCTATTACTTTAGAGATTGAAGGTTCATTTTTTTTTTTACCCTAAATGGCCATGTAATAGCTGTGCTTGATGTTTTTATCACATGATGTTCAGCTACAGATGGAGTTTGCCATTATTAAACAAAAACAATGTGTGCTGATTGACAGCTGAATAACACGTAATAAATGGAACTTGTAGTGAAAGCGTTTGCCCGGTGGTGTTGCTCCCGTCTCACTAATGAAATGTCCCCTGAACTTTAAACCTACATGGACAAGATATCTTTAAAGTGTTCAGAGGAACGGGAATTTGAACACCTACAACTGGGTGAACTCCATCCCCTGAGGAAGATCATTCAAATCAATCAAAAAAAAGAGAGAATTGGGAGATAATTTTGTCAACAGCTGTCACTTTGCCTGTAGGAAAAGTCTATTTTCCACTATTTTTCACAGACAAATCCCCATGAAGGTATAGATAGAACCACGTCTCTGTGTGAACCGTGAGGATATTCCAACAGAGCTGCTCTCTGTGATGTTGCAAAAAAACAAAACAAGACAGTGATTAGCCCAGAATGTGCCTATTAATTTCCAGAATATTAAGCTGCATTGATGTTCAGAATTGAAAGGTAAGCTTGAATGAATAATTCGTCCTTTGAATAAAACGTTAGCGAGCAACCCCACGCTATAAAACACCCACACATAGTTACTTTGCTCCCATGGCCTAATAGGCTTCCCTGCCTCTTCTTTCTTTTCAATCTCCTCTTTTTCTCCTTTTCAGTCTTACAAATACATGCACACACCCGACCACCTAGACAATTACAGACGTCGGCTCATTTTGTCTTGGGAACCTTCGGCAGTTTATGAGCCAGATACCGCACTTTAGAAGAAACAATTTAGTACAGTCATGAAGAAGCAGAAAAAAACTGACCATAAACTCTGCTTGCAAGGTTCCTCTACCTTCAGGTAAATAGTTGGCCGCCTGTCTTTTTCCATTTAGGAATATAGCCCCTGAGTAAGAGTAATATCATGAATTTGTATCATGGATAGTTTGTGCAGTGTGTGAGGTACATCATGAACCTAATATCTATATTTCTTTCTCACAGCGGCTCAGATGTTCCCCTTCATTGCATCCCCCCATTCTCTCATTCTGCCATTGATAGAGAAAACAAAATATGGGCTCAAAAATCAGAGAGAACAACATGAAACGTTCCTCCCACACTAAAGGTATCAGAGGGGGAATGTTAGGTTTTGATAAGTATCCAGCAGAGGGCCCTCTTCTGGCAATGGGAAAGTTTAAGTCATGCTCACGCTTTGCTTTTACACAGAAGTGTTCCTTCAAGTACCTAAATTGTGGAAAAATCCGTATGGTATATAGTGTTTTTCCCTTAATATAACAAAAAGTTTCACATGTTTTCATTCTGTGAACCCAAGAGACTGAATATATCTGCAATCAATAGGTACAGCGGTAGACAAGTGGAAGAGCTGCTGGTTTCAAATATGTAAATTTGCCATTGCTGAGACGACTTTGAGCAAGGCACTTATACTCTAACTGCTCTTGAGAACTGCAACAGAGAAGAAACTTTGTGACAAGAAGGTCTCTGGTTTGTATCCCTGTACCAGCTGGGAAACTGTCTGGGGAAAATGAGTAACACGCTCTGCTCACTTAAAAACCACAGTTAAGGTGCTGCTAAGGAAGACATTGAACCCTCCAGCTGCTCCAGCTGGGGTCAGTGACCAGTGGAGCTCCCAGGCCAGACCATTAAGCTAGAATTTGCTTCATAAAAAGAAAGCTCCATTCATTTTTCCCAAATAAGCAAAAAATAGATCATGATGTGCCAAGAACATGTGTGGGTTATGCTAAAAACGTAGATATAAACTTGTATCCTTTTTAAAAACCTTTGAAAGACTTTATATCCATCACCTAATACTAAATTAAGACTGAATACCTTTCAGCATCACTTGAAGTAGACAAACAACAGAATGCGAACACACATGTCCACATCCTTAATAAAAACAGTGATGACATCTGTGCTAGTTTTATTTTTCTGTCTTATAATAAAATTTTCCATCAAAAGAGGAAAAAAAAGGAAAATCAGAGTCAAGGGTAGTGACAGTGTAAAAGAACAACAAAAATAAAAAACATCTTGATCATGTTCAAGCCATCATGTGTCCCTCTGGCCCCATTTGATGTCTCTTTCAAACAAAGGGACAGAAACCCCCAACAGAACAGAACAAAGGCACAAAAAACCCTTTCCATATAAATGTTGAGTGGAAAGAACACTAAAACCAGAGTAAGAGTGAGCAGATGTGCCCGGCGCAGAGATGACACCATGTCATTCGACTTTGAAAAAGCCACATGTGTCTGATGTTGGGGACATGTAAAACATCTATCGTCATTCAAGGAGCAGAAGAGAGGAAAGACTCTGGTGCTGAAGCTGGTTGGGTTGTATTTTCTTTTTTTTTTTTTTTTTTGCTGGTAAGCTGTCAGCAGAGTCACTCCTGCCACCTTCTGGATCTCTGTGGGACAGATGGATTGGGTCAGAAAAGGTGGACGAATCAATAGACGTCAAGAGCGTCTTTGCGTGTCTACAGTGGACCCCCACCTAAAATGCGCGTGCAAATTACTGTTAACATTTGTTTCAAGTACGAGATGAGAGGAGTGTTTTCAGTGCTGAGATTTTTTTTTTTTCAAAAACTTGTTTCTCTCTGAAAGCCCCTATCAAAGGAAAAAGACAATAAAAGGCATTAACGATTAAAGGGGAATGCAGTGGAATGAAGCAACCACTGATGTGGGCTACAAGCCAGAGAGGCAGCAAGTTGTAGAAGTAGAGGCCGCATGGACTATGTGAAGAAAAAAAAATACTAGAATAAAGTCTTATATACCATCTCTACCATCAAAGGGTGCAAGGATAAATTGATCAGTTATCCGTGAAAACAAGTGTTGCACCTGTCATGCTGAAAGCAACCAAGTGTCACAAATATGCAATATGCTGGATAACTTGATTTAAAAAAAGATTTAAAATGCCAGGTTATTCAGAGAACATTGAACTGATGGCGTCAAATACAGCAGAATCGGTGCCATATTATTGACACTAACCCCCCCCTGTTTATCCATCTAAGTGGATTTTTGAAGCATGAATATGCAAATAAATGTAAGCGAAGATCATTTACTTATTTATAACTATATTCATAGTGTACAGTACGTGGCTGAAACCTATTAATACACTGTACTTCCTCCAGCTTTATTTAAAAAAAAAATATGTCATAAGGTTGCACAGTTTCCCACTCTCATCAAGACTAATCTGGAAAAAGGGGGTTAAATCCAATAATTTAGAAGACATACAGTTAGTAGAAAGGCATCAGGAGGATCCATGATTTACAGGATCTGGGCCTACACATCCTGGGGTTCTGAGTGACCCATATTCCAGAGCCAGGAAACTTGTCCTCACCACCACCACCACCTCCACAAGCAGCCCGGTCCAATACAGGTTAGCTGTAGAGGGCCTACTGATCGTGATCCAATGCGACCCTGTGCTAATTCCCTGGTGAAAGCCACCCAGTCAGTCTAGCGATGCCTCAAAACCTCAAGGTTTATATGAACAAGCTCCGCTCTGAATGGGAACCCAGGAACTAGGCCGGTAATAACAGACCTCAGGAAAAAAGCTTTTGACCAAAGAGAGAGCAGTGAACAGAGACTCACCCCGTTCGCCCCCTCGTTTTCTTTCCCTGCAGGTTTTGGGAGAATGTCGAACACGCTTCCTGTAAAACTATGTAGTATTTATTACAGCCTCCGTTTTTGATGGCTGGGGTCATGTAGCCTGCTGTCTATTTATCCTAGAGGTTATTTACTACATTAGGCCTGGTTTCAGGGCCAGGAGAGGAAGAGAGGAGCGAAATCTAAGATGAAGGAACTAAATTGGTAGCAAATGTATAGCCTCTAAGTTGCCCCTTGGCCCTAATACATTTTTCAAGTGCTCTGCTCACTGTTCTCCAAGATGCGGGGACGGCTTGCCTCTGAAATAATATTTCAACAGTGGTTACAGACGCAAAACCGGCGCCATTTCTCAGCTTGGGTTGTTCCCACCAAAGTGCAGCATAAGGGATTTTCATTTTATTTCTGGGAAGATATTATGCTTTGCTGTGTGGCGGTGGCCTTAAGGTTAAGAGAGGCAGGCTCATGACCAGAAGGTTGCAGGTTTGAGTTCTCAGAGCAAGTGCTAAAACGGGACAAGTAATGCTCTAGCTACTGAGGTGCCTTTGAGCCAAGCATTTAACTGCATCTTCGCTGGAGCTGTGCACTGGCTTCAGTTGGAGCCTGTGGTTGTCCTGGGCCGCTCCCAGGTCGGATGAATGTAACTGTGTGAATGTGAAGCAGGGCGTTGCTGGAAAAAAAGAGCATGTGTGCTCCCATCCCTAAGAAAGGTTATAAACAGACATCAATGCAGAGGCTAGAAGGCTGCCCACACAAGCCTGAAACTGAGCCGCTGAAGTCGTGGAGACAAATTGAAAATCCCACCTTGTGTTAATGAGAGATCATTTAGCCCTATGGTATAGTCATTCTTGTCAGCCATTTGCACTAAGTTTGAGATCATTGTCTCAAAGATGCTTACAAGGAAGCTCAATCGCCACTAAAATCTCTGAAAGATGACTTCGACCATCTCAATTTCATTTAAATGGCTCAGTGGAGAACCATTTGCTCTCTGCTTTCCTATAGCCCAACAGGCTCAATTAAAGCCAATGAGCTGATGAAAAGAGGAAAACCTGGTTGTTGTCTTATACAAACAGCATATGGTTTGTTCAGTGTGGCTGCACATGGCAGCAATCCCTCAACTTCATTTGCTTCTCTGTACTGAGTTGTCCTCTTACCATCTGGGCAATTATGAAGTTTCAGTCTCCAAGTTTCTTTCGTCGACACTTTACGAGAGCCTAATTCAAGGGATAAAGCATATTCACAGTATGCAAAGTAATAATTTGTTTTACCTTGTGCATACAGTGTCAGTATTTTATTGTGACAATGAGGTAATACACTGAATATGAACTAATTACTTTAATATACTGATCAGCGGTAAGAAAAAATATTCGTATGATTCAGCAATTCAAAGAAAAAGTATTATATTTATTTTAATTGTCTAAATATCTCCCCATAATTATACCCCCCCCCCCGCCTTTATATGTGTATATATATATATATATATATATATATATATATATATATATATATACACACCTCCAGGTCTCCAGCCAGCTAGCTAGGTTATCCATATCTATCAAATCAGCTAACCTCTCTCCTCTAAGTCAGAATCAGCAGCAGATGACAGATGCAGAATGTCTGTAAAAGAAAATGGTCTTCTGAGATTCACTCTCCAAACAGAAAATCTACCTGCATTTGGCGTTTGGCTGCTGTTAAATTCGGACCGTGATGATATGTAAACACTGTAAAACCATGACAGGTTGATTTTACAGTTTGGTTTCCTTACAGAACAGTTCAAGAGATTTTTTTTTTTGTTTGTTTTACCTGTAGACAGAACCAGGCCACCTGTTTCCCTCATTTCCAGTCTTTATGCTAAAATAAGCTTATTTTCTGCAGGCAGCAGGAATGATTTAGTGTATGAACTTTAGACTATTGTCCATCCTCTCATCGAGCCAATGAGGGAATAAATGCTTCTGTTCATTAGTTGGCAATCTTTCCTTTATTTGGTCGTGGTGGTGGCAAGTAATTCTCTTAGTAACTAAAGAAATCTTTTCCAAATAGAGATTTTTGAGTACATGATCTCAAAATGCAAATCCATCACCTCAGCTGCTCCCACAGGAATCAGTCACCAACTCCTAATTCCCAGAAACCTAATTGACTGCTTGACTGTCTTCACCAAATTGTCAGTGTTGTCTGAATGTTGTTCCTTTTTTTTAGAAATAGAATTTACCTACCCTCTGGACCTCAAAAAGATAAAGGAGAGGGATATGTCTTGTCATAATGCCAGGCTCTGATCAGCAGCCATGCATGTAGCTGTCAGAATGTTGCAGATGTTTTAAAAAGATATCCCCTTCCCCAAGGCAAAGTGAAATTAATGGTGCTATTATAAACACCTGTCACACAGCCCAGATCCAAGGAAGCACAACGGCTTCCAAAAATCCTTGGTTTGTAAGGTTTATAAGGCTCTGTGGCTCTTTTTGCTCTTTCATTTCCTGGCGGGAATGATACTGATGGCATGGAGGTAGAAGGATGTGAGCAAAAATTCACCTGATGCCTCACATGGTTTGCTGCACCTACCTGTGGGCCACCATGCTGCCTCAGCCCAGAGCCGCCCGCCTAAGTCCCCAAAGCAGGCGGTCCAGCCCCAGACTCCCGTTGGCGTTTTGTCCCCCCCCGTCTCACCCTGAGCTTCGCTGCCTCTGTAACTCTCTGAAAACTGAGCAGAACTTTGTGGCGTTTCTCTCCTGCAGGTTTCGACAAGAAGCTTTGCATGTGTAGCTACAACAGCCCTTTGAATTAATTTAAAAGATGTTTATGAAATGTGTGGACACCTTTGTGAATCTATAGATTTATGTGTGTGTTTTTTATATAGACGTGCAAGACACACGTTTATGCATGTGTCTTGCAAGTATTTGTATGTGGATTAGATCTCCGTGTGCGGACGTGATAGGCAAGACTACCTCTGTTTATTAAATCCCCTAAGAACATTTACCGTATTAAGGGAGATTGATGTTTGATATATGTGCCTCTGCCATTAGGGAGTCAAGTCAAAAGTCTTTTTGTTAAGCTGCTTCTGTCTATTCATGATTATCTGGCAAATCAAATAAGTGTCAGGAAGTCTGTCTTTCTCCATTGCACATTATCATTAATTATGATGGCAGCACTGTGCAGGGATTCAGCTACGCCTCTGTATGTTCACACCATGACCACTAGATGGAGTAAAGATATTTACAGTGAGTAAAGATGGGTGTTTCATTAGTGGGGGTTTGTTTCAAGGCAGAATTTTAGTAACTTGCCTTTCACATTTGAAATTTCTTAAAAACATAGAAGTTGTTTAATTATGAAATCATTTTTATCTGGCCCTTTTGTTTTTAACTGTTTTGTCTAGTTTTTCATTTTTGTGTAAAGCTTCAAAAATTTACCAAGTTTTTGTTTTGCTTTTTGTTCCTCTAATATTGAGAAAACTGGAGAGGATAATCGAGATGGTGTTGGTTTAGAGCGCACTTTGATTCTTCTTAAAAGCTAATACAACTTAATGGTGTAAATGAATTATATTACACTTTATGTGTAATGTGTATAATTTTTATGTAGGATCATTGCCCTTCATTGCTTCAAGAGATGTTTGTCAGGTTGTAACAGCTGTGTGTTGCTGCCCTCTACAGGAGATGACTGTATGTGCTCTATTACCATTTAAGATTTGAAGACTTCTATGGCATAATAATTACTGTGATTTTCTTCCTTGTCACTGACTGTAATTACATAATTATAGATGATTTCAAAATTAACTCAGCCAGATACAAATATATATTTATTACAATAAAAGAACACTTATTAGGGAGGAAACCAAAAAAGGGTGACTAGAATGATTAGAAAATAAACAAACCGTATAAAAAAAATCTGTTGATGACAGTTCCACACATTGCAACACATGAATGTTTTAGAATCAACACTTGAATTGTCCAGATGGTTTCCAATGAGGTTTGGTTGGTTAGATGAGACAATTCATTCACATTACAAGCAGCCACATTGTCTTGGAACCCAGAACCTCCTGGAGTTTCATTGTAGTATAAAGCCATCTGAGTAAAAGTACAACCTAAACATTTAAACAATTCTATATTTGAAAAAGGCAAAGCCTCTTTCATGAACTGATAGTCAGCTAGTCAGTCCTGACAAAGAAACTTATTGATGTTAATAGTTGCCGATTCGAGAGCCACAACTATTAGGCAGTGTGGTCCATAGCCGTTATCCCCAGTCAACCACAGATTTTGGAGTGGAGTCCTATTTTGAATTCATGTTTAGATGCGATTGTGATCTAATTGTGAGAGTGAGAGTGAGAGTGAGAGTGAGTGTGAGTGTGAGTGTGTGTGTGTGTGTGTGTGTGTGTGTGTGTGTGTGTGTGTGTGTGTGTGTGCGTGTGCGTGTGCGTGTGTGTGTGTGTGTGTGTGTGTGTGTTGTTTAAAAGAGAAGGAAGAGCATCCAGCAACATAGAACATCAGCTTGACTTATCACAGGAATCCATTACACTAAAAATATTCAAGGTTTCTCCTTGACTGGACTTGAAAAACCTTCTCTGATGCTAAGTGAAAGCCTCCACCTTCTGTTTTACTGTTTGTATATGTGTCATTTACACAATGTCTGCTAAAGAAACATCTCTTAGACTGGAAAATAAATATGTTGGCCCTCCAGACATTGAACTTTTAAGCTGTTTCAATCACTGTCTGATGATTCACTGGAGCTGGAAGAAGAAGATGACGACGACGATGATGATTCATGTTTTCTGTTCTTCTGTCTCTTCTTGTGATGCTTCCCATGCTCCTTTTTGTTCTTTTTGCTTTTCTTCTTGTGGTTCTTCAGTTTCTTTTTCTTTCTCCTCCTCTCTTTATCGGACGAGGAGGAGGAGGAGGACCTGCTGTGTTTCTTTTTCTTCTTTGTGGTCTCATCACTCGAAGAAGAAACCGATCTAGGGATTTAAAATTTTTTTTTAAATGAAAATGTCATAAACATGTAGAGTGACTAAGAAAAGCAATCAATAAAAATGAAAGAATTACTGACTTAAACTACATTTCTGCTTTAAAATTTTTTGTTTATTTTCTGTTTAAGTATATCCACACACACAATATAAAGCATATCTTTACATATAATGCGCACATTTACATATATCTTTGTTTCTGTTTTCAGAGGACTATTTCAGTATATAAAAAACTGACATCTACGCTCAGGGTCAGTGGATTAAAGAACAAAAAAAAATGCAATGAGCCAAAAAAGTTACCTCTTTCTTGATTTTCTGTCTCTGCTCTTCTTCCATTTGTACTTCTCTTTTTTGTCATCATTGTCGTCCTCATCATGTGAACCTAACACCCATGATATGATGAAAGAAAAGTCAAGATACTTTTTATTGTAATAGTAGCTGCTCATAAAGTAGAAAGGCAGATAATTCCACTTCTAACAGCAGCAAAATTCAGGCTTCAACCATTCACACTTCTGGTGCTACTACTGCTGCTCATTTATGAAAAATCACCAAAATCCACCTTATGAGTTATACAGCTGGGAGTATTTACCTTGTTTTTTGATGGCATACTATATAAGACCAGGCTTTATAGGACTTAAAAAAAAAAAAAAACAAAACTGAAGAGGATTGTATTCCTACCTCTACGACGCCGCCCCAGCTTCTCATTGCGCTGCGCTGCAGGTATGTCGTCTTCACTCTCCTCACTGCTTGTACTGCTTACATCCAGAACAATGTCTTTCTGGGGGTCGACCCTGACAAAGTTTCGGCACTCAAACGTTAAGTGGCCCGCTGGGAAAAATAAAAATAAAATGAAAAATAATAGAAAATAAAATAAAGATTAAGTAAGGAAAAACAGAAACCCAAGAGAGAAGGGATGAACAACAATAGCTAGGAAGGAAATTTTTATTGTTTACATTTTTGGAATCATAACCCTAACCATTGCAACCACTGTAAGGAAACATGAATCAGAGTCTAGTAAATGTACTGCTCAATTTAATGTTACCACTCATAATTATCATCAGTATGTCTGGGTTAAATCTTGTTGACAGCTGCATAAGTACAACACTGGCGTTTTAAAACAGATTCTATCATGACTCCAGCCCACGTCTAAACAGGTCAGTTTGACTCATAGCGACACACACATAGTCACAAACAATCTCACCCTTTAACTTGCAATGATACTTGTGGGTCAAAGCTTTACTTACGATATCCACATTTCTTGCACCCAGCTCTGATGTTGTCCTTGTTAGGACCTGGAAGACAAAAAGTTTTTTTTTTTTCTTTAACTGTGTGAAGTTATTAAGTGTGTGTATACATACACACATGGATGTCCAATAACAAGACTTGTAAGCTTATGTACATGTAGTCAGTGATAAAAAAGAACAAAGAGTCCTGCAACAAATGCTCTGGCCCCAACAAAGCCTCAATCTCAACATCGCCTAGTCAGTGTTGGATTACATGAAGAAACAGAAAAGACTGAATGACCCTGAATCAACAGAACAATAACTTAGCTGACAAGTACCTTGAAAAACTGTACACAAACGTATCAAGGAGAACTGATGCCTCGTCAGATGCTCAGGGTGGTCACACCCAATTTCGAGCTGGTTCTGTTTACAGCACTGTGTATGCAATTAACTATCCATGGCACAGAGTTCAGCAGGAACGAATCTTAAAAACTCCAGAATAAGTCAGCACGATTGCATTTCCAGTTTGACTGTGTTTTGTTTGAGGCCTGAAATAAGCCTGAGGTTGACATTTTCACATTTTACTCTATGACATTAGTTGAGTCAGTGAATAACCCACTCGTTATTCTCAAATTTTTAGGTATTTTGGGGAAAAAAAACTGCGGTTGCTAACAAGTGGCTAAGTGAGACTATAGAGGTTGTCTCTGGCTATTAAAAGCCAAACACGAATGTCGATCTAGTAACCAGTCTGTCTTTACGGTCTCATCTTGTTTATAAGCATGATCCTGCAAACTATTACTACCTTTTTAAGGGGGAAGTTTTTGTAGAAGATGTAAACACCCTAAAACAAATTACAAGCTGGAAGATTATGGCGGTGGAGCAGTGGCATGCGACCGTGGTGCAGTTCCTTTATAGCCTAACAATAGCTTTTTACTTCCTGCGATCGTGTTTAGGTTTCCAAAACCACGCACGTTGTGTTCATTAGAGAGGATTGTCTTGCTGAACAAAACGTGAGTATCAAATTCGATTTTATGATCCAAACCCAATGGAAAAATCCCATTCCCTTTTTTGCCGAGAGAACAAGAGTGATATCAGTTTCCGAGTTTCCTTTCAAAACCACGTCCTCCCTGCAGCACCCCGTTATATCAGAAAGCTTCCTCGCTTTGCTTTTAGTGCCTAAAACCTCTGCAGAGTACAGTGTATGGACCGCATCGAACATTTAATGTGACCTGTTCTAATACGTGCAAGGCTCAAATATTATTCGGTACAGTGAGTCTGTAGGTGTTGCTAGATGCCTCCACTGTCCTATTCATTGCAACTATACACAAACAAACTTTTCACGACAGACAGCTACATTTTTCCGAGTCGCTGAGAGTTCAGAGACAACTACTGCATATCGACTTCTATGCGGTACAGGACTATAGTCGTAGACGATTATGACACAAATTAATACAGTACAGTCTGATTTAAACAGCATCTATGTCTCTTTCTCGAGTTCCGAGATACGGATTATTATTAAATTGTTCTGTCCGTGTTAAGCTAGCGCTAAAGTTAGCGCCACTTTGTTTAACCACCATTCCTGTCGTGGCCTTTGTGTATCCGGAGTAAACCGCATGGGCGATATATGTGAAACTGTATATTTATACATTATTAATCCCAATAACTACCTGGAGCGGCCATTGTATTTTCCACGAAAAGTATGAAACGGATTTTTGTCAAAGCGCGAAAGAACCAAATCCCCCACAAGTCCTCCCTCAAAATAGCGTCGACGGGAAACATTAGCTCCGGACACCCACCGGGTTCCTCCGTCTAGTTCCGCTTCCTCTGTTCACTGGCGGAAAACAGGCTCACCGGCGCAATAGCGCCACCAGCTGGACTGAAGCCTGGAAGAGTAGTTTGCACTGGTTTTAAAGTTTTTATTTGATAAATACATTTAAGGCGTCTTTAATGAACAAAGCAAAAAGAAAATCATAAAGACGTTACGAGTTAATTCAAAGTCAACTTGAAAGCAATAATTTTGAATCCCCCTGTTTTGCTTTGGGTTTTTTTTTGCATTCATAAATCATCCTATTAAAGACGCAGGTCAGAGGCAAATGATACAGGGTTTAGGATGAGTAAACATAAGGAGACAATCTGCTCAGTTCTCCGTTATGCTTACACCAGTGTGAGTTATGAATACTAACTAAATAACTCATTATTAAGTCACCTAACAGTTATTACCCGTTGGTGTATTCCCACTGTTAATACGTTTGTTTGCGGGTATGGAGGTACCAAATGGACAGGGGTTGAGAAAGAGTGGTGTAATGTTTGCAGAAAAGTTTAGATCATATAATGAGTTTGAATTAAAGTCAATATTGTATGCTCCTGTTGAATTTCCCCGTTCCTGAGTAATTCCTTAAATCAACTCACTTGATTACTTGATTAAGAAAATGCTACTATTTTCTTAAGTAATTTTTGCCGAGCCCTTGATTGCCTTTCCAGTAAATCCAGTTGTGGTTTTAGTTAGGGGGTTAATTGAAGGCGGCCAGAGTCAGACTGGCGGATGGAAAATTTCGACGGATGCAGGGCCCCCAGACATGTTCTCATCATCATGTCTTTGACTGTGGCATACACAAACAAAGACACAAACACAAACACAAACACACACACTCACGCACACTCACACAGACTCAGCCACAGTCACTGTTATTTAATCAGCTGGTGCCTCATAATAAGCTGCCTAAAAGCTCTGAAGTACAGCCAGAGGACTTTGGTCCATAGCACCTCACTTTATTTTTTCTTCTGCTCTTTTAGTCACCTCACATGCTTCTTAACACGTGTCACATGCTCCTTTGTCCAGCCACTGGCAAGATGTACCTGTACTTTGTGTACTGCATCTCATGATCAGAATCCCACAAAACTGAGGAGATTTTGAAGGGAAGATGGGTGTTTTTGGATTAAAATATCTGAGGCATGATAAAAAATGAAAACTTCTGTGGAAATTTTAGCCCTTTTGTTATCAGTTTGTCTTTTAAACCTCCCTCGTCCCATATGTTAGATCTTTTCTCTATATGACTGAAGTGATGAAACTGCTGTTTGCACAAGAAGAAAATTTCCAAGAGATTTCATTCCTCTGTTACTGATAAAGGAAAATTTTATCACAACTGTCAAGTCAGCCTTAGGCTGATCTGTTTTAACAATGTTTGTCTTTTTGTCTTATATTCAGTTAAATATTGCAATTGTTGTGTTTCCGTTATACATTACCTTTAGCACAGTAATCTGTCTCCTATGAAAAATTTGCATTATATTATCCAGTTTAAGTAAAGCCTTACTCCAGGCTTTTAAAACAGACTTAAGATATTCATATCTGGGTTTAGTGTTAAGAAGCCTCAATTATTTAACAAGGCTAAGATACAGTTCAAAGGAGTTTGCTTTATCTCTTTATCTCTCCGTCAGTTTATTGCCTCTGGTGAGAGATTAAAACAAAGACTCAATCAGAAACCAGTGTAGCTGTTTGCTACACGGTGACTCCCTTGCTGTAGAGAAATGGTAAGTTCACTTTTCAGCCACTGGAAGGTGCAAAGAACACATACAAGATATAAGTTTGTGATACAACCCTAGTAAAACAACTAATTTGCAAAAAGTTGAAATGCATGGGCTGCAACTGCTACTACAGTATGGAGAGAAAGGCAGAATAGATACAAAAAGGACAAATGACATATGTGCCTCCACAGGATGTAAAGTAGGTTTCGAGCCAAAGACAGAAAACTGCATAATACACTCACACAGTTAACAACACTAATAATTATATCAGTAATTTCTCCTTCTACACCAACACAGTGGAAGAAATATAATCAGTCTGAGGGGGACTCCGACCGCCAGTCACTAATTTACTGTATATATCACTTTACATTGAAAATAACATAATCTCAAACTGTTAATCCAGATGTGCTTCCACAAGTTTTATTCTTTTATTCTGTAGTCACTCACACATGCCTTTGTTGAATATGATCTTTCCACTTGAGAACAATGCTTCAACTCATTGATCTTGTCCGTAAGTCACAGTGTGATATAAATGCAAACAAAAGGTACTCAAAAATCAAAGCTCAAAACTGGGAGCTGCCACCTTAAAACTGATCAAAATGCACAAAAAGCTCTAAGTTCAACTTAGTCAGTGTCTGTTTTGATTGTCCGGCTTCTCTACTTTCCATTGCTGACTGTCCTGGATAAATGAGCTCATAAAAGTAGTTTTTAACTCTGTTACATCCAGGGTCACTTGTTCAGCTGTGTGCCCATTCACAGAAATAGGTAGAAGTGTGCATTATAATCAGTAAGTTAGTCTGTATTCATATTACTGTAAGCACAGCACTCTGTCCGCCTGTTGAAATGATGCAATTCCATGAGTAAGCTGAATAGTTAGCAGTTGGACCTTTTACACATATTAATCTACAGCATGTGATCATCTGAGCTGAATCTGCTGTGGAGCAGGTTAACTAAGCAATGAAGGTCACTATGGTGATCTAGCTCAGTTAAAAGGAAGCCTGCTTTGTAGTGCCTGAAAAAATACCTAGAGTAAGATGGTTAACCTGCTAATCTTTATTTGTGGTTTAAGACAGTGGCATGAATTTTGGATTATTGTAAAAAAAAAACAGGAAACATACTAACTGCTGACTTCCAATCCATATTTTAATCTCTTTGACTGCGAATATACCTCAAATTTATATGGTCACAAATAAAAAGATTGGAAAAAGTATTGGAAAAGGATCTGGCCTTTAAAGCGGCCCTTATTGGTAGCTGCTGACAGGCTAGTTCACCAACTTGCATTGCATTTCTGCACATATCACAAAAAGCTCCCTGACAACAATAAGACTGTAGTAAAGTATTCTTCAGTTGCTATGCTGATGCTATTCCTTTTATCCTTGTCTGAGCTTCATGTCTACCATGCCTGTCCCTTCTTTGTCTTTTGTTACTTGAAAAAAATAAACAAAGGTTCTAGTATATGCAGTAAATCTCCAATGTAAACCACTACCACTATATTTAAGATGTCGCACCTCTGACTACATACCTCATAATAGATTTAGTTTAATCATGTGTCTGCAACAGTCAGTAATGTCTCTGCCCAGCATATATGAGTCAGAGAACAACTGTAAAATGAAAACATTTGTTGTTTCTTGGGAAACAAACAAAACAAAACTTTTTAAAACTTTGATGGGAATAAGTGTGTAAATGTGATACTTCCATTTAGTTTGTGGGTATTTTTCTTGACTGAGGTTGGAATCAAGGGTGGTATTGCATGCAAAACATTTCCAATGAAACCAATTATACTGGTACTGCAGGGGCTTGAAAGAGAGAAATTCTTCCTCAGGGGCAGCAAACCTTTACATACTTATACAAGCACTTAGTAAGTCAGATGTTGAAGCTGTTCAACAATGCAAAGGCAAAAAAAATTAAAAAAAGAAAGAAGAAAAAAGCACCTAAAACTATGAATAAAAAAAAGTGCATTAGGCAAATATGGTTGGTAAATTTGATTGGTTCTCATTCCTTAACGGGAAATTCTGATACTGTGAAAAATCATTGAATTTACACTCCAAGGTCAATCCTTTCCAAAATGGTTTTAATAAAGTTTTGACAGTGTGTTTATGAAGTTGAAAACAAATTATTGAAACAATCTGTACTCTGCTGGGATGCTCCCCAGTCAATAAAATATAAAATATATTTCCTTGTTTGCCAGCTTTGCATGAACTCAGATTCATTATTCACATCTTCATGCGACAAACACACGTCAAAGACATGGCTTCAAACCGCAGCCTCACACAAAGTACCCTGGTGGTTTCTTGAACCTTTTTTCCCAGCCTGAATGTTGTTGTTCTCCAGTTTTATGTTAACCCAAAAAGCATCTGGAGAACTGGGCTGGGGGCAGCAGGATGTTAAGGTATGAGGAACGTTGTTCCCACAGAAAAAAATGAAAAAAAAATTTGTGAAGTGTTCTCATCTATCAAATTTTTAATGAGAAAGAAGCAAAATTCCCACAAAAGATTCATTAACCAGGACTTAGAGTCTGCAGTCATGGCAGTTACATACAACTGTGCTTCACACTAAATGCTAAAACATCCTATTTCTAATGATAGGGCACTGAGAGTAGCACATAAAGGCTGAAATGTCACCAAACATGCAGAACGCAGACAAAGAAATGTGATGTGGGACATTAATGTTACCTCCATAACATTTTTTCTGGATCAGTGACGGTTGCGATGCTTAGATTGCTGCTGAAGGAGGCCCAGAGTGTGTTCTCTCTGTGACTCACCAACCATTGTGCAACAGTAATATGGTAGATTATGCATATCTATTGTGAAAATCAGTCCGTGGGTCAAGGGGATGACACAAGTGGGAACTGTGGCAGAGAAAAAAAAAAGCTTACTGTTGTTGCAGTGCTCACAGGTCATCGGCAAAGCTTGCAGTTTACTTAACACACTGATTTGCAGTCTGCAGTCTGCATGCAGTCCCCTGGGTGGTCCTGTGTGGACCCCAAGAAATGTCAGTTGTATAACTTATTGGTAATCTATGCATGAATGTGTGACCTGAATGCCTAACTCTTAAATGAAAATGAATAGTTTTAAATCGGCTGAACGAAAGAAGCCATCCATCTCACAGCAGCTCTCCCGGTGCTTCTAACAGGCTCTGTCTGGTCGGCACCTGGCGGAGGCCGAGGGCGCAGCAGAGGATGTTTTTGGACAGAGGCCTACCTAGGAAAATAAACCCACGTCTGACCTCAAGCGCCAGTCGAGGAGTCTCCTTACCTCACCACCTGACACAATGTCAGCCCACAAGCATGAGCATCACGCCTGGGTGGCCATGCAGGAAAAGGGAACTCTCTCTGGGATCCATTCAGAAGAGAAAACAAAAGCCATATGAGGAATAGTAAGACTCCATATTTATGCTGTTCCACCACACCGACTGGATTCCCTCATTTCATAACTCTCACCTACTTGTCCTTTAATATGCTTTCACTCTGACTAAGATAAAAACTGATTTGGGAGTCTTTTTGCACATTGTTCTTTCGCTATTTCTTGTTTTTCACCTTGGCCTTGTCCAAGGTCTTGCCAGGTGAGGCAAAAAAACAGCTGGAATCCATTTGTTTTGAATGATACTTCTGTATGCCGTAGGAGTGTGGTTGCTCTCCTTTGCCCCCCTCTGTCTTCCCACCTCCCTTCCTCCCTCCCGGCTCTCTAGTTCTCCTTCCCTGAATCTTTCTGTGCATGTGTGATGGCTTCTCTAATGAGGGCTCTTTGATATGGAGGAGATCTAGGGTAAGCTGAGCGCTTAGTTGAATGGGAGGCAAGGAATTCGAGCCAGGTAAAACCCTTGTTTCTCCCATCAGACCATGCTCGGCCATCCTGAATACGAATGTATCTCTCTGGATTTATATGATTTCTTTCTTCAAACACAATCCTGGTTTTCAATCAACATATAACTCATTAGTGCATGTTTATTTTCACATGCCTATCTTTGTAATGTACACCATATACACACTTGTTTATTTCTCTGCATTCCTTAAACCCCTTGTCCGACCCCTTGACTCCTCTGAAACCGATTCAGACATTTCATGCGGCAAACCAGAAAGCCTAAACATGTGTGAGCCGCCGACAGACATGTGTCCACGAAGGACCAAGAGGGGAAAAAGACTTTGGGTTGATGCATTGAGGGGGGAAATGATCGGCAGCATTGGGAGGGATATAGGTCCCCTCTTTGATTTGATGGATATTTCTGACACAAACTGGTAAAAAGGTGAGTGCTGCTGGTGTTGCAGATATGTGTGTGTGTCCAAATAAGCGTTTTTTTCTCCCCCTCCTCCTCTGCCTCTCTCTCAAAGAAAAAAAGCAAGCCAAGGCTAAAAATGGTAGAGGTGGAAGGAAAATAACTTTTTTTTTCCATCATTCATTTAGTACCTCTCTGAATACCTTCCAGGTGAGAAACTTTGCCAGCCATTCTTACAGAAGGCTGTACAGTGTTAGAATTAGATTGTAATTTTGTAGGCATTTGGAGGCTCAAAAAAGCAGGAGAATCAGCAGAACAAGAAGTGGATTGCCAAGAAGAAAGTGGAGAGAGCTATAACGGTGCTGGGAAAGAGAAATAAATCTGAGATCTGAGGAGGTCTTAAGGCTCAGAGGCAGGATGATAGTGTTGATTAGCTTACTCCTCCTCACTGGATGTGGCCACACAGGTGAGACATAATTTCATATCTGCGATGTTGCTAAGAGAGCAAGAAAAAGGTAAGCAAACCAACAGCCATAAGCAATTATTTGATGTGGTCGCAAAGCGCCCATGAAAGCATCTTTTTATGACATGATTTCAAATGAAATATATTTTTCAATGAGTAAAAATGGAGCTGTGAGCCTGCATATGAGTTTACAGCAATTTATTATTTTCCATGTCATAACTTGTAGGTCTGAGGTCAGACGTAATAAACCATGCACAATTATAACACATCACAGAGAGCCAGGCAGGCGTGTTCGCACACAGCAACACACACACACACACACTATAGCCTAATTAGGATAAACTCTATATTTCCTTTATGAGTACAATTAAAAAAACTAAGAGGGGCCTATTCTCAGAGCTGTCAGGCTATTTGATGTCAAGGTAGCAATCTCTTGCTGAAGCTGCTGGGAATAGCTGCCTTGAGTTGGGGCGTGGGTCTCTCTGCACTCCACTTCTAATTGTTCCCCAATTGAACTGCATGCCAGCAGTAAAACCTTTTATGCCTGTCCTACCAACCATTAGGGATGGGATCTCAGTCACTAGGGCTTCACATAAAAACGTGTTACATCATTGATGGTACCTCCTTAAATTGATCCAGATATATTCTTCATCTGTCTTGTGGATGTCACTCTGTGTATGTGTGTGAGGGAAGGGTGCTCATACTTGTGCTGAGGCCAAAATAGATCACAGGCATCACTGTAGACTTAGTTTAATTGTTCCACCAGAGCTGTCTCTGTCTTTATTGTCTTTTAGATCTGGTAGTCTCTCTGTCTCTTCTCTCTTTTTCTTTCCCTATCGGATGTCTGATTCTGTACTTTCTTTAAGATACCATCTGAGGCATCAACAGCTTTCAACACCAATATCCTTGGCTCAACCTCTCTCCCCTCCATCTTTTGACATCTGAAAAAAAAAAATTAAAATCCATCTTTTAAAAGTCAGGGGAAAGAATTTGGCTCTGTCTTTGATAATGAGGCTGTGTGGTCTGGCACTACCCACATGTACAGTATATCATGGCTTTGACAAGCTGAACCTAAACATTCCCACCATGACTTGTAATCTAGACCCAAAATCTGGCTAACCACTGTAATTTACAGAATCCATAGGTTAAAGGATCCCAGCATGTTAGGAGCAGAATGGAGGGAAGCAGAGGGGAATATAACATTTGTGATATATCCGGGGTCCAGATGCTGGTACGCTGGGTTGCTTGTGTGTGTGAAGAGGTATTTGTGTAAAATCAGTGTATATTTTTACACACTTTAAAAAAGTGTTTAAGTTCTTTACAAATCAACCATATACTGTTGGACAAGTCCTGAAATGAAATGACCATGAGAGATCATGAATCTACATATATCCTTCCCTTTATAAGGACGCTCTTCCATTCTTTCAAGGGCAATTATTTTGCTGTTATTAGACAGTGGACAGCACATAGCTGACAGGAAGCAAGGTAGAGGCAGATGGGGGATTATATGCTACAAAAATCCCAGGCTAGACTCAAATCAAAAAATTCTGTGATTACATGGTTAGCATCAGCGCTTGTCGGCAAGTCAAGTTTTTCAGTTTTTGGGCATTCAATCTTCATTTGTGATGAATGTCATAACTTCAAATCTGATTCAATAGCAACAACTGCAGATTGTAGTATTAGTCCTTGTTATTGATGATTATTATTTTTAGATAGACAGATGGACAGACAGATAGATAGATAGATAGATAGATAGACAGATAGATAGATAGATAGATAGATAGATAGATAGATAGATAGATAGATAGATAGATAGATAGATAGATAGATAGATAGATAGATAGATAGATAGATAGATGATAGATAGATATAGGGTATTCACATATCTCTGATTCATGAACAAGTGTTTCCTTTTTTATGTTGTTCCATCCCCCCACCACACAGTTTCCTCTACTTCGTGATCTTGATAGTGCACACAAATCACCGTCTGCTACACCATAACTATCAGATATAAACTCCCTCTCCATCCGTGGCCATGAAAATATGGTTTTGTTTTGTTTTTTTTCTCCATATCCCTCCTGCATACTAGTAGTCATTTCTGTTTGCTTGGTGGAATAAATACATGAGATGTGTTTCTGCTGTCAACAGGAATGTCCGATACTTACCCCTTGGAGGTAGTAGGTATCACAAATGCAAACAAGTAATTGTATTTTTTAATACATAATAGACCAAGTTATATCTATTATGTATAACCTCTGAATAAAAGACTGGATCAGGGGTATGGCTTTAATTTTTTATACTGAATGTTCCATAACTGAAATGTACATAAAGTATACACTGAGTTTAGATTTCTTAAACTGTTATTGTGCTTTGCTTGGTTTTTGTTTAGTCTTTTCTATATTCCCAGGAGTTCGCTGCCTTCCCATGCACATTAAAGCTTGCCATATAATCAGCCCACAAAAGCACCTAAGCACCTTTCAGTGGATGGATGATCCATGCTAAGACTTTAAACAGCCACCCGGTGTTTACTCTTGTCTTGCAGGAAACTAATCTGACTTTCCCAACATAAGTTAGGCTTTCTCTCAGGGGCGAACCCCTAACCAATGGACAGAAAAGCAGGCCTCCACAAGTTTTCCTGCTCTAGCACATTGCTGCTGGTATTTCCAGTTCATGTGGGGTGGGCCACATCATGTGAGGCCCTCTCCGATTGCTGCTATGATTTTATGGCAGCCTTGATTAGGCACATGTGACTAAACGCAAACCCCTGTTGGCAACGGGTGAGTGGTTGGCAGAGAGCAGAGGTCTTCCAGAGCTCCGAATTCTAACGAGATTCAGCCTCGCGGGTTCACGAGCCGAGAGCCACTCACTGGGAATCTGATTCTTCTGGTCGTGTGGAGCAAAGTTGGCTCAACCCACCTCATTTCACACATTAACTGTTGTGCTTGTGTAGAAGGTGGTCACCACTACCTCACAGGAAAAAAATGCAAACCCCACTTCAGTTGCTGTGGAGCCAAGTGGACTTGGAGAAAGAGGGAAATATTGGGGTCTTTAAAATGCACAAAATTCCGGGTTGGGAATGACCATTTTCCTTACATGAAAAACCGAGCACATCAGCACTCAGTCATGATATTCTAAAGAATATGTCTGACCTTGTTCCCTCTCTTCCTTTGGACTCTTTTTCCAGGGGAGGGGAGGAAAGAAATGGAAAGAGACATAGTTGTGATTTTGTGTAGTGATGGATGCCAACACAAATTGGGTAGCCATTTTTTCCTGTGTCTATTAAAGGGGCTGCTGCATAAAAAGACTTATTTTACATTTACCACATCAAAGGAACATTTAAATGTCTTTTTATGCACACTTCAGGGAAAAGATGTAGAACTAAATTAAAGCAACCATTTAAAAAGAGTAAAAAGGGGGTTGTGCATTTCAGGAATCAAAGTGAGCAGAGGAGCTGTGATGCTACAGCGCTCTTGTGTGGTCCTTGCTTCTCTGTCTCTTTCTCTCTCCCCTGGCTCTTCCTCCTTCCCCTCACATTCACTCGTCCTCTTTTGAGGCTCTAAGCCTATGAGCTGTCGTGGGCCCTTCCTTACTACACACCCAGCGGGGCTTTAAAAAGGAAGGGCCGGAGGTCTTAGCAGCCACACACACTCTGCTTGTGCCTCTGCCTGTCGGGTATCGGTGTGCCGCCCTGAAAGCCAGCTGTGTCAACCTCCCCAGCCCCATTGGATTAGAGATGCAGACGCCACAGTGCAGGGCCCCCAGTCTCATCCTTCTGTGCCCCATCCTGCTGGCTGCTGGCTGGGTCACTGTGGAGAGCCAAGGTGAGGAGATGACAGAGTTATTATTGCTGCCTGCGGTCGGGATATTAGTAGCATTTTGCGGGCAGACAAATGGACGCGCAGAGGGACTTCAGCAGGTAACCTCAACCTGGGAAAGGGTGAGTGTGTGAGGACAGACTGCACTTGAAAACCTCAGCTGCAGTGGTCCACGGGCACAAACTCAGGTGTGTAGATGTAATGGAGAGACTGTGTTAGTGTAGATGCACAAAAGCATGTGTGAGTATATTTTTGCCCGTGTCTAACTGCTTATGTAAAATGTGGGATGGACTGTTTGTCTTTCCGTTGTTTTGGTGTGTGACTGGGGGAATGTTCCTTTTTGACTTCCTTCACTGTGAGCCTCTCAGCGGGGATGAATAGACAGAAACCAAAGTGTCATCATGGCTGTTTCTTGTCATTTTGACACCTCTGGGGAAGCTGCTTTTCCCCTGTCTCCCCGAAGGCAAAATATAATTCAAAGTGTCAGGGGGAGGCAGAGAGGGATGCATGAGCATGCAGGCAACCACTGACACACTGGAATTCACCTGAAGTTTCTGTGCACCGGAGCTCTACCATCCCACACATGCAAACACCACGCACATACTAAGCAGTGAAAAACACACACATGCCTTATCGCCTACCTGTGGACTCATCTAGGATCCACTCACACCTGCCCGCACTCACACACCACGCACTCATTCTCTATCTGTGTGTGTGTTTCCATGGAGCAGCACTGTATGAACTTGAGAGGGAGCCAGCATACTGGGATGCTCAGGCGAGAGCAACGCTGGATGCTGCGCTGAAACTCCACCCTCGGAATCACCAGGCCAAGAACATCATCCTGTTCCTCGGCGACGGTAGGTCCCACTGTCAATATAGAATCTATTCCAGCAAACGTTCAATGGTAACTCCATTGTGGGTGTAGTTTGAACAGTATAAGCTATTTTCAGTCACAACGACAGCTAAATATGCAACAGAGCTCAAGTCTGTTCGGCTATAATGTGTTTGCTGTGCTCAGAAAGGATTGAGGGAAAGTGGCTTGGACAACGGACTGTGTATGAGCAGCAGAGCTGGGGTGGGTCTAGGTTTGTAACTAATGAGCCAGTGGTTGTCATAAAACTTGGACAGCTTTGGTGAATTTTTCAAACGCTTAAAATAAATTAAGTTTACGTGGGTGTGACGAGCAAAAAAGTTGTGAGAGTAATGACTGTGTGTTGGTTTCTTTTACCATAAAATGTATTTTTCTTTGATTCTGATCAAGTAGGTTTATTCGTTTTTAAACTAGTCAATATTCATATGATGCCAGCGTAAAAATCACTCATAGTGATGAACCTACTGATAATTATTACCTGACTCGGTTCCTCTTAGTTCTACAGAGCATTTCAGCATCTTTCAGCTTGTTGTGGTTCAATTCTATCTTTGTGGGTCACTATGATTGCTTTTATCACTGGCTATTCCTACACAGCAGGCAGCCGTTTGCAGCAAATAAGCTTTCATAGTCCCACTGCTCACTAACTGCCAAGCACCAAATAGAAGACAGACAAAGGCAGCGACTAACTAGTGATTATAGTCAAGCCTTTCGCAGCTAATGAGCCAGATAGTTCCTTCAGGGGTTGGTGTAAACATAAAGGAGAGGAATTATCAGAGTTAAGTTCATCAGATGGCCAGAAATCCGATTCTAAATAAAAGTTCATGTTGTAAAGCACTGATACACAACCTAGATTGTTGCTTAGGGATGAGGAAGTGTTGAAATTCGCATGACATTTTTAGGAGCTCAGGACGTTGGGGCTGACAACTAAGTTGGCAATAATAATTAGTACAGGGGATGGACGTCACTCTGAAGATGATGACATGTTACATGTCTCATCCTTTCGTAATGTAGCCAGGCATTCACTGGCTATGTTGTCTATCAAAGGGACGACTACTGCCAGTTGGGGAACGTTTCCATTT